>CM053582.1:127221464-127318133 GCA_028627135.1 Pseudochirops cupreus
TTCCTCTTTTCTTCCCTTTCCCTTTCCTCTTCCCTTTCCTCTTCCCTCTTTCCTACATTTTTTTCAGTTATATTTTAAAATCAACCAAGTTTCCCTCATGCCTTCTTACCATCTCCTAGTAGTCCTTTGTAGTAGTGGAATCCTGAGCATGGTAGATACAGTTCCCTCAAAACTTTGTGACCCCTGCATGCTCACATTATGCCATCCCAAACTTGGCAGTTCTTTTCTTCACCACTTCCATCTCTCCCATAGCTCCCCAGAGTAAGATAGGATAGGGATGATTGGTTTATCTCATTTAATACCCACTGGCTGTGAGGGGGCAGCATTGTATCCTCATCTGAACCATAAACTTCATGCCTTTCACTTTCCATTGAGCATATTGGGCCATGAAGCCCATTCTCTGCCTAGGGGAGAAGGCCTCTGTGTAGGCTCTGTGCCAAGTGTCCAATATATCACTTTCCAGTCCTGTTCTTGGTTAAGAGAGAGGTCTGGAGGGGATTTTACAACTTCTTCTTAAACTCTCCCATCTTCCTCGTTTATAGCCCTTGTGTTTTGGCAAGGCGTGAAAGAGAGCACCTAGATACCTTGGAGGGAGGAAGAAATATAGAGTGATGCTGTATCTCTGCCTCAGTTAGACTGTTCTTTGTGCTCATTGTGGTGTAAGAACTTAGGCATCACCATTGGTTGGTGCTGGCTTTACGTAAGTGAGAAAGAACAGGATCCCAGCACTGAAGAGTGGCCTGGAGAATCATCTTAAAAATCAAAACAAAATGAGATATCTGAGCAAATGAGCTTCTTCAGAGGAAGAGTGAAGACAGACAATTGAACACACACATTTCAGCCTGTATTCCGGGAAGGGCTGTGATGTTGATTTCCAGGTCTCAAAGGAAAAAAAAAACCTACTTATCTATGAAAATCTGAGCTGATACTATATTTGGGACCTTTTGTCTTATTTACTTCTTCATTCTCTATAGACAGCAGTAAATTTATCTTTCTTCTCCTTTATTTTTCTCTTCTTCACTTTTCCCTTCTTTCTCTTCTCTGTCCCCTTCCTTTCCCCTCATTAATTCTTCTTTCTCCTCTCCCTTCTTGATATTCTCCTCTCTCTTCTCTTTCTTCTCCTGCCCTTTATTTTTTCTTTCCCCTTTTTCTCCATCCTTCTCCTCTTTTCAGCTTCTTCTTTCTCTTGGCTGCTTCTTTCTCTTCCTTTTCCTTCCTTATACTTTCCTCTTTTTTTCCTTTTCCTCTTTAACACTTTACCCTTTATTTCCCTTTGCCTCTCTTCAGTCCTTCACCTACTTCCTTTTTTCTCTTTCCTCTCCCTGCTCTTCTCTCTTGCTCTTTTCTCTTTCCTTCTTTCCCCATTCCTACCCCCCACTATTTTCTTTCCATATCTTCATGTCTCTTTTCTTCTCCTAATTCTGTTTTTCCCTTTTTCGTTGCCCTTTCCTCAACAATCCCTTTCCTCCATTTTTCCTTTCTTTTACTCTCATATACTCACATGAGGGGCTGGAGAACACAGGAAAACCTGATACTCTTCAAAGCAAAATCTTTGTGCCTGAGTATTCAGAAAAGTAGGTGCTCTTGGACCAAGAGCTGGAGCGAGAAATCCATCCATCTGCTCGCTCCTTTCCTGCCTTAAGATTTGGTATTTATGTTTCTTACTTCATTTAAAGATGGGCTTTTCCAGGCTTGTAGCAAAGTTAAACAAAGAAATCTGTACTTTCCTAGGGACTCTAATGATGCTCTATAGCAGTACTTAATTCAGTTAAAAATTATTTTGCACCTACTATGTTCAGAGTACTGTCAGATTCTGAGAGATATAAAGATTTAGATGAGATATAATTCTTGCCAATAAAGGAACTCATAGACCCAAGTTTGGAAGCACTGGGGTGGCAGCCAAGTGAAAAAGGTTGTGGGTTGGAATTCGTGAAGCCTGAATTCTTTGCCTAGTTTAATTTTGTTTGTATGACCTTGGAAAAAATATCTTTATCTCTCTAGGCTTTAGTTCTTCTATGTATAAAGAGATATTATCCTAGCCATTTGTACCTCATTGGGTTCTGCTGGTTCAGTGTAATAATTAATAGAAAGTACTTTGGAAGAGTGAAAAACCGTCTGCTTATCTTAGGGGTGATTTTTTGAGAAAACATCTTAAACTTGCCTGGAAGGGATTAAACCTCCTGTTCAACACATTATTTCTCTTGATTATATTCCAGAGAGAACATTACCCTACCCAAGGCCTTGAAACCTTCTATTGTAAAACAAGTTGTTTATTTGTAGCCCTTTTAGAGCACTTTTCCCCAGTGACCTGTTTTGACAGTCCCCTGTCCTTCCTCATCTCCCTTAAGCAGCTCCCTCACAGATTCTGTAGTTTGCAAATACATGTCTTATAATGAGGAAAACTGGACTTTGGGTTCCTTCATCTTGGTAGGCTATGAGTTCTGCTAGCCACATTTTCCTCCTTTCTTTTAATTTGGAAGAGTAATTCCTTATAGTCAAAATTTAACAGTGATGAAACATCCTGCTCAATGTAATAGTGTATTGCCCTTGGGGAACTGTAATAAAGTGCCTTTATTTTTGTTTTGGGGACGATAGGATGAAGCTCAACTTTTTTCTCCTATCTTTCAATAGCCAGTAAATTACCAAGCGAACAATGAAGTTACAATTGGGGGTTCTGAATAGTATAGGGAAGCTGTAATTGACAGAAAAGGGAAAGAAAACTCTATCTCTATCTCTAATTTAGAGTGTAAACAGTTCATTAGGATTTAAGTTTCATGATTTTCCTGGCAACTGAGATGAATTCATTTTGGAATGCAAGAGCTTATTGAATATTTCTGTAAAGAGAAGATCTGGTCAGTAGCATACAGCATCACAGAAAGAGTCTCTGATTCCAGGCTGTTGTAGCTAAATTATATTTTTGCTTTAGTAATTAATGGGGAAGACAGCTGCCTACCATTTTATCAAAAGCTATAGTTCTGGGTTAACTCTACCATGGCAATCTCCTTTTCCCCTCTCCTCCATCCTTGCATGTCTACTGCTGTGACAAGGGTCTTGTTCTAAACTCTCTTCTTCCTTGTCTTAGTGAATATCAGGGCTTGGGGAGAGCCAGAAAAGAAGTTGCTGTACTGTTGGAGTTAGTTTGAAACCAAACCATTCTAGAATTTAATCTGTTTCGGTCTTACCCATTAAGAACTGAGGTTAGTAGCTATGATGGAGGCATTCAGGTCTAAAAATGTCACTGTACCTTGGGATCGTAGGCGACATTTCCTTATCTCCTGTTCCTCCATGAATTGGTATCAGATTGGCTTGTTGAGAGAAGGTTGAGGGCCTAAGACAGAAAGAAAAGGAGTCGAGTGGGAGGGGGAATTTTTTTCTAGGATATAGTGGGAAAATGACAGTTTTTGCACATCACCAGGAGGTATATGTAGTTATCTCGTGTGTAGTAGATTCAGTTATTTATGTATAAAGATAGCTAATACTGGAACATGCCTACAATTCACACAGTTCTCACAGTGGGTCATCTTCTCTCTCTTCCTTGCCCTTTTCTTCCCCTCCACTATGACTGGAAATAACTTGGTAACCTTAATGCCCTTGTTTGGAATAATTTATTTCTTCTTCTGGACCTATAGGGACTGTAGGAGACTGGGGTGGGAATGAGAACTTGATCTACTGTATTACAAAGAGAGAGAGATGATACATCTGGAGACTGCTGTGAAGGGTGTCCTGGGGAGGGGAAGCCCTATGTTTTCTATGGAGAGAGGCAGAAACATAGGCTTTCAATTTGGACCAATGGCCTTAATTTGTGGGGGAAAAAAAAAACAAATGTAGACATTTTGTTTTTTTCTGCAGGACAACGTGCTAGGTTAGTTACAACCAGTTAAGTCTATGTGCTTGTTGCCAAAAAAATAACGTTTGTTAGCAGGCTTAACATTCATTTGGTCCAGTTTTTCCAAGTTTTTCTGATTATTCAGAGATCCTTTCTTTCTTAACATGTATGCCTATCTGACCTGGAGATTAAAATATAGTATGTAGTAGTACTTCAGTCTCACATAGTCTTAAATTAGAATTTGTCTCAAATTGTATGCTAGCCTTACATGGTATGCATTAGCATTCTAGTCTTATAGTCTACACTGGCTCCTTAACTTCTTGTGGTCTATACTTGTACTACAGCCTCAGATTGCCTATATAGCATTCTAGCTTCACATTACTTACCTTAGCACTTCAGTCTTGCCAACATACGATTGCACTCAGGATTGTTGCCCTTGATCTCCAATGTCATTATGCTTTTGCTAGCTGTCCAGCCTTTCACTGCACTAATAGACTGTCTTTGCATTGCCTGTCATTACTCTCCAGCCTGTGTTTGGAGATAGTGGCATGATGCTAAAAGAGACCCTGCTTCAGCTCTGCATGAGGCTTGGGCATTTAATACCACTCATATGTTTCTCACATACTTCAGAAGAGAGGCATTTTGCCTTTAGCAGCTTTTCTATAGCTCTCTTGGGAGTGAGACCCCTTGTTCATCTTTGTATTATTTATCATAGGAAACTGTTTAAATGCTTAGGGCCTATTTGTACAGCTATCCAGTTGACACCATATCATCCTGCTCAACACATTTTTGTCTCTCTGCACCCACCCCCTTCCCTCCCCCCCACCTTCCTGAGATGGTAATGGTCCATAGCACATTAGAAAGCTAGCTCTAGAGTGGCCTTGGCCTGTTTGTTATCTGCCCCCACCATAAATATTCATAGAGGTCCAGGTCCCCTGCTCAGTTCCATGGAGCAGACAGAGGTCTTTGAACTGACTCACGTTTCTTGTCTATATGTGTTTGCCTCTAAATGCCTATCTCTTCTTCTCTGACCTCCACACACTGAGAAAAATATCTCCTAGTGAGACTGTGGGTTTTCTGAGACCTTTTGAGTACAGACTGTGGCCTCCAAGCTCCACTTTTAAAAAAGCTGCCATGAGTCTACGTCAGTGCTGCTTTGTGTAGTGCACCAGATGGGAAAAATGCTCATCCATATGGACTCTTCACTTTCTGTTTACCGCAGAAAAGAGGACAGGCTACCAGGAGATGAAACTGAGCTGTATATTGAAATGATCCAGTTCAGAAGAATTTACTGTCCAAAATGGCTTGGTGTAACTTGCCCAGGTGCTACAAGCCAGTGGATTCCAAACTTTATCCTTTTTTCTTTTAAATGCTTAACTATAGACCTTGTCCTTCCTTTTTCAAAAAGGCTTTTGATAGTAGCAGGTATGGCTATGCATTTATTTAAAAGGGCTAGGCCATAGAATCCATCTATCAGTACAATGGAGATAGTTGCTGCCATGAAATAAGTGTGGTAGGGCATGCTGGTATCTGACAGTGTGTGTTTTTGCTCTCTGCCTTTCTGTCTTCAGCCCTAGCATCAGTGCTTAGATAACCACTTTATCTTAGCCTTGCCTAGGCTATTGAAGAAAATGGAATCACAATACATTTGTGTAGATGTTTGGGAAAGTTGTCACTTTGAGCAGAATTAATGTGCATGAGATTTTGGTGGAATATGAAATGGAAGTTATCATGTTAAATCTCCCTTCATCCTTCTTAGAGCCATTCATGTCTACATTTGTACCTGTACCATTTAACAGGTGTGAGAGGTGCTGATTTCTTTTTATTATTTAGTTAGCTATGGCAGTGGGCAATATCTGGGATGGGGAACTTGTCAGGGGAAATTTCTATATTCAAACTAATTAGCCTTTTTTAGGACCTCAGGCTGCTGTCTCTTACCTTCTTTATTATTTGTAATCATGCATATTTACACTTTGTTTTGTTTGATTTGTGTGTCTGTTTGGGGGCTGAGGCTGAGGGCCATATCTTATACAGACTTGGACCCTCCATCTGGAGATGGCAGGACTTGGGCATAGGCTACTACCCAAAGGCTTTGTAAGGGATGATTTTCATCTGTCCCTTAGTGTAAGGTAGAACCTTTTATCACTGATCCCTGCCATGGAATAAGGAAATTGGGTCGATTCTCTATAGAATTTATCACTTGCCTCTGTCCTAATGAAATTGCCACATTTCAGTCTCAACTTCATTAGAGTCAAAAGAGATTTATTAGTTCAAAGTAAATCTCATATCTCTCCCTCATCACAAAATCTGCAAGTGCTACTCTCCCCAACACCACCCTCTAACAATGCCTCCGCCTCCAAAGCAGCAGGTCTTTTCTGTTTCTGCATCTATCCACACTGAGACAATTGCCTGACTAGTGTTTGCCTATGGTTTTCTATCTCTGTATGTACTGTTTTTTGCCTTGTAGTAACTCAGGTTGGTGTGTCCCAAGGACATAGTATGTGTCCAGACCCTGGTATTCCAGAAAGGGGCAAAAGACTAGGCTCAGATTTTAGGTAAGTTACATTTGAATTCCTTCTTTTTGCATGTAGGGTGTGTGGGAAATGTGGGGAACTAGGGTTGGGGCTGGCTAGAGCAGATACAAGAAATGATTAGAAGAAATGGATTCAGTGTTCCTGAAAAACATTGTTGTGTTCAAGATGTTTATGGTCTTACATTTTGGGGAGATACTGAGGTTCCCCATGATCTGTTTGCTCCTATTCCTCAGTTCTTAGTGCATTATATTGAATATACTTAGAAAAGTAGAACACTATATTAAATGTGTGCTTTAGATAGTTCTTCTTGCTGGTTTGTACTTGTGTTGGAGACATAGGAAGGCACTGTAGGCCAGTGTGAGTCTAAAAAGCCCTGGCCTGCTTTTGTTCCCCCCAAAGTTTGCAACTCTCTAGTGAGTCACCTTGAATCCTCAATCTTCATTTAAAATGTATGTGTTTGAATTGCCCATTACTAGTAGCAGTAATCAATATTTAATCTTATTTTTCTAGCAATTGCTATTTTGTTCACCAAGATACCTTTTAACTTCCACCAACTAAAATATTCCCATGAAATCCATATAAAGGAATGGTCTATAGAAGTCTAAATGAAACAGAAGCTTTAAGAATTGTAGAGGAAAAAGTCTTTAGTTGTTCATGCTGTTCTTTGTGAATTTTATTCAGGGGGAAAAAAGTGGCTAGGAAGACTAAGAGAGTGGGGAGCGGGCAGGGTAGTTGACCTGCGGAACAAAAGTCATGTCAACTTACTGTCTTTCAGGTTAGGTTCAAGCATCCAATTTACCTGCAATGAGGGCTATGACCTACAAGGATCTAAAAGGATCACCTGCATGAAAGTGAGTGACATGTTTGCTGCCTGGAGTGATCACCGGCCTGTCTGCAGAGGTGAGGAGGATAGATCAGTAGGTAAGGGAAAAGTCACAGGGGATGGTAATAAGGTGAGGTAGGGCTAGGTCTGATAGGAAGAGGCAGACATGGGAAGGCAGCTCACAGAATCTGGGCTCTTGCTCCAATTAAGCTCCTTATTCCCAGAGTGACATTGAGAGAGAGGCCAAACTCTGTCTGAGATCAGATAGGGAGGTTTTTGGGATCCAGGAAAATGAAGCAGGAGAGCTGCCCTCTAGTATGAGGATCAACGTTCATTTGTTTTCAGTTTTTCCTTTGAAAATTTACTTATCCTTCTTTCATATAAAAGGAGAAGTAATGGGGCCTTCCTTTTAGCATTCGATGCCTTTCTGCAGTATTTAGTGAGAGAGCCTGGTGGGAAGGACCACAGGTACTATGCTTTCTCAAGACCAGTGGCCTTATAGTTCTCTTGCTCAGTTCAATTCAGCAATACATAATAAGTACCTAAAAGATGCAAGGTACAAGATTCGTGACTGGGGACAGAAAGACCTCCCTCCCCCAAATAAAAACAAAAACCTAGTCCTTGCTTGCTCTCAAGGAGCTTAAATTTTTATTTATTCTCTGTCAGCTAAGGGTAGTTTATTGAGGGTTGACTCATAGCATTACTGAGAAAAAATTAATGTTAAAGAGATGAACTTTTGCTGAACTAAGCAACTTGGGGTAACTGAAAACAATGCACAGTTTGCCAAAAGTGATAATGTCAGATTAATTTTAAACCTATCTTATTTAAATTTCTTTTAAATAAATATTAAACCTTGTTTAAAAATTTTAAGCCTGTTCACATGTAGCACCTGTTCAGAAAGCTGTGTTTGTATTTGTTGGTCTGCGTGCAAACTTAACAAACTGACCACCTGCCTTCAGGGCATCATCCAGTCATTTACAAACTTCATCTTCGGGGTTTTCTGTGTGAATTGTTGACATGATCCTTTTGAAATGACTGTGTGTCTCCCTAAGAAGCCTTCACAGTGTTCTGGGACACAATATTTTGTGTGATATTATAGGTGAATTGGAATTATGGAAAAAAAAACTTACTAGGTGTAGGAATCTTTTTTTTTTTAAACTCTGGGATGGACATCCAGTCTGATATTGGCAAACACCTTAGGTAAATATGTACTGTCTGTTTCATGCTTTAAGACTGGTTAAAATATCAGTACTCATCATGAATCATGGAAGGAAGTTTCTCTACAGATACATCTAATTTTCAAGCTTGTATAATTTTAACATGTACATAAGAGTACGCCTTGTTTGAAGAGAGCCTTTTAAGGCTTCATTTTGTTCTACTGAGGGATAGTATTTTTTATAGAATTATAAAATTGAGAAATAGTAGACATAGTAGGATATTGTATCTTCCAGGCTTATATGACCATAGATTTAAAGCTGGAAGCAACCTTTGATGCCATCATGTCCAACCTTCATCTTTTCCTCTGCCTTATGACCATGAATCCTATTTGCTTCATTATGACCTCTAAACCATACATTCTTCCGCTTTTTTTCCAGCCCATCATCCCTTCACTGATTATATACAGATACATATATCCATACATATGTGTGCGTATATATATATATATATATATATATATATATATATATATATATGTATATACATATTTCATACACAGTTTATCTGCTCCCATTGGTTCAATTGTCATCCCTCTACTGATGATATCAAGTTCTGTATACCAGTTCTAGTTAACTTCTTTCCTGAGCTCCCATCTTACCAACTGCCTTTTAGACTTCTTGGACTGGATGAACTATAGACTTTACTATTCTCTTTTCCTCCCCCCATCCTCCCAAATGTGTGTGTGTGTGTGTGTGTGTGTGTGTACACACACACATGTAAATTGTTGTTGTTCAGTAGTTTTCAGTCATGTTCAACTCTTCATGACCCTGTTTGGGGTTTTATGGAAAGGTACTAGAGTGGTTTGTCATTTCCTTCTCCAGCTCATTTTACAGATGAGGAAACTAAGACAAACAGGGTTAAGTGACTGCCCAGGGTCACACAGCCAGTAAATGTATGAGGTCGTACTCACAAAGAAGAGTGTTCCTGACTTCAGACTGAATACTGTCCACTGTACCATCTAGCTGCCTATCGCATATAAATACAAAATATAAATAAACATATCTATATCTATATCTGTATCTATATATACACACACATACACATATCCATGTAGACACACATAAAAACATATATACATACATATAGATGTACATATAGATGTATATGGAGAGAAAGAAGATAGAATAGACAAGAGAAGAGGGTCAGGAGCCTTGAGTAACACCTCAGATTAGTGAGCATAATGTAGATGAAGATCTATCCAAGTTGATTAGGAAAGATCAGTCACACAGGTAGGAGAAATAAGAGAGAATAGTGTAGCGAAAACAGAGAGGAGAGAGTATATAGCAGAGAAGGGTGATAGCTTCAAAAGCTACAGAAAGAGATCAAGAAGGATGAGAATTGAGAAAAGGCATTAGATTTGGCAATTAGATCATTAGTAACTTTGGAGAGAGCAGTTTCAGATGAAGAATGATGTAGGAAGGCAGATGGGTGAAAGTTTAGAATCCAGTGAGAGGAAAAATGATGACAAATATAAACAGCTTTTTCAAAGATTTTAACTGGGAGAGATGAGTTCTCCCCCCCCCCCCCAACATTGGGAAAGGCATGGTGATTGTCCTTTTTTGCTCAGAGAGGACCAGAATGACGTGTGTCTGACTGACTGACTGATCAGACCAGTATGAGCTTGGAAGGCTCTACTACAGATTGGGCCCAAATAGTCCACATGAACATTTGGAATGGAAATTTCCCTAAATTTTTACATCTCATGTTTCTTTTGAGCTACTTTAAAAAAAATTTTTTTTGCTTTTTGGAGGGGGGAAGGCAGGGCAGTTGGGGTTAAGTGACTTGCCCAAGGTCGCATGGCTAGTAAGTGTTAAGTGTCTGAGGTCAGATTTGAATTCAGGTCCTCTTGACTCCAGGGTGGGTGCTCTATTCACTACCACGTAGCCTCCCCTCTTTTGAGCTACTACCATTCTGCTTTGCTCATAGAGCACAGTGCCTTCTTTAATGCAGGCACACCATGCTGGGTGATCCTGTGCCAGTGTCTCCCATGTCTCACAGTTGATTCCAAAATTCTTCAGCGAAACCTTGAGAGTGTCCTTATATCACTTCTTCTGACCTCTATGTGAACACTTGCCTTGACTGAGTTGTTCATAAAATAATCTTTTAGGCAAATGTATATTTGGCATTTGAACAATGTGGCCAGTCCTTCAGTGTTGCCTTCTCTGCAGTAAACTTTGAATGCTTGGCAATTCAATTCAAGAAAGGACCTCATCTTGCCAAAGTACCTCATTTTGCCAAGTGATCTTCAGAATCTTCCTAAGACAATTCAGATGAAAGCAGTTAAGTTTCTGCATGGTGCTGGTCAACTTTTGAGGTTTCACAGGTATACAACAGTGAGGTCAGACCTTCAGTTTGGTAGGCAGCCTAAAACCTCTTCTCTCCCACACTTCCCTTTGGAGTTCCCAAACACTGAGCTAGCTCTAGCAAGGTGTGCATCAACCCCATCATCTATGTGCCCATCCCTGAAAATTATACTGCCAAGGTAAGTGAACTTATCCACAGTATTCAAAACTTATCCATTTGTTGTAGCTGATGGTTTCATGTATGAATGGTATAATGCTGTATGGTGGAGAACCTCTCCTTTCTTAGTGTTAATTATCAGGCCAGAATTAAGTGTCAGAGAAACAATTCATACTCTGTTGCATCTCAGCCTCAGAGACTGCATTGAATACACAATCATCTGCAAATAAGAAGTTATGAAAACTCTCCTTCCACTTTAGTCTTGGCTTGTTGCCTTTTTAGGAGTAAGCACACAGACCTGCTTCACACCACTTCCATGGTGACTGGGAAAGTGTCAGAGCCTCATCCATTATCCGGAACCAGTACAGGCATGCTGTCATAAAACTGGTGTATAATAATGATAAACTTCTCCAGGGAATCGGATTTTGTCATGATCTTCCCCAAGCCCTCACATTTGACAATATCAAAGGCTCTGGTTAGATGAATGAGCATTGTGTACAGACCTCTGTTCTGCTCCTCACGTTCCTCTAGGAGTTGATGGCCAGCAGATAACCATGTTGAGCATTTCTTGGCCCTTTCTGAAGTCATGCTGCCTCTTGGATAAAGGACTGTCCCCCCAGATGAAGGATCAGCCTATTAAGGAGGATGTTGGCAAGAATCTGACCGGCAGTGACTAAGACAGAGACCCACTTGTGATTGTCACAGGACAACCTATTTCCTTTTCCTTGATAGAGATAGACGAGGAGGCATCCTTAAACTCCTGGGAATAGCCTCTTCTTGCCATATAACCCAGAAAGTTTTAGTCAGCTTTTGTATGGGCACTGGACCCCCTGCATTGTAAATCTCATCTGGAATAGAATAAGCACCAAGTGCTTTGTCACATGAGAGGAGCCTAATGGCGTTCAAAAACCAAAAGCATACACAAGCATGGAAGGCAGCATAGAAGAAACTAGTAGACAGGGTGAAATTGAGGGTAATAGGGAGAATGGGGATTATTGAGGGTCAGTCTCCTGAAGAAGACAGAATGGGATCATACGTACATATAGATGGGTTTGCCTGTACAAGGAGGTGAGGTGGGGTGAAGGAGAGAATAGGGAAAGGTATCTGAGTGATATGAAATGAGGAGTAGGTAATAAGGGGGAGTTCTCAGTAAATGGCCCAGTTTTTTTTGTGAGGTATAAAAGGTGGTTCTTCAATGAGAGGGAGTGGGGAGAAAGTATGGTAGAAATACTGGGTTTAAAATGAAATTAGGGTTAGGGTTAGAAATTGAATTACATTAGTCAATTAAAAAGTCATTAACAATAGCAACAACATTAATAACTAAAAATAAATAATACTTCAAGGATTATAGAGCACTTTGCATATGTTAATCTTCATAGCAGTTCTGAAAGGTAGGTGCTTTTAACAGAAATTGAATGGTTAAGTGACTTTCCCAAAGTCACACTTCCAGAAAGAGTCAGAGGCAAAATTTGAATTTTGATCTTCCAGACTTCGGCTGTAGAATCCTATTCATTGTGCTAGTTTCAGTATTGAGAAAAGACCATTAGAATTAAATTAAAAGGTCGTGGAAGAAAGAATTTTCAATTAAGTACTGAGGTCACAAGCCATATTGTAATAGCTTTATAAAAGACAGAGGAGAGAAACTAGATTACGAAATAAGTTAATCACTTAATATTGACTTATTGACTTCCTTAAAAGTGCTCCTGGGATGACCTGGCCTAGTTGGATTGTAGGCCATGCTCCCTGCTGATTATTTTTTAGCCTTCTTCTGGTGCTTTTTTGTTTTTCACTGAAGTGATACTGCTTGAAATATTTTTTGTCAGTTTTCTCTGAAATGTTTTGCATTAAGTTTGTACTCAAATTAGTGTTGTCCTTTGCTACCAGGTCTCTAAGTAACTGGTGGCTGACATGGTTTCTCTGGTTTTAAGCCTCCTTGTGGTGGCGTCTGCTTTGTTTTGGTTTAAATCCCTCTAAAATATTCATTGTCTCTACTTTGAGTTTTTTACACTTGAGTCAAGTTTATTCTAACTAGTTGTGTTGGATCTGCCATTATTGTACACAAAATGTTTTTTCATTTTTATCCTTGTAAAGTTGGTATTTATTTCAATTTTTATTTCATTTTGTCAATAATCTGACTTCACAGGGATATTTTCTTTGGAAATTACTGCTATATCTGTAGCAAGTCATTTTCCTTGTCTTAAGATATAGTCAATTTAGTTTTGTTTGTGAATGATGTTGTTCAGTCCTTACCACATCCAATAGCTTCTACTCTCTTTGAAAAAACTAATCATAGTGTCATATGTGCCTTTTATATTTCTTGATCCTGAATCATATTTTCTCAGTATATGGGAAACCTCTTTGAGTGGAAACATATATGTGTAAGCTGTTCTGTTTAGCTCTCCACTATTTTTTGTTTTGAGTATATTTATGGCATTTTTTATAATTTTCTGACCATTTCCTCACTGTGGTGACTACTCATCATCTTCATCTATCCATAATCTTCATCAAAATCTTCCCCACTCCCACCTTCCTCTCTCTGTAGAGCAGGGATTTTCAACCTGTGGTTTATGTTCAATTTCTAACAATGAAAATACATCCTGCATATCAGATATTTATGTTATGATTCATAACAGTAGCAAAATTACAGTTATGAAGTAGCAACAAAAATAATTTTATGGTTGAAGGTCACTGCAACATGAGGAACTGTATTAAAGGGTCGCGACATTAGGAAGGTTGAGAACCACTGCTGTAGAGGGTAAACTCCATCCACCTAGTCCCTCAGAGGGCTTTCAACCTAGGAGTTATCTTCAACTCTGTACTATCTGTCATACCCACCATATCCAGTCTGTTGCCAAGGCCTATCTGCTTCACATTTGCAAAATCTCTTGAATATACCCTATTCTCTCCTCTGACACTGCCGTCCTCACTCCTGGACTATTCCAGTAGCTGGCTGGTATGTCTGCCTGCCTCAAGTCTCACCCCACTCCAGTCTACTTTCCATTCAGCCACTAAAGTAATTTTCCTAAAACATGTCTGACTTTGTCACTCTTCTACTCAGTCAACTCCATTGGCTTTCTGTTGCCTGTAGGATCAAATATAAGATGCTTTGTTTTCCATTCAAAGCCCTTCGCTGCTCCCCTCCCCAACCTCCCTGGTCAGCATTCTTTACCCCCCTCCACCTTTCCAGACTTCTTATGCCTTACTCTCCGACATATACTTGTTGGTCCAGTGACATTGACCTTCTGGCTCTTCCTTGAATAAAACACTCCATCTCTTGGATCCAGGCATTTTCTCTGGCTGTCTCCCATACCTGGAATGCTCTCCTTCCTCATCTCAGGCCTTCTGGCTTTCTGTAAATTCCAGCCCAAAATTCCCTCTTTTACAGGAAATCTTCCACAGCCCCTCTTATTTCTATTGCCTTCCCTTTGTTAATTATTTCCTATTTGTCCTGTATGTAGCTTTTTAATGTGTATTTCTTTCTTTTCTTCTTTTTTTTTGTTGTTATTTCACCTATTAGATTGTGAGCCCCTTGAGGGCAACAACTGTCTTTTACTTCTTTTTGTATTCCTAGCATTTAGCTCAGTGCCTGACTGTAAGGACACAAAGTTTGTGGAGGGGGACAGACTATCTTGCCAACTATGCCAATTGTAAGGCCAAATGTAAGGGGACTGATCTGTTTTGCCCTGATAGTTCTTTCTTTCTTTCTTTCTTTCTTTCTTTTGCTTTTTGGAGGGCAGTTGGGGTTAAGTGACTTGCCCAAGGTCACATGGCTAGTTTTTGTGTTAAGCGTCTGAGACCAGATTTGAACTCAGGTCCTCCTGAATGCAGGGCCAGTGCTCCATTCACTGTGCTGCCTAGCCACCCCTTTGCCCTGATATTTCGATTGTAGGGACTCAGATATTATGAGAGAATACTGGTTGGTTGTTGTCCTTTGTTCTTGAAGAGGACCAAAGTGACATCACTATGCTAAAGTCAAGTTTCAGTGTGTCTGACTGTGGCTGATCAGACCAACAGGAGCTTGGAATGTTCGATCACAGGTTGGGCACAAATAGTCCATGTGAACATTTGACGTGGATTCTCCAAATTTGTGCATCCTGTGTTTCCTTTGATCTGTTTCAATTCTGCTTTACTCATAGAGCACAGCACTTTTTCGGATGTGGGCGTACCATGCTGAGCGGTCCTGTGCCAGTGTCTCCCATGTCACACGATCAATTCCACAGTTCTTAAGAGAGACCTTGCGAGTGTCTTTGTATTGCTGCTTTTGACCACCATGTGAATGCTTGCCCTGTTTGAGTTCTCCCCTGGCGCTGGTAGACTGTTCAGGTTTCACAGAGATACAGCAGTGAAGTCAGCACCATGGCTCTGTAGACCTTCAGTTTGGTAGTCAGTCTAATACCTTGTATACTTTCTTTCGGATCCTCCCAAACACTGAGTTAGCTCTGTCAATGCATGTGTCAACTTCATTATCAATGTGTATATCCCTGGAAAGTATACTACCAAGGTAAGGGAACTTATTCTCAGCATTCAAAACTTCTCAGTTTGCTGTAACCAGTGGTTCCATGTATAGATGGTATGGTGGTGGCTGATGGAGCATCTGTGTTTTCTTGGTGTTAATTGTTAGGCCATTGAGAGCCAGCATGGCTTCAGAAAGGGTCAAGGAACAGTTGATATGGTGTTTGCTACCTGACAACTCCAGGAGAAATGCCAAGAGCAGGACAGAGGTCTGTACACAACGTAGATCTGATCAAGATCTTTGATACTGTTAATTGTGAGGGCTTATGGAAAATTGTCAAAATTTGGTTGGCAGAGAAGTTCATCAGAATTGTATGTCAGTTTCATGATGGCAGGCTTGCCTGGGCTCTAGATAATGGACAATGCTCTAGTGCCTTCCCACCAGTGGAGTGAAACAAGGCTGTATGCTTGCTGCTGTGCTAAAAAAGTTTTTGGTGTTATGTTTTCAGCCATGTTGTTAAATGCTTTCAGTGAGGATGAACATGGCATCCAGGTTAGCTACTGCATTGGCGGTAAATTCCTCAATTTGAAAAGGCTACGAGCCAAGACCAAAGTGGAGGGAGTGTTGGTACATGATTTTCTGTTTGCAGATGATTTGTGCACTCAATGCAGCCTCTGAAGCTGAGATGCAGCAAATCCTATCCTGCTTGTGCTAATTTTGGCCTAACAATGAGAGAATACAGAGATACCAGAGAAAGAAGAGCCTATGTCAACTTGGTTGTTAAATATAGATTTATTGGGTTAATTAGATTGTTTAGAGGATTTTACTCATGAGATCCAGTCCTTGGTCACGTGAGGACAGATTGGTGTAAGGGTGAATCCGGGCTCCAACTCCAGGCTAGGTGAGGTATTATGTAGAAGTAGAACAAAGAAGGCATATTGCTTAGGATGGCCAAGGGTCACCTACAGATGTTCCCAGGGTATAGATTGAACTTCTTTTGCTGTTTACATTTATTTATTCAAGGCAGTTTATATTCTTCTTTGAAGTTAGAGGTCGTATTCCCACTCTGGCTACTATTGTACACTGGCCCATAGTAGGTAGTTAATAAATGTTGATAGATTAACTCATCTCCCATCTTTCTTCCCCTTCCCCAATGCATACTTTAAACTCCTTCCCTTGGCCACCCAGCACTGAAAGGTAAATTTCACTTTTTTACTGCCTAGAAATCATCTTCTGTGCCACTTGGCATCCATCGCCACATCTTGCCTGAAAGTGTATGCCCCTTGTTTTTTCCTTTGCTTATTAGAATGCAAATTCCTTGAGGGTGGTGATATAAGTTTCTTGTTTGTCATTATATCCCCAGTGCTTAGCTCAGTACCTGGTACCTACTAAGTATTTAATAAATGCTTCTTTTAATTTTAAAATTTCTTTTATGAAGAGAATGTCGATATGGATGTAGCTTGGTAAGAATGCAAACTTTTGGGGCCAGCTAGGTGGTGCAGTGAATAGAGCACTGGCCCTGGAGTCAGGAGGACCTGAGTTCAAATCCACCCTCAGAGACTTAACACTTACTAGCTATGCGACCTTAGGCAAGTCACTTAGCCCCAATTGCTCTGCCTTTCCCTCTCCAAAAAGTAAAAAAAAAAAGAGTACAAATATTTATTATTTGTTAGATCAGTGATTCTCAACTTTCCTAATGCCGTGCCCCTTTAATACTCGTATCTGGGCGTATCTGCATGTGGGTGGACCTGCCTGGGGACAGATAGAGGAGCAGTGTCATGGTTCCTAAGACCATTGGAAATATGTGTTTTCTGATGGTGTTAGGCGACCCCTGTGATAGGATTGTTCCACCCCCAAAGGGGTTGTGACCCAGAGGTTGAGAACCACTGTGTTAGATGGTTTGCTGATTGTGTGATTTTTAGCGTCCTATGTCCCATTTTTTCCCCTTGCCCTCCCACTATTAGTGGAAAGGGACTTCAGAGGACTGTAATCCTTAGCTCTGAATTTCAAAGCAGCTAGTTAATAGACTTAAGCCAATGTTATGTATGAAAATATTTCCAGACAACATTTATCTTTCAGCTCAGTAATTTGGACTAAAAGACTTTCCTAACCTTCTTTCTTCTTCTTCCATCCGATCTATATATAGCCTTTGAAGAAAATATTTCCATTTTTTCAGGATTTATTGTAAAGAAAATCCTTGCTCATCAACCAGTTGCAATGTGTTTCTTTGTACAAGGATGCTATCTCTATTAAATCAATGGATCACTTGTTTTTTAGGTAGTGATGAGATCTGTGTGTCCATCTTCTCAGGCCCAAAATACAACTTAAATGAAACAGAATAACTTTTTTTCAGAGAGGAAAAAAAATAGTATCCACAAGCCACTCTTGGACTTCCAATCTAAGGCCATGTTTTTGCTTGACCCTGAGGTCTTCCTTGATATATATGACTCTTGTGCTATATGCTGCATGTTTTTATGACAGCATTGTTTTGGTGACATCTTCTTGGGCAAAAATGATTCTTCTTCAGATGGGTAATTTCTGTTTTCCTCAGATTTTATGTGTATGATGTTTCTTTGTTGTAGACATTTTAAATACCATAAAAGCATCGGAAACCCCATCTGGCCTGATTAGACATTCTAAAAATTATTTTTGTGTACCTATACTCAGTAAATAATTTTTAGTGTTTAAAAAGAAAAGAAAAACAGTGATTCCTTTTATAACCCCCCCAGAGCAGGACTGAAATGTGGTGAATAGCCAAATCATGGATGGAGGAAGGAGAATTCCTGTACAGGAGGAGAGAAAGTGAGGTAAAAATATGAAGCTGAGTAATCATAAACTAAAAAAAGTGAGGCCAGATCAGTCCTTGGGTTTTTTGATTGCTTTGATAAAGTGGGAAAAACCAATTGTAAAGGAAACCACAAACTTGAAGGTAATCCTAGCTCTGCCACGTACTACTACCTGAGTCACTTTTCAAATCGCCTGAACTCTGTGGTTCTCAGTTTCCTTATCTGTAAAGTGAAGGGGTTGGGCAAGATGACTTCTGATCTACCTTCCATAATACTGTAATCTTATTGGATTAGAAGGGATGATGTGGGATGTCAAAGGAGATGACCATTTGTCTCATGACTTTTCCTCAGAGCATGTCTTTTATAATAAAGCAGCTCCTTATATTCTTCACTGCTGTCCACACTTTGTACTGCCATGCTAGTGAAATTGAAGACTGGGCCTATTGTTCAACCTCCTGATTTAGCTGTGTCATTATGGCTATAGACTTAAATGCTCTTTCTCCTTTCAGGATGCTAACTTGGAAATTGAGCTTGTTCCTTGAAAGGTGATGATGACAAAGGGCCTTTCCTATTTCACATGCAAATTAATTCATACATCCTCTCCTTAAAATCATACCTTTGCAGTCTGGTCCAGTATATAGTAGAGGAATGGATACCATAATACCAAAAGTTTGTTGAATATTTAGCTTAAATTATAGTAAACATGGGTCTTGATTACTATGTGTGGTAAGGAGGTAGCTATGTTTTGGTTTGCAATCTGCCCCCCCTTACCCCGGAAAAGAGAGCATTAGGTACAAGTGGCATAAAAACATTTAGACTTGATGTAAGGAAAATATTAACAATTAAGAGTTTATTTTAAAGTAGAATGAGGTTCCTCAGGAAGTATAATGAGCTCCTTATCAAGGAAACTAGGTTTTGTAGTGAATGGAGGTGGGGGAGGTGTCTGGAACAAGTGTTTGTTAAGTAGAACTGTGTTCCAGGCTCTGTGCTAAGCATTTTACAAATATTATCTCATTTGATCCTCAGAAGAACTCTGCTATTTTTCTCCCCTATTTTGCAGTTAAGGAAACTGAGGCAGACAGAGATTCAGTGACTTGTTCAGAATCATACAGCCAATAAGTGTCAGACCTCAAATTTGAACTCAGGTCTTCCTGATTCCTGATTTAGCACTCTGTCCTCTGTGCCACCTTGATGCCTCTAGATGGAGTACTGAACCTGGAGTATTATTAAAAGGAGATGTTAATTTACGCCTCACCCTGGTCAATTAAAAGCAAACTCAGGAAATAAGACAAAGAGAGTTTATTGGCATCCCAGGGCATCAAGTAGTTATGGTGGGGTGGGCCTACAAATTCCAACTTCATGGTTGTTTTTATGTGAGGGCAACTAGGTGGCACAGTGGATAGAGAACTGGTCCTGGAGTCAGAAAGACCTGAGTTCCGAATCCTACCTCAGACCCTTACAAGTTGTGTGATCATGGGATAGTCACTTTGAAGAGGTTACCCACAAAGAGGGTTAGGGTTGCCTGAGACCCCAAAATACCAGCATGCTGCGTCCTGCCAAAAGAACTCAACTGAAGTCTTCTCAGCCAAAGAAAAGTAAAGTTTATTGAAAGTTTGCCTGTATTGGAGACAAAGCAAATCTGTGCTAGAAAACTCTATGGCGCTCTCACACCACATGGAAGGGAGATGGGATTCTTATATATAGAAGAATCTAGGGGTGGTCTGGAGGAGGAGTTTGGGGAGGGTCTTCAGGAGGAGTCAATGAGGTTAATGCAAGAGTGGATTGATATTTTGATAGGCTCAAGGATGGGAAGCAGATGGACCATGGAGGGCCAGGCTAGTAACAGAGGTTTGGGCCCAGCCACAATGAAATACTTGTGGCTTCTGCAAATGCCTGATCAAGTGGGAAGATTCAATCAGACTTTAAGGGGTTTCCCTTCAAGAGCCTGTACCTCAAAGATTCAAGGAGAGCTCAAGGGGAGTCCCAGAGCCTGCACCTCATCAATTTGACCCTGTTTGCCTCAGTTTCCTCATCTGTGAAGTGAGTTGGAGAAAAAGGAAATGGCAAACCACTCCAGTATTTTTGCAGAGAAAACTGCAAATGGGATTATGAAGAGCAGACAGGACTGAATCCACTGAACAACAACAAACTGCTGCTTTTATTATTTTTTTTAGGACATTTAAAATTTTTTATTGAGAATTTCTTGGAAAATAAGGATTATCAGACCATAGACAAGCTCAAATGCAATTATTTTGTTGTGAAGATACACTGGGAATATCCAGTGGTGAAGTAGTAGATTCTGTAGCTGGTGTTTTGATAGGCTGCCTCATAACCCATAGGCAAAGAAAGACTTTGGGATTATTTTGAAAGTAGAGATCAAAGAAGCCTTTATTTGTTTTCATATCAGTGAAGAGAGCTGCAGTTGTGGGATTGTTCTTCATGACTGGGACAAGCCACTTCAGAGCAGGGGTCTGGTCCATGCAGTCAGCTGTCTCATATGATTCCAACTATTCAAGCAGGGCCAGATGATATAATAGATTATAGATGTAGAGTTTTCACCAAAGAAAGTTGTCTTCTGTCAGGTAAGACTCTCCTTCAGTTAGCAGAATGTCTTATGGAATTTTACTTTCTTGGCAATAATGTCTTTTTCATTTCATACTGCTATAAGAAGAACATCCTTGGCCAAAGATGGTATCTTAGAAAACAACTCCAAAATCATCTTTTGTAAAGCTTTCTCATGTGGATCTTCTGGAAACAGTTTCTTTCCTGCATAAACTTTTTATCTAGGTATTTTCCAGATCTGGTATTAGATCCAGGTGGTGCTTCTTAAAGAACCATTTAGGCTTGTTTTTCAAGCTAGTATGATGACCTTATACCTTTGGCCAACAACAGCAAAACAATATATATATGACATTAAGAAAATTCTGTTTGGTAGAGGTGGCTAGGTGGCAAAGTGAATAGAGCACCAGCCCTGGAGTCAAGAGGACCTGAGTTCAAATGTGGCCTCAGACAGTACTAGCCCTGTGACCTTGGGCAAGTCACTTAACTGCTATTGCCCTGCCTTTTCCCCTCCAAAAAGCAAAACAAACAAACAAAAAAAAACACCCCCAAAACAAAACAAAAAGAAAATCTTGTTTGGTAGACCTTTTAATGAGGAGGTGGAATTTGTCTCCTTAGCTCCTCATTATAAGCATCATTGGGAAATAGGATTAGGGCTAAAGAGATAGGATTAGCCTTCCCTTGATGGGAATTGTCTGTTGGAGATGGGGTTGGTCCTAAAGGGATTGAGTGCTTTCCTGCAGGTCGGCTGAGCCCTGTACCCAAAGCAATGTTAAAACCATACTGATTCTGTCCCAGTGGCTGACTCTGCAAGGTATGTACACCATAGCCTTAGAGGGAGACTGCATAAACAACTGCGTGGATGAGGAAATAAGGTAGGAGTCACTAATGAATTGATCCATAAAAAAAAGTTGGAATTTCTTGGACATTAAGTGACAAAATGTATTTCACACATGACTGGGAAGTGGTATATTATACACATTGAAACTAGTAGGTTAGTTTCAATGAATAGTTCTTGTTTGTTTGTTGATTTTGAAGAGGACCTATGAAACCATGGGTGATATCTTGACTTATGCTTGCATTGCCTTTAAGTGAGACACAGTTGCACAGAGTCATAATCTTCTTCAGTCATTTAAAAACAGTCCAGCCCCAGGCAAAGTGGATGAACTCAGTGTCTTCCATGTCTAGCCAAGATCTAAATGTTCCACGGTACTTATTTCATCTGCTTCATGACCCTTGGAATAAATTGTTCTCATCTGCCCATTTTACCAGGGAAAATCTAGGCATCCCCTGGTTGTAATCAAAACTTGTTACTTTTGAAGTGAGCAAAGGAATGCTAACTGATAGGCCACAAGA
The DNA here is from genome assembly GCA_028627135.1 of Pseudochirops cupreus. Taxonomy (NCBI): domain Eukaryota; kingdom Metazoa; phylum Chordata; class Mammalia; order Diprotodontia; family Pseudocheiridae; genus Pseudochirops; species Pseudochirops cupreus. The sequence continues at coordinate 127,243,480 of CM053582.1, forward strand.
TTTACTACTCAAATAGCAGGGAAGGGAGAATCTTTTAGTTTAGAGATTGGTGGTTGTGAGATGTGGCCAGATTTGGACCCGAAAGAACCCAGTGTTCTCTAATGTGATGGTGGTTAACCCTTTTTTAGGTCATTTTGATTGCTTTTAGTTGAGCTGCAAGTCAGCTTGGGCCGCTTTCACCTCTCCTATGTAGTTATTAACTTCAGGACATTTTATTGTTAGATAAATGTAAGGGAGGTGGAGAGAACAACAAAAAAAGAAATAAACCCAACGTGGAAACTACAGGTAATAGTAGAAATTACTGTTTCCTGGGTGACGGAGTTATGACAAAGTCCCTTATAGACGGTAGGGTAGCCTAGTCATCCTGAGACTATTTCTTTTAGGGTTACACCCATCCTTCTAGTAAACCAACTAGTTGCCAAGTCTTAGTTGTCAGGTCTTGTCAGTTCCACTTCCACAGCATCTTTTGTACTTGGTCTCAGTATCCCATTCTCTCTTTACAGGGATACTTCTTTTTTTTTTTTCTTTTTTCATTTTGGAAGGGGAAGGCAGGGCAGTTGGGGTTAAGTGACTTGCCCAAGGTCACATGGCTAGTATTAGGTGTCTGAGGCTGGATTTGAACTCAGGTCCTCCTGACTCCATAGCTGGTGCTCTATTCATTGTACCACCTAGCCACCCCCTACAGAAACTTCTTTATTTTAGCTCTTTCTCACCTCTCACCTGGACTATTGGCAACTAGGTAACACAGTGAATACAGTGCTGGCCCTAAAAGTCAGGAAGACCTGAGTTCATACCCTATATTTTCTAGCTGTGTGACCCCTTAATAAGTCACTTAAATTCTGTTTCAGTTTCCTCAATTGTAAAATGAGGATCAAAAGAGATAATATTTATAAAGTGCTTAGCATGGTGCCTGACACATTTTAGGCACTTAATAAATACATGTTTCCTTCTTTTCCTTCCTATTTTTATTAAATATTTTATTTTTCCCTAATTATGTGTAAAACAAATTTTAACATTTGTTTTTTCAAATTTTGAGTCCTAAATTCTCTCCATCCCTCCCCCTCCCCCTTCAGAACGTAAGCAGTTTGTTATAGATTATATGTGCACTGTCATGCAAAACTTAGTTCCATATTGGTCATGTTGTAAAAGAAAACAGGCCAAAAAAACCCCTCAAAAAACAAAACCCCAAACCCCAAAGAAAAATAAAATTTAAAAGAGTATGCTTCAATCAGTATTCCCACTCTATCATTTTTTTCAGTATTTTTCACCATTAAGTCCTTCAGAATTGTCTTAAATTGTATTGCTGAGAATAGGTCAGTCATTCAGAATTGATTGTCATAGAATATTGTTATTGCTGTGTACAATGGTCTCCTTGTTCTGCTCATTTCACTTTGCATCAGTTCATATAAGTATTTCCAGGTTTTTTTTGTTTTTTGGGGGGAGCAGTCTGCTTGCCATTTCTTATAGTATAGTAGTATTCCATTACAATCACATATGACAACTTGTTCAGTTATTCCCCAGTTGATGGACATCCCCTCCATTTCCAATTCTTTTCCATCCCAGAAGGAACTGCTATAAATATTTTTGTACTTATAGGTGTACCTTTGGGATACAGATCTAGTAGTGGTGTTGCTAGGTCCAAGGTTATGTGTAGTTTTATAGCTTTTTTGGACATAGTTCCAAATTGCTCTCCAGAATGGTTACATCAGTTCACAAATTCCCCCATGGTGCATTAATGTCTCATTTTTCCCACATCCCCTCCCACAGTTGTCATTTTCCTTTTCTGTCATATTAGCCAATCTGATAGGTGTGGGGGTGGTACCTCAGAGTTGTTTTGTGATTTAGAGCATTTTTTCATACAATTATATGTAGCTTTGATTACTTCATCTGAAAACTACCTGTTTATATTCTTTGACTATTTGTTAATTGGGGAATAATTCTTATTTTTATAAATTTCACTCAGTTCTCTCTCTCTCTCTCTCTCTCTCTCCCCCCCTTCCCTTCCTCCCTCCTTCCTTCCCCTTTCACCCTGTCCATTCTTGAAAGTGTTTTGCTTCTGACCGCAATCTCACTCAATCTTCTCTTCCTTCTATCAGCAGCACCTCCGTTCTCTTATCCCCTTCCCCTTCTACTTTCCTGTAAAAGACAAATTTCTGTACCTGAGTATGTATATTTTTTCCCTTTTTTCAGCCAGTTCCAATGAGAGTAAGGTTCAAACACTTCCCCCTTTTCTCTCTCCCAACTTCCCTTCTACTGTATAAATTCTTTTGCACCTCTTTTAGGTGAGATATTTTACCCCATTCTACTTCTCCCTTTGCCCTTCTCCCAGTGCATTCCTCTTTTTCTTCCATTAACTTTATTTTTTTAGGTATCATCCCATCATATTCAACTCATACCCATGCCCTCTGTTTATGTAGACTCTTAACTTTCATAATAATGAGAAAGCTCTTAGGGGTTACAAGTATCATCTTCCCACGTAGGAATATAAACAGTTTAACCTTATTGAATCTCTTATGATTTCTCTTTCCTTTTTACCTTTTTGTGCTTCTCTTGAATCTTGTATTTGAAAGTCAGAGTTTTTATTCAGCTCTGGTCTTTTCATCAGGAATGCTTGAAAGTTCTTTGTTTCTTTGAATGTCCACTTTTTCTCCTAGAGGATTATACTCAGTTTTGCTGGATAGGTGATTCTTGGTTGTAATCCTAACTCCTTTGCCCTTCAAAATATCATATTACAAGCCCTCTGATCCTTTAGGAACTTCTAAATCTTGTCTTATTCTGACTGTGGCTTTATGATATTTGAATTATTTCTTTTTGGCTTCTTGCAGTATTTTCTCCTTGACCTGGGAGCTCTCAAATCTACAACATTCCTGGTAGTTTTTATTTTGGGATCTCTTTCAGGGGGTGATCAATGGATTCTTTCAATTTCTATTTTCCCACTCAATCTAAGATATCAGAACAATTTTCCTTGATGATTTCTTGAAAGATGATGTCTAAGCTCTTTTTTTGATCATAGCTTTTAGGTAGTTCAATGATTCTTTAATTTTCTCACCTGGATGTATTTCACTGGTCAGTTGTTTTTCAAATGCAATATTTCACATTTTCTTCTATTTTATTCATTCTTTTGATTTTGTTTTATTATTTCTTGATATTGCATGGAATAGCTTCCCCTTGGCCAATTCTAGTTTTTAAGGAATTATTTTCTTTAATAAGCTTTGTACTTCCTTTTTCATTTTGTCAGTCCTAATTCTTTTTTTAAAATTTAAATTTATTTGTTTGCTTTTAGATTACAACATTCAGTTCCACATTCCCTTGAGATCCACTTCCCTCCCCCCATGGTGGCATGCAGTCAGATATAGGTTCTACAAATACCTACATATTAAACATTCATCCAGTTAAAAAGAAGAATTATAACCAACATCCAGTTAAAAAGAAGAATTATAACCAATGGAGTGAACAATGAGAAAGAAGGAATGAAACAAAACACAAAAGAGAGAGAGCAAGTAGTTTGCTTCAGTCTGTATTTAGACTCTGTAGTTCTTTCTCTGGATGTGAATGTCCTTTTCCATCATGAGTCTTTTGGAGTTGTCTTCTAACCTTGTATTGCTGAGAGGAGTCCAGTCTATCAAAGTTACTCATCACACATACGATATGTTTGTAATTGTAAGTTCTCCTGGTTCTGCTCTCCTCACTCAACATCAGTTTATATGTCAATTCTATTTCTTAAGGAGGTCTTTTCTTCATTGAATTTTTGTACCTGTTTTACCATTTGGCCTATTTTGTTTTTCTTAAGGCAGTATTTTCTTCAGTATTTTTTTGTGTGTGTGTGTGTATGTCTCTTTTACAAAGCTGTTGACTTTTTTCATGATTTTCTTGTATCCTCATTTCTTTCCCCAATTTCCCCCGACTTCTCTTATTTGACTTTTAAAATACTTTTTGGACTCTTCCAAGAATTTTTTGGGGGGGGGTTGGGGGGGGAGAAGGTGGCCTGACAGCAATCAATATTTTTCTTTAAGGTTTAGATATAGCAGTTTTAACTTTTTTGTGTTTTTTGAGTTTGTGTTTTGATTTTTTTTCTATTACCATAGTAACTTTCTATGATCAAGTTCTTTCTTTCTTTCTTTCTTTTTTTGTAGTTTGCTTATTTTTTCCAGCCTATTTTTTGACTTATAACTTGATGTTAAAGTTGGCCTCTGCTCCTGGGGTTGAGGAAGCACTGTCCCAGGCTTTAGGTTTTTGGTGCAGCTGTTTTCAGTCTGTAAGTTTTCTGTTCTTCTAAGGTGATATGATCTAAGGAGAGGTGCGTTTACTACTCTCCTGGCCTGTGCTCTGCTCTGTGAGTGATAACAAGCACTTTTTTCCACCCTGGAACTGTGATTAGGGCGCCCATTCCCCTGCAGCAAGCTTGATGTACTAGTGCTCTTCCTCACCATGGAACTGTGACCTGGATCCATGTATGCGAAGTGCAAGAGTCCTGCACCCAGTGTCAGCAAAGGACCTCCTCTAATCTTCTTGTGACCAGTTGTCAGACCCCCTTACTATGTGTGGGCTGAGAGCTCCACAATCTGCTGCTGCAGCTGTTACTTATTCATTTGCCTTCAGAGGCCTGCTGTTGGTTTCCTGGGGTGGCCTGCACTGGTGCAGCCCACACTAGGTCACACTTCACTTTCACCCCAGACCTTTCACCTACAGACCTTCTAAATTGTCTTGGGCTGAAAAATTGTTTTACCTTGTCTTTTTGTGAATTCTGCTTCTCCAGAATTTGTTTTGAGATGTTTAAATTTAAAGTTGTTTGGGAGTGAATTTGGGAGGGCTCATGTTAATCCCTGCTTTTTCTCTGCCCTCTTTGCTCTGCCCCACTCTCCTTTCTATTGTAATAGCCTCCTAATTGGTTTCTTTTTATGCTTTTTTTTTCCTTTCACCAATCTTTCCTCCGCACAATTTACAAATTAGTATTCCATGGCACTATTTTACGCTACTACTCCAAACTCTTCAGTGTCTAACTATTGTTTATAGAAAAAAAAATATAAAATCACCATGGCATTTAAAGCCCTCGAAAGTCTGCCTCTCATTTATCTTTCTGGACTTCTTTAATATTAATACAACCCTCTTTCATACACTATCCAGGACTACACTAAGACTTTTGAATAACCTCCATATTCTAGCCAGATTTGCCTACTCGTTGTTCTCCAATGTATATTCCATTTCTTGTTTCCATTATTTACTGTAGTCTTATGCATGGAATGCATCTTCTTGTGTAGGGTTTCTTAAGAATCCTGAAATTCTTTTAAGGTTCAACTCAAGTATATCTACTAATACAAGAATTTTTCTGGTTTCTTACCCCATCCAAGATATTAGGGCTCTCTTTCTCCCCAAATTATCTTCAGTTTATTTAAATATGTACATGTGATAATTCTCCCAAAGTAAATTCTTGGAGGGCAAGAACTCTTTGTTTATTTTTGCTTCGTATTTGTCTGTAGAGAGGCATTGTGATACGCTGGTCTCAGTCAGAAAATCTGGGTTTGTTTCTGTCTCTGAAGTGTGTTAGTGGTGTGGCCATGGGCCAGTCATTTAACCAGTTAGTGCCCCAGACAACTCTAAGACTTTAAGTTGAAGAAAAGTTGCTGATTTTCATTAGTAGAGGGAATTTCCTACTAGGAGTTCCCAACAGAGGCAGCTAGGTGGCACAGTGAATAGACCTTTGGGCCTGGACTCAGGAATACCTGAGTTCAAATCTTGCCTCAGACTCTTACTAGCTTTGTGAACCTCAGCAAGTCACTTAGATTCTGTCTGCTTCAGTTTCTTCAAGTGAAGAAATAATAGTGCTTCTAGGGGTTCTGTGAGGATCAAATGAGATAATATCTGTAAAATATTTAACATAGGACCTGGCACATATTAGGTACTTAATAAATGCTTGTTTCTTTCCTTCCAGTGCTAATTAAATCACAGGTCTTGAACAAAAACAGGAAGGAACTTATTTGTTGAATGGGATAGTATAGAATGTAACATCGATAATATCTTTTAGAGTTTGACCATTGGACTTGGGAGTGATAAGCTAGAAAAAAGTGAATGTTTTCCTGGAAGGCCATATAGAATGCTATAAGGAAATTGGATTAGAAACTCTGAAGCATAATAGGAGGAAAAGAAAAAGCAGCTAGTGACTCAGTGGATTGAGTGCTGAGCTTGGAGTCGGGAACACTCATCTTCCTGTATTCAAATCGAGCCTCAGACACTTACTGGCTGTGTGACCCTAAACAAATCACTTAACCATTTACCTCAGTTCCTCATCTGTAAAATAAGCTGGAGAAGGAAATGGCAAACCACTCTGGTATCTTTGCCAAGAAAACTCCAAATGGGGTCATGAAGAGTTAGAACTGAAACCACTAAACAACAAAAGGATGAAAAGATAGCCTGAGGAAATAGAAAATTTCCTTCATGAATTGTTGGCTAATCTGACATTTTTTGCTGAGAGGTTTGGTACAGGGGAATTGGTGAGCTAGGAATGTCTCTTGTTTGTGTTGACAGTGGTTTCTCTCTTTAAAAAAATGTCACAACCCAAATAATTCACTCTAATGAATGCTATCATATGGAGGTATTTTATTGAGTGGCAGGTCTCTAATAAACAAAGGACTAGTACTTTCTTTTTCTACAGAACCTTACACATATCTGCTATTATAACCAGTGGTACAACTATTTCATAATATTGTCCTCCAAGTTTTCCTTTGAAAGAAAAACAGCCTTCATAACCTTTATTTAATACACAACCTTTCTTTAATAATTCCACCTGATGTGGATTTGGGCATGACAAATGTAGTTGGCCCCATTTGTCCCATGTTATGGCTCATTAATTCCTTTGTTCACTATTTTCTTTAAAAGAAACCAAAACATGCTTCATTGATTTAGCTGAAATAGCCTGTGGGGAATCTTTTGAAAAAATTATTTTAAACTTAAATACACATTATGAAAATACACAATATTGTCCTGAAGCGTCAGAATATGCAATGAGAAAAGAAAAAGAAACATATTATAAACTTAAATACTAAAATTTAAAAATGAAGTAAAAAAAAGAAAAAAAGAAGCATTGCCATTGCACAGGAGAACATGAGAGGATTCTAAATACACAGCAATAAATGTCCATTTCCAGAAAGCCTACATAATAAATGCTACACATTGTGTTGAGAGCTGTCCATCTTATCTGTGCTTCCTTGTAAGTTTTATTTTGTTCTCTGCTGTGTACTTTTTACTTTCTTGTTTTTTTCCCCCTTCTTCTCTCACCTCCCCCAAGAAGGCTACAATTAGGTGAGGATATACATACAGAAATACATATACATATACTTACATATATGCACCTATGTACACATGTACATATATACACCTATAAACAGAAACACTTGTGTATATATAGGTATATATACATATACTCATATATACATATACTTATACATATGTGCTTAGATATAGACTTAGATATCTATAATCATATGCATATGTAGACATATACATCCACATGCATCTATGTAAGACCATACTATACTTCTTTGTCCTCTCTTTCTCTGAGGGTGTATGACATCTTCCTTCATAGGTTCAGTTCTTTCCATCTTTTCCTAAGTCCACCAACTCATCATCATTTCCTACACCTCAGCAATATTACAACCTTATACATATATAATTCTTTTCTAAAACAATATTAATATGGCTGACACATAGTGTAGTTTCTCTATTTTTATCTTTTGATTAAATATTTTAGCTTTAACTTTGTCTGAGATCATGATTACCACCCCTCCTTTTTCTCCCTAATAAATTCTACTCCTGACCTTAATTTTATGTTTGTGTGTATCTTATTTCCTATCCCTCCTGACTCCTCTACTTTACTTCTACCAGTTACCGTGCCCTTCTATTACTTAACCTATTCCCCTCTTTTTATTGGAGGGGGGAGGCAAGGTAATCAGGGTTAAGTGCCTTGCCTAAGGTCACACAGCTAGTAAGTGTCAAGTGGCTGAGGTCGGATTTGAACTCAGGTCCTCCTGACTCGAGGGCCAGTACTCCATTCACTGCGCTAAGTAGCTGCCCCTTTACCTACCACTCCTCAAAGATCTCTCCCTTATGTTCTCCCTCCCCCCTTTCTCCTTGCCTTCTTGTTTCCGTCTGAATTTAGAAGACTTTTATAGCCTTCCAAATATGTTTTTCCCTTTTTATCCCATTCCCATTAATCTAAATACCCTTCTATATCCCCCATACTATTCTTTCACCCTCTTATTTCTTTGTAAATTTAGAAGACTTTTGTTCTCTTCTAGATGTATATATTGTTTTCTCTTTAACCCAGATTTGATGTGAGTAGGGTTTCCTCTAAAAATCCTTCCCATATCCTCCCCCCGCCCCATCCCCTTAGTCTTCTTTAATCCATTGCTGATGAGAGTAAGGTTCCAGAACTACCTGTCCTCCTCCCCCATCTAATTCTTCTGTGTCAATTCTTGCTCTCCCACTTGATTTGTATAGATAATTACTCTTTCTGTCTTTTCCTAAAGGGTTTTACTTTTGAGAATCACATCATACTTAAGTCTACCCCAATCTTTCTTTCAAACTACCCTATTATTAATAACAATCTTATACATATGTTTTATATTTCCTCATATAAAAAGTAAATAGTCTGTCCTTACAGAATCCCTTGTAAGTAGTCTTTGATGTGTGTACCTTTAATCCTCTTGGATCTTGTATGTCAAATTTTTTATTAAGTTCAGGTTTTTTTGCAACAAAATCCTGAAAGTCTGGAAATTCATTGAATGTCCTCTTTTTTTTTTCATTCAGAATTATGCTTAACTTTCCTGGGTATGAAATTTTTAACTGCAACCCCATCTCTTTTGCTTTTCAATATGTAGTGTTCCAAGCCCTGCAGTTTTTTAGTCTCACCACTGCTAGTTCTTGTGTGATTCTAACTGTGACTCTGCTGTATTTGAATTTTTTTCCTTGTTGCTCTTAATATTTTCTTCTTGAACTGGGGATTTCAAAATTTGACCATGATATTTCTGTATGTTTTCTTATAGGATCTCTTTCAGGTGGTGATTAGTGGATTTTTTCAATTTCTACTTTCCCCTATTCAGAGACTTCAGGACAGTTTTAATTAATTATTTCTTGTATTACTGTATCAAGATTCTTTCTTTGGTTATAGCTTTCAGGTAGTCCAGTTGTTCCCATGTATTCTCATCTTGATCTATTCTTCAGATCAGTTGTTATTCTTATGAGATACTTCACATTCTCTTCTATTTTTTCATTCTTTATATTTTTATTATTTCTTGGTCTCTTACAACTTTGCTGTTTTTCCCCTGTCCAATTCTAATTTTCAAGGAGTTGTTTTCTTCCTTAAGATTCTGGATCTCCTTTTCCATGTGGTTGACTTTCTTTTCATAATCTTGTTTTTCTTGGATTGCTTTAAAAAAATTTTTTTTTCCTTAGTCTCTCTCATTTGATTTTTAAAGTCTTTTTAAAGTTGTTCTATGAATTCTTTTTGGGCAGGTGACCATTTGACATTACTCTTTGGGGTAGGAGAGGCTTTTTTTGCTTCAGTATCTTCCAATGAAGATGAACCCTGGTCTTCTGTATTCCCATAGTAACTTTCTATAGTTGGGTTCTTTCTTCTTTGACTTCTCATTTAAAAAAATTTTATTTGTAGCAACTTATTATTGAAATTACCTCTAGTCCTGGAGTATGGGGGGTGATGCTCCTGGCCTCAGATCCTCCTTCAGTTCTCTCCTTTGGCCTGGAACTGAAACCCTTTTTTTAAGTGCCCACAGCCAGCATTGTCCCTACCCCACTGTCTCTGCACTTACCAAGCCTGTGCTGGTTCCTTCTCATACAGGGCTGTATCTCAGCAGCATAGCTGGGTCTGGTGTCCCTTATCAGCATAAGTTCCCTCAGTCTTCCCCTGATCAGGTGCCCTACTCCCCATACTCTCTGGAACATAAAAATTCCTGTGGCTGAGGCTGAGACTACCTCCCAACCCAAGTAGCCTCAGGGTTCACTACTTGCTGTTTCAGCAGAACTCACCTGGAGGTGTTTACATTTCACAGGGACCAAACCTCAGTCCTGGATTTTTCTTTGGATCTTCTCCAGTTGTCCCAGAAGGACCACTGTTCTGTCAAACTCTTGTTTATTTTTCCCTCCCCTGTGTTCTCCCTAAGGGCTCTGTTTCATCTTGTTTGTGGGGGAAATCTGGAGAGCTTGGAATTTTCTGAACTACTCTGCCATCTTCCCAGAATCCTCTCTATAGGCATTCTTTTGACCTATTTTCCTGTTATTCCAACATAATGTAAGTATGTCTTCTTAGTGAGAAGAGTTCCATCCTTGATTTCCAAAAAGCTGGTTGCCGTCCTCCTATCAGGTAAGAAGTTATGTTGGGTAAATGGCTGAACTTCTTTGATTCTACATTGCAAAAAGGAAAGAACTTTTTCCTATTAATCACATTTATTAAAGACTCTCTATGTAGCTTTTTATTACTTTTATGGATTGTCTATAGATTCTTTTTTAATGCTCATATTCTCTCTGCTATTTAGTACATGTCTTTAATTCTTTACATGCAGAAAATTGTTATAATTTGAAATGCTCTATTCCTTCCTTCGTTTTTGCTTTTATAGCTTTCTAACCCCTCCAGTTACTCCTTCCATCTTTGGATTTGTTGCTCTCTTCTGATTAGGTTTTTCTACTTACACCTCCTGGGTCTGTTACCTTGAGCATTACAGACTTTGTTATCTGTTTTGTTGTTCCCATTGATTCCTAGGGGGAAAAAGCATTGTGTTTAGACCATGACTTGCTCTAGAACTGCCCCCACTATCTTTTTTGTTAACTGTGAGCTAATCCTCCTGACAGGTAGGTACAGGCTTCTTCATTCTGGTGAAAATAGGGACATAACTGCAGTTTTTGTTTTATTTTAGTTTGCTTCATTTTTTATTATGCTTTTTAATTTGATCGATTTCTATCGATTTATTTTAAAATTTAGTTTTTTGTTTTATTTTTGTAGATGTCTGTTGATTTATCTTCTCTTAGATTGCCACCAAAGATAAAAAGTAGTCCATTAAAGGCACAATTTCTTTATCTTTCAATTAAGAGGATTAGACTCTAAGTTCATTTTCACTTCCAAATTTATGATCCTAATGAAGAGAGTTTTAGGCCATCTTGGCCAATTGGTAACACTTTTTAGGTAGACAAAGTTACACATAAATGAAATGTGATGGGAATTGTATCCCTGGGGTATCCTTATGTATTGCATATCAGGTCTGGATTGACTTTCTGAGACTGTGTGCAGACAGAGATGCTTAGCAAACTGGTAAACAAGGAGATAGTTTTCATCATAACACAGCACTTTAGTAAGTCCTGTTTGCCATATTTCTCTGGTCTACAGAACGATTTGTTGGGAAAAGGCCCACATTTAAAATTAGAAGAATGAGGTTTCAGTTTTCTCTTGACATTTGTTGTCTTTGCAATCATGAGCAAATTACTTTACTTCTATAGACTTTAGTTCCTATTACTTTAAAATGGGAATAAGAAGAATCTACCTACTTTAGAGGATTGTTATAAAGAAAGTACTTTGTAAACCTAAGTTGCCATATAAATATGAGGTGTTGTTACTTTCATCATTCCTGTTTATTATGGGTGCACCTCAAACCTGAACTCCAGTCACTGAACTTTGCCATTAGAAGTATATATAATATTAGATGTCCTGCAAATCAGGGCACCAACTGGACTTAATCTAGTGCCTGTTATTAAATAGGAGAGGATTGTCACCAAGGAAGGAACATTTAGAAGTCATAATCATAGCATAAATTCATAGCATAATCTGCATTCTGCAAAGCTGGCTATCCCACCCAAATAGGGCTTGTTCTCTAGGGAGGCATTCTTGGACTCACAGGATTCAGCTAATATGAAACAGAAGAAAGGCCAAACTTAGTAAATTGCCACCATCAGTGTTGCCATAGTGATTCTTTGCATGAAACAAATCATTATGCTTTATAACACCTTCTTTCTTTATTCATATTGTTTTTGTAACTTGGCTTTGTGCATACCATCCCTCAATTTATGTGCTTTGATCCCAAACTGCATCCTCCTTAGTCTTTTCTTTCTATTTACTGCCTATCTTTTTGTTTTTCATTTTGAAACTCATTGCCACTTGCTCTTTCTGATCCTTAGAATGAAACCTTGGGCATGGAACATACCAGCCTGGTTTTATGAACTCTGTTTCCTACAGATTACCTGCTAATCTCCACTTAACCATATAGACAAGTAATAGATATGGATGCTGTCATATTCTTATTAAGTGTTAAGTAACTTTTAAGAAAGGAAGAAATAAGAGACTGGCACCAACTGAAAGGAAATTGGCTCATGGTATGTGTGCCTGAGAGAATAAAAAAAACAGACTTCAGGATCCTGAAAAAATCCTGATAAGATTAAGATGGTGGCCAGATTGTTAGCACAGGGTTAAAGTCCAGAACTCCAGCAATATACACAAATGGTATATTTGTGTAGTTAAACTACCTCTGTGTATTGGAAACAACATTAACAATAGAGCGTTATATATCTACAAAATTCTTGGAATCTAAATATTTAATGAAGAAATCAGAACATCTGATGTCCTCTGGGCTTCTGCCTTTTCCTATGTGATTCTCTGAAGCCAATTGTAAACTTAACACTATGCCAGAGAACTGTTTCATTTAGTTAAACTCATACCTAAACAGGGACTTCCCTTTACAGTATCCATGACAAGTGGACAACCCAAGAAGTTATGCTTTCCTTAATATTGCCCTGATAATACCTGGGAGGTTTTCCTCCTCTTTACACACAAGCAATAGCCCTGAGAGTTAAGCAACAGTTTTAATACTATCAGAAAAGTACTTTAATGACCAATTAGTTATTCATCGAGATCAAATATCACATTTTAAGTTGTTAACTTTTTTACTGCCCAAAAGGGACAGAATGTGTCCAACATTGTAGTGTGGGTAGAAAGAACTCCTGCACTGAGGAGTTAGGAGATCAGGGTTCCAGACTAGCATATGCCACTAACTGAGCTCTGTGGACTTGGAAAACAAGACCCTTTCCCTTTCTGAATCCCTTCTATACAGTTGGACTAGGTATTCTTCAGTCCCATCAAGTGCTTTCAATCTATAATTCTTTCATATCATTACAATTCACACCAAGCCCTGGGGTATTACCTTTCCTGACCTTCTCAAGGCTTTCAATTCTGTGACTTTCTTTGACCCTCCCTTGATCTTGGTCAATGGATTATTTCTAATGGGTTCTTTTGACTCTAACATTCAGTGAGTCTGTGGTCTTTGGTCCCTCACTACCATTTGGTGTTTTGATGAATGAGACCATGAAATCTAATTTCAGATGATGAGACCTAGTTGAGTAACACTCCTTAGTGCATTTTCCTTCCCAGCAAGAGTTCAGGAAGGAAGTAGGCTTTGGTCTCCATACTGAAACTCTTACTATCTGTTAGAAAGTTTGAATTTGGTCTCTTTTGGAATCAGTAACATTCAGAGACTCAGTAAAGAAGATAATCTCCGCCCTACTAAATGATGAAATCAGCAAAATTTACCTTTGGAATCACCAGATTTTTTTCTGTAAATTTCTCTATCCCTTTTCTTTTTTTCCTTAGGACTCAACCCCCTAGTCTTTTATCCCCTTCTCTTCTGCTCAAATCTCCCTTGGATACTACTGAAGTATCCACGATTAGGATTAGAACAGCTTTCATTGTGATCCCTCTTTGAGGAACTGGAAATCTAATAGCGACTGAACTCTAAAGAGATAGAGCAAATTGATGAAGATGACAAAAGATGGGAATAGTTAATTAATGTTGAGGAAGTTGTGGAAAGATGGACATACTTAAGCATGGTTGTTCCTCCTGCTTGAAATTTCTCCCTCCTCAGCTCTGCCTCTTAGTTTCCCTGGTGTCCTTCAAGTCTTAGCTAAAAACCTACCTTATGTAGAAGGCTTTTTCCAGTCCTCCCAAATTGCTAGTGCTTTCCATTTTGAGATTACTTCTGTTCCACTCTGTATATATCTGGTATGTATCTAGTTATTGACATATTATTCCACCATTAGAATGTGATCTCCCTGAGGGCAAGGGAGTGTTTGGCACTTAGTACTGGGTCTAGTCCATAGTAAATACTTAATAAATGGTTTTTGATTGATTAGTTAATTGTTGGATAACAATTTGGAATTATACAAAGTATACAAAATAATCATACAAAGAAAGTGCCTAAAAGGTCTCTGCCCTTTGACCTATTTGGTAGGCATACACCTCTAGGATAATTTTTAAAAAGTAGGTTCCATATATGCCAAAATATTTATCAGGAGAGCAAGTGGTAGCAAAGAACTAGAAATAAAGTAGATATGTGTTGATGGGGGAAGTGGCTAAATAAATTGTGGTACATGAAAGTAATAGAATTTTACTGTGCTATAAGAAATATAAGGCAGTGAGGTAGTACATAGAATGCTGGATATTGAGGCAGAAAGATCTGAGTCTGAGTCCTCCTTCAGAAACTTATTAACTCTCTGACCCTAGGCAAGTCATTTAAGCTCTTTTTGCTTTGGTTTCTTTATCTGTAAAATGAGGAATTTGAACTTGATGACTTCTTCTAAAATCTCTTCTAAAGTCAATGAAAACAATAAATATGCTAAATGTAGAGAAACATGGAAATACTCATATGAACTGATGCAAAAAAGTAAGTAAGCAGAACCAGGAAAATAATATACACAATCACTACATTGATATAAATGAGAATACTGACAAGTACAAAAAAATTAGAAACAGTATGAAATTATTATGATTAATGTTGACCCTAAAGGCAAACTCTAATAAGATACTTTCCCTTGCTACTTTACATTGATGGAGGTGCACAGGTGTAGAACACTGCATGTAATATCAGTGTTTTCAGATATGTTAATTAATTTTAATGAAAGGAACTCTTGTTTGGAGGGAATTGGGCAATGGATATGGAACAAATGTAAAAAAAAGATATCAATAAAAATCAATAAAAATATTGAAAAATAAAGAGATGAAGCTCTTTTCATTGGAATTATAATTGTCAACTTAGGGGGATGGGGACATTGGAGACTTGCTGGAACCTCTGACATATTTCCATATATGCAGTACCCTACTCTGCCTCTCTGTAAGGCTGGTCCCATCCCAGATGGTGATTGATGCCAGGATTTTCCAGGTACATGAAGTTTAGTACATAAAGTGACAAGATGGTGGAAGTGTTATATTTGCCACTCCTTGATGTCGTCTTAAAGTCCATAAAACCACATGTGCTGTGTGAGGCTTGGTGATCACTGGATGAAGATCTCAGTGTTTTATACCTCAAGAGAGTACCCTCCAGTCTAGAAGCAGTGTTGCAAAAGCATTTATAAGAACCAGAATAAGACTAGCTATATTTTAAACAACCTGTCTTCTCTTCAGCTTTTGAATGTCATTGCAGAGATAAGCCTTGGAGGCTTAAAGCACTGGGGATGCTTGTGTCATGTCAATAAGCATTTATGAAATGCCTGCTGTGTGCCAGTAACATGCTAAGTTCTAGATCTATTGACTAGAACTGTGCTCTTGACATTCTGTGGTGTTCAGCCTTCTGTTTTACTGCTTGTTAGCATATATTTCCTCCCAGGTCAGCACCTCAGCTTTTGGATCAGGGGTTTACTGTGCCTGAGAGAGTATAATTCTTTTACAGATCTTTACTTGCTTATTTATGTGGGGCTGGAGTGTGGCATGGAGACTAAATTTTGGCCCTGGTAGTTACTGTGTGTTTAACTATAGGCAAGTCACCTAACCTCTCTGAGCCTCATTGTTTTTATCTGTAAAATTCGGGGGTTATACTAGATTATTTCTGAGGTCCCTTTTATTCTTAAGTCCTATGATATATGAAGTAAACTCTGATCTATGATGAGAATTGACCTTGGCTTGGTCTATGGTCTCACAGATGAAACTATGTTACCACTTTTATCTAG
Source organism: Pseudochirops cupreus (assembly GCA_028627135.1). Taxonomy (NCBI): domain Eukaryota; kingdom Metazoa; phylum Chordata; class Mammalia; order Diprotodontia; family Pseudocheiridae; genus Pseudochirops; species Pseudochirops cupreus. Next base: position 127,259,467 of record CM053582.1, read on the forward strand.
TAATAGAGTAAGAGGAAACAGGACATCTACATAGAGATTCCAGGGTCTGCTGGCCTAGGAATTGAAGTAAAAGGATCAGAGGTTATGTAGAACTCCAAGGCCTTTAGGAAACTTTTGTGGCAGAGATAAAAGTGCCTTTTTCAAGATTCTCTGGAATTACTCTTTCATTGATGGCATTATATCACTAAGAGTATGGAAGTAACATCTAGATGGAGGATGTGTGCGTGTGCGTGTGCGTGTGCGTGTGCGTGTGCGTGTGTGTGTGCGTGTGCGTGTGCGTGTGTGTGTGTGTGTGTGTGTGTGTGTGTGTTGGGAGGGGTAGGTTATAATTTTAGCCTACTTCTTTGATGAGCAAGATTATATATAGGAATTTTACACTAACATAGCCCCATCTCCACTTGTTATCAGATGCATAAAAATATAACTAATTACATTGGGGGTATTTATTTAAAACTATAGTATTCACAAATGCTCATGGTATTGGTTGTATCCTTCTGACATCCCAAACCCACTTTAGAGTTAGGTTTTAAAAGACATTGAATCAGCCTGAAAAAAATAGAATGTTTTATTGATAACTTAAAAATCACGTTTTCCTACCCGTTAATGCTCCTCTTCCCTTATCATCATCATCTGCCACATCTCTGTTTAGTGGTTAGAGACATACTTCACCATCATTCTTTAAAAATTATGATTAATCACTTCATTGATTAGAGTTCGGGGTTGTTTCCTTTACATTATTGTGGAAATCATCTAAGTTGCTCTCCTTGTTTTGCTAACTTTGTTCTAGACCAGTTCAGATAAGTGTCTGCAAATTTTATATGCCACATTAATATTCCATTCCATTCATATGTCATAATTTTTTTTATCTATTTCTCCAATCAATAGTAAGTACTTTCTTTCTAGGTTTTTACTATCACAAAAAGGTCTGCTATAAATATTTCTCTATATGTGAGACCTTTACCTCTGTCTTGGAATCCCTTCATTGTTTTCTGTTTTTTAAAGTTTAATTTCAAATTGTTTTCAGGAATGTTTGGACCAATTCACAGCTCTACCATCAGTGCATTAGTGTACCTGTCTTTACATAGCCTGCCAACATTTGATATTTTCAATTTTTGTCATCTTTGTCAGTCTAAGGGGTGTGAGATGAAACCTCAGTTTAAAAACATCACACCTTTATCAGAGATATTTAAACCCTAAAAAAGCAAGATAACTAAAATTATGTGAGTATGAAGGAGAAGAATGTGACTTTAGTGATAAATACATAGCATTGTTTCTGGTTACACTGCATACCACTTCTGATGATCACTTTCATAAAGAGGAGTATGTCACTGAGGCCTTTGACAATATCCGTCACAAGGGAGCTTGTGGTAAAGAAGGGAGGAAAGGGGAAGGAAGGGGGAAAGTTTCTTGGTGGATTAACTGGGACTTTGGGACCTGAGGTTTCTCTTGGAAATTACTCCAAAATAACCTTTTTCTGCTGGCAAATACATATATCATGTCAAATGTGGGGGCACTGGGGAGTGGGGCAGGGGTGTGAATATCTGAAGTCCTTGGGAGAGCTTGAAGGCTTTGTAACTTGCATTCTATGACTGGAGTAGGGACTGTGGAACACTTGGCCACTTGACATTGCTCTTTCCTCTGTTCCTTTCTCTGCTCCAGATAGAAGAGAATAGTTATACTCTTCTAATTCATTTGGGGGGCCCCATATTGTGTTTCCTCATTTCCCATCTAGGGCTATATTGGTGGGGCTTGGGTATGGCCAGTTACACTAAATGATGAGTAATCCTGAATAACCTTGAAGAGAAAAAGAAGGTCCTCAAAAAGCCTGAAGGGTTTATGTAGAAGGTTGTATGTGAGGTAGAAAGGGTGTGGGGACAAGGACAATGAATTATTTCATCATTAATGTTTAATTGTAGTTTATGAGCTTCTGGGCTTTTAAATTTTTTTTTGTCAGTAGCATGTAGAACAACTGCCAACTCAATTTCTTTGTCCTGATCTCCCGTGGATCATAGACTACTGTGTCAATCAGATAAATGTGCTGAAAAGTGTGAGAAAGAGGCAGGAAAGATTGCAGTGGGGAACCTTTCTGACAGAATGAGAGATTGTAGCTGTGTCATGGGTCTCTCCTGGGCAAGGGGGACTGCACTATGGCCTCCACTAACCTATGGCTCTCTTTTGTTTCCTCTCTATAGCTCGAATGTGTGACGCTCACCTCCGTGGCCCTTCAGGCATCATCACATCCCCTAACTTCCCTATTCAGTATGACAACAATGCCCACTGTGTGTGGGTTATTACAGCGCTCAACCCTGCCAAGGTAAGGCCCTTTTAGCCCTCAAATCAGGTGGCCTTATAGGTAATAAGGAGGCTCCTGTGAGCAGGATGGTCATGCTATAGATTGAATCATGAGGATTTATGAGGGACTGGACAGTAGAGCCAGGCAGTATAAGCTTCTTTGAAGGACTTAAACAAGTCCAGTATAGCTTAGGTCTGGATATGTTCAGAAACAAGAGGATAAATGAGGAATGTGTGATTTCCAGAGTGAATATTGTGTTACTGAATCCTCCATAAAAGAACACCTATCATTCATATGGGATGATATTGAACAATTCTTCTCTGTAGCCAGTGAGAAAGTGGGATTCAGCTATAGCAGGGTTAAATCTAAGCTAAGGGAAGTACTTTCCAGAGGCTATTAAACTAGCGAAAGGATTTTATTCTTTCCTCGGAATTTTTAAATAAATCAATATATGCTAGTTATGTAGCCTGGAAGCAAGGGGATGACTAAGGTCACTTCTTGAGGGAATCCTGTGAGAAGCTAGTTCAGTAGGGTTAGGTGTATGTTTATTTATTTTTTTGCCAAGTAAATGGACTGTGACTTTCTGCCCACATTTATCCTAAGGAGGGTGACCAAAGTAGGCCTTGCAGTAAACAAAATGGGCCATTTCCTGCAGGTCAAGGTTTTTTTTACTCTAATGAAGCAGAAAGTCATTGTTTAATGCTCATTACATTGACCATGAACTTCCATAAAACTTAGCCATGTACCTTATCCTTTATTAATGGTTCTGGGTGAGAGTAAAACCTCAAAATAAAATGGTCAGTGGGTGGATTTAATTCTTTCTTGAATGACACCAGGACTGAGGCCCCAGGGAATTAGTTTTGAACAGGCAGGGGAAAAGAGGTTTTCTTAGATCACACATAGCTTGCTTGTCACAGTTATAGGATTTAGTGAGATATTTAGTAGATTAGAATTTTGACAACCTGTGGTTGTAATTCATTCCCTTCCCATCTGCTTCCTGTATGGCTTTGAGAGATGAGAAAAGGGAGTTTATGATTAGTTCAAATATTATGGAAGCAGAGCTTAGATGGAGTACCTCTGCCTAGAAAGAGAAGACTAGGTACGACCTACGTTATCTTTTTTGTCGGGCTTCTTAAGTCCTCGGTCATGATAGCAGAATGAGCTAGAATTGAAGGCGAGTGAACTAATGTTACTGATAGTTTTCTGAGTGTTTAGCTTTGTGTTGTGAAGGAGCCAGGGGGTCCTTGTCATCAGGGAATTTAGTGTCACTGTCAAAACAAAATAGACATAAAAGGAAATACAGAACATTAGAAACCTGGAAGTACTATTTGAGTGGCATAAACTCTAAGAGCTTATAATAATCTAGTAGAGGGAAGGCAACTAGGTGGCTTGGTGAATAGAGCACTGGGCCAAAGTTTGGAAGACCTGAATTCAAATGTGGCCTTAGACATTTACTAGATGTGTGACCCTGGGCAAGTCACTTAACTTCCGTTTGTCTTAAATCACTGGAGAAGAAAATGGCAAACCACTCCAGTATCTTTACCAAGAAAACCCCATGAAAAGTATGGTCTATGGGGTCATGAAGAGTTGGACGTGACTGAACAACCAAATAACAACAGTAATGATGCAAGAATGGAAAAATCATGCAAATTAGAGTCAGTAGACTTGGGTTTGAGGCCTGATTTTACTGCTTTATAGATTTATGACCTTAGGCAAATGGTCTGGCCTCTGAGTTTCAGTTTCTCCATCTATAAAGTGTGAATAATAACATTTGTACTACTAGCCTCTAAGAGTGTTTGTGATGTTCAAGTGAGATGGAGTGTATGTATGTATATATATTGCTTGTATGTACATGCGCATATACATACATGTGTATATGATGTATATTTTTACACATGCACATGTATTTCATATTAATGTTCTGTATAATATAATTTATAATTATTATTATTCCTCTTATTCAACAAGCAGCATGGAGTTAGGGAACCCTAGAGTCATATTTTCACTCTGTGCACCTAAGACTCTTAAATTATAGAAAATTTGCTGATCTTTATCAGGAAAGGGAGTTTCCACACTGGAAAACTATATTGGATTAATTCTCTACACTGATAAAATCATAAATTGGAATCCCTTCTCTCAGAACAAAAAGAGAAATAGAAATTCTCATTAGCTGAAGCAATTGGCTATTGATTCATGGAGATGAATTAAATTTTATTTAGGAATTTGATGGCATTTTCAGTAGTTGAAAGCTGTTCCTTATGCCAGTATATATCCTTTTAGCATCACTGTGCTCTTGGTGATGCTATATGGCTATGAACTGTGAAACATCCACTCTCAGAAGAATCACAGTTACAGATTTCCAAAGGACAAAGGAGAGACATTTGGTGGTTATAACCAGGCTACTTCACAAAATAACAATGTGAAGGATATGTTTGACTAGAAAAGAAAATGACCCCTTATCCACACAGATCAAAGGGCCATGGAGGGATAGCTTGAGAAGTGCATTGGTACTCAAAAAGTATTAAGAGACCGAGAGATAGGCCTCAGGGACCTCTGGAGGATTCATAGAAGTATTTGGATAAGAATTGCACTGGATCTTAAAGCTTGCATATACAATATTGAATTCTATCCTCTTAATTCTAGTTTCCCTATCTTCTTTATTTTCCACATAATTGTTTACATGTTGTCTTTTCCTTTAGATTGTGAGCTCCGTGAGGGCGGGGACTTTTGTCTCTTTTTGTATCCCCAGCTCTTAGCACAGTGCCTGGCACTTAGTAGGTACTTATTGAATGTTTATGGACTGACTGACTGGTAGAGGGAGTGCCTGATGTGGTAAGAGCACAGACCCATAGGAATAAATGCCCAGATAGTGGTCATTACTGTTGTTGGTGGGGCAACAGGTGTTGACTTCATAGAAATTCCATGATTTCAGCTGAACTTTGGAAGATGGTCAGTGTTTGATAGATGCTGATTGGGGGGAGAACACCATCCTGGAGCAAGCAGAAGGGGAAGAGGAGCAATGGAGAGCAGAAGGATAGGGTTTAGCCTTCTTAAGGAGGAGACACAGTGAGAATAAATCTAAGAATCAACATGTAAAATGTGTCCAGAATCAAAATGGGGAGCTGTGAACCTAATAGGATTGTTGAATTAAGAGAGAAGAGAAAGGCCTTGAACTGAAAGATTCCATCTCAGAATGAGCTTGGGTAAGTCACTTCTGTGTGATATTTCTTCATGTTTAAAATAAGGGGTTTAGATGAGTTGACTTCTGAGGCCCTTGAAGCCCATATGTCACTGTGATCCCAAGATCATTGAGGCTAATCATCTCATTTTATAGATGAGAAAATGGATGCCTCCAGAAGCCAAGTGATTTACTCATGATCGTGTATATTAGTCATGAAGGCAGGATTTGAACCCATATCTTCTGACCTCTAACCCAATAATTTTTTTCCACAATAATAGACTGCTTCCCAAAATGGAAAATAGGGAGATGGTAAGATCGTCTATAGAATTTTGTTTTCTATCACAAGAGCTGTGCATTATTCATGGGTTCATAGGAGTAAACTCAGTCAAACTCCCTCATTTTTAAAGAGGCCTAAAGAAGTTCCTTTATGTTATATAACTCCTTGAGTTTCTACAACTAATAAGTGGTAGCACTACTTAATTCCTTGGTTTGATGAGAAGGATTCAAAATAGCAGGAAACTTACCCGCTTTACTTCCATACCCCTTGGTTTGCTCATTTCACCACACTGGCATTTTGTATCTTCAGCTCTCTTACAACCTTGTGAAAATCCTTTTGTTTAGGAGCATTGAAGACAACCATTCCTTGGTCCAGATGAACTCTTTTCTTGGGCTGAATGGAACACAAGGACTTTGTTATTGACTGTACTTTGGTTTGGAATTGTTATTGGACAGTTGTGGGGACTTGGTTTGTACTGGCCTCAGGTCCACAGCTTCTTTTTTAAGCACTTACTGTGTTCCAGACATCGTGCCTGGGGATACAAATGCAGATAAGCAAGACAGGCCCTGCCCTTAGGGAACTTATACTGGGTATCCCAAAAGTCTTCAAGGCTGCTACTGATACAAAGGTAGCACAGTGGATAGAGTGCTAGACCTAGGGTCAAGAAGACCTGCTGTCAAATCTAGTGTCACACACTTATTAGCAGTGCAACCCCTGGGAAGTCAGTCATTTAACTTCTGTTTGCCTCAGTTTCCTCAACTGTAAAATGGGGATAATAATAGCACCTGCTTCCCAGGGTTGCTGAGGATAAACTGAGTAATATTTGTAAAAGCACTTAGCACAGTGCCTGAGACATAGTGGGTGCCATAAAGTTCTTATTCCCTTTCCTTCCTCTCTTAGTGCAGTTTTAAGCTATTAAAGCTTAGCTAAGACTTTTAGGACACCATATATTTTAATGGGAGAAGCCAGTGCATAAAGGGGAGCTGGAAAGCAGGGAGGAAAGGAGGAAGTGTTTAAATACCTATTACTTGCCAAGTACTGTATTTGCAGCATGACTCCTTGATATCTTTGTGAATAAGTTGGAAAGCTATAGATTGGTTGGTAATATACTGAGGAGGATTCAGAAGTGTTTGACTGAACCCACAGTATGCTGATTGATATATTTGTGTTACCCTATAGGGTTATATTTACTTAAGTACCATTGGCCTTTGCTTATTATAATTCAGAGAGAGAGAGAGAGAGAGAGAGAGAGAGAGAGAGAGAGAGAGAGAGTGTGTGTGTGTAACATTTTCGCAGTGATTTGCAAGAAGGTATTACATGCTTACAAAATTTGTATATGACAAAAAGCTAAGGATGATAGCTAATAAAATGGATGACAGAATAGGAATGAGAAAAGATCTTGGCATAGTGAAATAATGAAACAACTCTAGTGAAATTCCAGTGAATGGGGTAAATATAACGTTGAGTTTAGGGTAAAGATAGATAATGATTCATGTGAACCAGGACTTTAGACCTGAAAATGTCAGTGACTGAAATACCAATTTGAGACAGTTGTGTGATGTAGTAAAAAAGTAATATACTCTTAGACTGAATTAATAGAAATAATCTTATGATATGCATAATAAGAAGAATTGTAATTCTGCTGTACTCATTTTTTAAGATCATATCTAGGGTATTGTGCTTCATGCTTGTCCTTTATATATTTCCAGGCATGATGCCTGCAATACAGTAAGTGCTTAAAAAAGAAGCTGTGGACCTGAGGCCAGTGCAAACCAAGTCCCCACAACTGTCTAATAACAATTCCAAACCAAAGTACAGTAATCAACAAAGTCCTTGTGTTCTTTTTTCCCTCTCTTTCTTCCCTCTTTCCTTGCCTTTATTTTATTTTTGGTAATTTTCGAGGGGGGAAGGCAGGGCAGTTGGGGTTAAGTGGCATTTACCATGTCCAGAAGAGGGCCACTAGGATGGCAAAGGAACTTACAACCATAGAAAACAAGTTTGTGAAAGTAATTGTGGATGTTTACTTTGTGTAAGATAAAAAATTAGAACCTGAGTTCAAATGTGGACTCACATACTTAACAGTTATTAGCTGTGTGACCTTGGGCAAATCATTTAACCCCAATTGCCCTGTGTTCCCTTCTCCCAAAAAAACAAAAAGAGAAAAATTAGGAAGAATATGATCAGTGTCTTCAAATATTTGCTTAGAAGTCATATAGAAGAGGGATTAGATTTATTCTATGTTTCTTCTACCCCAGGAGGTTTCCATGACTGAAGAATCATGCAAAAGTCTAGATTGTATCCCTATCATTGTAGGGAAACTGTTCTTTTAAAGGTTACCTATAACTAATCACCAACTATTTCCTCATATATAAATGAGGTTAGTCCAGATGACCTTTGAGGTTCCTTATAAGATCTAATTCTATGATCCTAAATTAATTGGCTTTTAAAAAAATTTATTTTCCTTCTTTACATCTATGCAGTCTTTGATACTATTGGTCACTTCTTATTAAATACTCTCTTGTCTCTTGGTTTGGATTTTTTTTTAATGCATGTATGTTTTCTAATCCACTTCTTAACCTCTTAAGGCTGGTGTTCTCTGAGGTTCTGTTCTTTATTCTCCTCTCTGACTCTAACTTTGGTGACTTACTCAGCAATTCAGTTACATCTATAACTTTGGTCATACAGATAATGCCTGAATCTTTTTATCTTCAGCACTGATCTCTCCTCCCATCTTAAGACTCAACTGTCTCACCATGCATAGTGTCTCTCTACTTGGATGTGCTTCTAGCTTCTCAAAATGAACATGCCCAAAGCTAAACTTATCTTTTCCCCTAAATCTACTGTTCATTTTAACTTGACTTTTTCTGTTTGTGATACCACCATTAGTCCAATTCTTTCTGTTTTAAGACCTTATTTTTATCCTTAACTTTTCTTTTTCTCTCACCTCTTAATGAGGTTGATTACCATACTCTTTTAATTCTACTTCAGGAATATTTTTTCAAATCCTCTTTTTGTGTTCTACTTTTGAGAAAACTACCACCCACCCAGGTTCACATCCTTATCACCTCCTAGGTGATTGTAATAGACTCAACTGATTACGTTCAGTATTTCTCCTTTCCAGTCTGCCTTTTGTACCACTGATTGCATAGTCTTCCTAATATATGTTTCTGGTCGTATCATTCCTCTATTTAATGAATTTTGGGGGCTTCATTCCTCCCTTTTCCCTTCTTGCTTCCCTTTTTCCTTTTCCCTCTTCTCCTCTATCCTCTTTCTTTTTTCCCTCTCTTCCCTCTTTCCTTGCCTTTATTTTATTTTATTTTTGGTAATTTTCGAGGGGGGAAGACAGGGCAATTGGGGTTAAGTGACTTGCCCAAGGTCACACAGCTAGTAAGTGTTGAGTGTCTAAGGCCAAATTTGAACTCAGGTCCTCCTGACTCCAGGGCCGGTACTGTATTCACTGTGCCACTTAGCTGCAACCCCCTCCTCCCTTCTTTTTTTTTTAAAAGACTGGTTCTCCTTATCTTGCCCAGGAATGATCTGGGTCATAGTCTTACTGCTGATTGGCATGAGAGCTTTTACCCACCCTGTTTCTGACCTGGTCCAGTTCATCCTTCTTTAGACCACCTAAAGAGGTTCACCATGTTGGTGCCAAACTTAGTGTTGGTGCCTGATTGGTATAGCTTTTTGACACTCAGAATGCCTGAGATCAAGAGATCTGACAGCATCTGCTTATTAGGTAGTTGAAATTACAGATATATGTTACCACGCTTGGTGACTTAATTTTTCAAGCAACTTGAAACTAAAAGATTTTTTTTTTTTGGTTTCCAATCAGACTTGAGTTTTTGTTTCTTATATTTGTCCCCCCCCCCCTTTTTTTTTTTACCCTGGAGGGCAGAATTATGCACAATAGGTAAAAGTTACAAAGAATTAAATTTTACCTTGAGTTAAAAAGGAAAAACTTTGTCATTATCATCATCACCATCACCATCATCATCATCATCATCATCAGTAGGTCTTATATGGTACTTTAAGGGTTGCAAAGTGCTTATATCTCATTTTATCTTCAAAACAACTCTGAGAAGTAGGTGCTATTATTTTTCAGGTAAGGAAAATGAGGCAGGCAGAGGTTAAATGAATTGCCCAAGGAGACAGGGCAAGTTTCTGAGGCCAGATTTGACGTCAGATTTTCCGGACTCTAGGTCCAGTGCTCTATCAACAGTGCCATTTATTAATAAGTACAGCTATCATGACCTAAATATGAAAAGTCATATCACTGAATAATTGGAGGAAAAGGGAAGGAAATAGCTTTCATTACTATGGCTTGGGGTGGTGTTGGAATTTTTAATTAACTAAAGGATACAGGTGATCATGGAAGACAAAATGATAGCACCAAAAGGCTTTTTGTACAAGCAAAATAAATGCAGTTGGAATTTGAAGGAAGCAGTTAAACTGGGATGTGGGATATGAAAATCTTTGTAGTAAATTTATTTGATAAAGAGCTAATATTTACAACACAGAGAGAATTGAATGGATTAATGAAAAAATTATTAATATTTACCATATCACAAGCACTATACTAAATACTATACATATAAATGGAAAAGTGAGATAGATCTTCCTCTCAAGGAGCTCACATTCTAATTGGAAGAGACAACATATAAAAAAAGAAAGATCAGTTCAGGGCAAATGGAAAGACCTGGAAGTCCTAAGGGTGGGGTGAATGGCAAAGGCCCAGAGTTCCTTAGGTAATGTAAGTAGTTAAGAGGACAGTTCAGGAAACTGGCGAATAGAGGCTGGGCAGAGAATGAGGTCTAGAGGATCCTATGAGGTAGTGACAGAGCATGATAAGGCTTGGTTGTCCTCCATCTCATCAGAAGGAAGGAAGTTGTTGAATCCCATTGTCATTTAAGCCTTATGAGCAACTGGGGCAAAGTAGGGGGTAGAATACTCATTCGGTGGGTGGTTCTTCCTGCCACCTAACCCCTTTTAGATAGGTTTTAGTATTAAATAGGCCTGGTGTAGGAGGTGAAGGAAGAAGGTGAAGCACTCTAAAATATAAAAAAATAAGAATCATTCCCAGTGGATAAATGGTTAAAGCAGTGGTGGGGAACCTGCAGTCTTAAAGCCACATGTGACTCTCTAGGTCTTCAAGTCGACCCTTTGACTGAATACAAACTTCACAGAACAAATCCCCTTAACAAAAGGCTTTGTTCTGTAAAACTTGGCCTCAGAAGGCTGCACCTGAGGACCTAGAAGACCACATGTGTCCTTAAGGCTACAGGTTTCCCATCCCTGGAAGGATATGAACAGTTTTTTTCAAAGAAGAAATGCACTGTCAACAACTGCATGGACAAAATCGATCAAATAACTAATATAATAAGAGAAACACAAATTTGATAAACTGTCAGATTGTACTTTACACGCATCAGATTGTCGAAGATAGAAGATGAAAATAGCAGTTGGATGGTCTGTGGGAGAACGGACATATTCATTCATTCTCCATTGTTGGAGCTACAGCTTAGTCACATTGCTCTGGGAAGCAATTTGGAACTGTACCTGAAAAGCCACTAAACTGAAAATGCCTTTTGACTCGGCAATAACACTATTAGGCATATATTCAAGAAATCAGAAACAGAATAAGAAGACCCATATGTACAAAAATATTTATGGCTGCACTTTTTGTTGTAGCAAAGAATTGGAAAAAAACGTGGGTGTTCATTAATTAATTGGAGAAATGGCTGAAAAAATTGTGCTAGATGAATGTAATGGAACATTATTGCACTATAATACATGATGAATATTATAAATTCAGAGAAGCATGGGAAGATTTGTATGAATTGATACAGATTGAGATGAATAGAACCAGAAGAACGGTTTACATGATGACCACAATAATGTAAGAGAAAACAATTTTGATAAAACTTCAGTACCATTAAATGCAGTGACTCATGATAAAGCATCCTGCTCACCTCTTGGCAAAAATATGATGGAGTAGTGGTATGAAATGAGATTTATTTTCAAAGAAAACTAAAGTTTTTCTTTCTTTTTTTTTTACTTGACTACGTTTATTTGTTAAAAAAAAAAGGATTCCATGGGAATATGTGTAGAGGGGGGTTGTGAGTAAATGGGTAATGGTAGAGATGTGATGAGAACATAAATAAAATATTTTTCAATATACAGAGAAAAGTTCCAAAGGGGACAAAGTGTAGTTTTGTTACTGAAAATTTAATAGGCATTAAGACTGTGTTAACTGTGTTAAAAAAAGTTAATTTTTTGTTTGTTTTTTTATATTGAAATGTTCATATTACATTAATGATTAAATTTCTAATAAAAAAGAATGTTAAAAATTTATTATCCAAAAGTGAAAGTGGCTACCATAATATTGAAGTTCCCTTTTACTTGAGGTCATTGAGGAAAGGTTGTATTTCTACTTATTAGATGTGTTATAAAGGAGGTATTTGTTCACATATAAGTTGAATTCCTGAAATCTTTTTAAAATGTATGATTCTGTGGTTATTTCATTGATTAAAAAATTAGCCTTTTTAAGCCAAAATTTTGATTTCACTTGTAATATGGTTGAAAAAATTATATTACAATGCAGATAGAGCTATGCCCTGCAACTTATAGCCTTAGAAAGTTATCTGGGATACTGAGCAGTTGTCATTTACCCAGTGATACTGCCAAGATGTGTCAGAGGTGAGATATGAACTTTGGCCTTCCTGTCGCCAAGACTAGCTCTCTCTCTGTCTCTCTGTCTCTTTTTGGAGATTAGAAATGGAAAATCAATTTTTATTATCCCCACCCGTTTTTTTTCCAATTTATTTATTTATTTTTAGTTTGCAACATTCATTTCCACAAGATTTTGAGTTACACATTTTTCTCCCTGTCTTTCCCCTACCCCCAAACCCAAAATAGCTAGCCTACTACCCCGTTCTCCAGTCTGTTCTCTCTTATATCCTCTCTCATCCTCTCCTCCCCTTGCCAGCTTCTAGTAAGGCAAGATGGATTTCTATGCCCCAGTGCCTGTATATCTTATTTCCCAGTTGCATGTGAAAAAATAAAAATAAAAATAATGTTTTTAATACACATTTGTTTTTAAAACTTTGAGTTCCAGATTTTTTCCCTTCTTCCCTCCTCACCCACCCCCACTGGGAAGATAAGCAATTCAATATAGGTTATACATGTGTAGTTATGCAAAACATTTCCATAGTAGGTATATTGTGAAAGACTAACTATATTTCCCTCCATCCTATCCCACCCCTCACTTCTTCTATTTTCTCCTTTGACCCTGTCCCTTTTCAAAAGTGTTTGCTTCTAACTACCCTCTCCCCCAATCTGCCCTCCCTTCTGTCATCCCCATCTTATCCTCTTCCCCCCTATTGTCCTGTAAGGTAAAATACCCAATTGAGTGTGTGTGTGTTATTCCCTCCTGAAGCCAAATTCAATGAGAGTAAGGTTGTCCCATTCCCTTTTATGTTCCTGCTCTTCACCTCCAATGTAACAGTTTTCTCTTGCCTCTTTTATGTGAAATAATTTACCCTAATCTGTTTCTCCCTTTTTCCTCCCAATATATTCCTCTCTCACCTCTTAATTTTATTTTTTAGATATCCTCCCTTCATATTCAACTCATCCTGTGCCCTCTGTCTATGTATACATGTACACACATATACACACATTCACATATGTATTTATACACACATACACACTCCTATAAATATATGTATATGTATGTATACAAATATATACATATGTATTCCCTTCGACTATCCTCATACTGAGAAAAATCTCATGAGGTACAATTATTGTTTTTCCATGTAGGAATGTAAAAAGTTCAACTTTAATAAGTTTCTTGTGATTTTTTTTTTCCTGTTTACCTTCTCATGCTTCTCTTGCTTCTTGTATTTGAAAGTCAAATTTTCTATTCAGCTCTGGTTTTTTCATCAAGAATACTTGAAAGTCCTCTATTTCATTGAATGAGTATATTTTCCCCTGAAGCATCATACTCAATTTTGCTTGGTAGGTGATTCTTGGTTTTAATCCTAGCTCCTTTGACCTCTGAAATATCATATTCCAAACCCTTCTATTCCTTAAGGTAGAAGCTGCTAGATCTTGTGTTATCCTGATTGTGTTTCCACAATACTCAAATTGTTTCTTCCTGACAGCTTGTAATATTTTTTCCTTGAGCTGGGAACTCTGGAATTTAGCTATGATATTCCTAGGAGTTTTCTTTTTGGGAGCTTTTTAAAGAAGTGATTGGTGAATTCTTTCAATTTCTGTTTTTCCCTCTGGTTCTGGAACATTAGGGCAATTTTGCTTGATAATTTTTTGAAAGATGGTCTCTAGGCTCTTTTTTTGATCATGGCTTTCAGGTAGTCTGATAATTTTTAAATGATCTCTCCTGTATCTATTTTTCAGGTCAGTGGTTTTTTCAGTGAGATATTTCGCATTGCCTTCTATTTTTTCATTTGTTTGGATCTGTTTTATAGTATCTTGATTTCTCATAAAGTTATTAGCTTCCATTTGCTCCAATCTAATTCTGAGGGAATTATTCTCTTCAGTGAGCTTTTGAAATTCCATTTCCATCTGGGCAATTTACCTTTTTAAGACATTCTTCTCCTCCTTGGCTTTTTGGGCCTCTCTTGCCATTTGAGTTAGTCTATTTTTTAAGGAGTTATTTTCTTCAGTCAGGCTGTTGACTTGCTTTTCTTGATTTTCTTGCATCATTCTCATTTATCTTCCCACTTTTTCCTCCCCTTCTCTTACTTTGTTTTTAAAATCCTTCTTGATCTCCTTCATGGCCTGTAACCAGTTCATATTTTTCTTGGAAGCTTTTGATGCAGGAGTTCTGACTTTGTTGTCTTCCTCCTGTTCCATGCTTTGATCCTTTTTGTCCCTGAAAAAGGAATCTGTGGTAGGATTGTGTTTCCCCTGCTTGCTCATGTTGCCAGTCAGTTACTTGACTTTTGAACTCTTTGCCTCAGTAGAACTCTGCTTTCAGAATGGAGAGAGCTTTGTCCCAAATTGCTGGGGTTTTTGTAGCTGCCAGAGCAATTAGGAGGGCCCTCTCTCTGCAGCCCCCAGAGGCTCTGGCACCTGACCACCCACTCCAGGACCTCTACCTAAGACTGCAATCCAGATCCAAGCAGGTCAAAGCATAAATGATTACCCTCTGAATGGTCGCTTGGTCCCCCTACAATCTGTAGGCCATGAGCTCCTGAGGCAGCCACAAGGCCTCTAGTGCTTCTCCACCCAGGGGCATGGGCGGTACCTCACTCTTCCGTCCACCCCTGTTTCAACAGAGTTCCACACTGACCTTTTACTTTGTCTTTGGCGTTTATGGGTTGAGAAGTCTGGAAACCACCCCAGCTGCTGGTGCTTCACTCTCCTGAAGTCTGCTCTGACTGCTGCTGGTTGGGGATGCCCTGGGGCCAAAACCGCATGGCTCAATCAGGGCTGTGCTCGGCTCCAAGTTCTTTGAGATAGCCTCTTTCTGCCAGCCTGCTGAGCTGCCTTCAGTGGGAGATTTGTTTCTCCCTGTCACTTTGTGGGTTCTGTAGCTCAGAAATTTGTTTAGAGTCATTTTTTTCATGTATTAGAGGAGGTGGAAGCAGGAGCCACAGGGAAGTCCTGTTTCTACTCTGCCATCTTGGCTACCGACTCTCTTTTTGCTACACTATACAGCTGTTCTAGTTTATCATCATGTACCATTATTTTTATTGTTCATAACAATGTAGTACTTTAAGGTTTGTAATCTATCTTATGTACATTATCTTATTTGATCTTTATGATAGTTTCATGGGACAGTTAATTAATGACACATTAAAAAAACCTGAAGATTTAAGAAAAAGCAAAGCAGAAGAAAATGTTTCATAAATAAGTATTACATGAGGTATCTTGTGCTACACAAAGGTGATAGTATATGTTATACCTAATGTAATTAGCTATTTAATTAGGGTCGGATGCTTTAAAAAGCAGTTTACATGAATGACTGGTTCATTTAATGATGTGTGCCACTGTAGAGAACTATGTTCTTTGTGTTAATTACATTATTTCATCATTACATTCCCTCATTAATAGTAATGTTCCAATCATGGAGCCACTATTATCTAAAACCTTTTAAAAAAGTGTGTTTTGTAAGCTACCATTCTCCATCTTGAACAAACAAAGTAGTGTTACAGGTAATCTAGATTTTAAGAATGAAAGGCTCACTCTTTAGTTATATGGGCTTTTCTCTTTGAAAAAACAAAACAAAACAAAAGCAATATAACTTCTTTTCTGCAGACTATACTACCTATCCAAGTATTCCTTTTGTTAACAAATCAACATGCACTTCATGACTCAAAAGTTAACTTGAGAGTTGGTGGGTTCCCCTTCAGTTGGAAGTCTTCATTCTGAGACTCGATGGCCATTTGTTAGTAATATTGTAGTGGAAGTTATTGGGCATATTTGCATAATTATTGAACTAGACCCTTAGATTCTGTGCATTTTCTATGTTCATTAACAAACTGAAGAAGATCAGAGCCTGAATTCATTCACTTCTGGTGTTCTGGGCTTGTGATGGAGGGTACCTTAGCCACATCTTACCTGTGATAGGGACAAACTGGAAGAGAAAGAAAAGACGTTGTTTACATTAAGGGGATTTATAACCTATAATGTTATAACTTGTTTGGATTTTCTATCCCTGGAAGAATTTAAGTGGAGGCAGCTCGAACCTTTGGAATTTTATAAGGAAGATTCATGTTTCAAGATGGAGTTTCATTTAAATGTTCTCTATGGTCTCTTCTAGCTCTGATATTCTATCATTCTGTGTCTTATATGAGGCATAGAACACATAAAAAACAGTAGAAATCAGTTTGATCTGTAGGTTCTTGGAAGACTTCCTGTTGGATTTATACGGCCTTATAAAAGGGTCTGGAAGGGGTGAGGGAGTCTTATAAATGGGGCCATTTTGGGGTGGCTAGGTAGTTCAGTGAATAGGGCAAATCCAGCCTCAGACATTTAACACACACACACACACACACACACACACACACACACACAAAATACCTAGCCATGTGACCTTGGGCAAGTCACTTAACCCTAATCGCCCCACCTTCCCCCCTCCAAAAAAAAAGCAAAAAAAACCCAAAATGGTGCCATTTTGAGAGCCTTCAGACAGATGGGGAAAAGATTTTATTACCTAAAGTTGTTAGGTGAGGAAAATGGAAGGTGAAACTAGTTAGGTAAAGGAATGGAAAACAAAATCATTAGCTAAAAAAGTAATTGGCGAAAACTATTTTTTGGATGCCAGTCTCTCATTTAACGTGTATTGCTGGCATACCAACCAAATATGGAACTCTGTGCTAAACAAAATAGAGAAATAGACAGTACCTACCTAAATTTGGACTACAATTCTAAGAACTCCAGAGTTACTAGCACATCTTGGCAATCAACACTTAATCAAAGAGAATAGTGCCAACCTGAAAAACATGCCATTATGATACTTGTCTGAGTCTTTTCTGTGAGACTTGGGGAGTTGTCCTACTTTATATTGCCTTGGCTTCATATGACCAGTTGATGGATCTTGGTTATATAGATTTTAGTGCTGGAGGGAAAGTGAAGAAGGTGTTAGGAAAAGCAAGGTCAAGTCAAGATTGGGAAGGAGTGTTTGAAGAAAAACTTTCTTTAGGTCAGAGAAAGATAATGTTAAATTTATAAAATGTCACATAAAACGTTTAGTGACCAGTTGTTTCCTATCTCTGCTGAAGAATAAACCAAACAGAATGAACAAGAGGAGATCTTTGATAGTCATAAATAAGATCTTCTTCATGGACTACACCAGGTTAAGGAACATGTTAGGTTATTTCCTTCTCTGACAATCTAGAAGAATAGGATGGTTATGAATGGTTGGGGATGGATCAAATAGCCTTTGCTGGCTGTTCTTGGTTAGGGGACTGTAGATTCCACACTCTAAATGGACATTGTTACCAGATTCATGGGCTTTTCAATTTGTTGATCGGTGGAACCAAACCAATATATCCCCTTAATGATCCTAGTTTAATGTGAAGACATTTGAAAGTAGTAAGAGGCTCTGGAAAGATCATTGTCTGTTGAGTAAGTATCCAGATAGTGGAGAACAGTATGGTTACTGAGAATAGAAAGCTGACCTTGGAATCAGGAAGACCTGGGTTACATCCTGCATGTGACACATCTTGGCTGTGTGACTCTGGATAAATCACTTAACTTGCAGAGAAGGTGCTGGTCTTAATGGTAGAGGAAATCTTCTCATCCAGAAGTTTCCTCTACCTGTGAAGTCATAGTACCTGTCCCGGACCTGTATGACAACTCAGAAAACAATATTCTCTGAATCTAAAGGATGGCTTCAGTAATGTTTGTACTTATCAGGGATAGCTACTTATCAGTATAAAGAGGAAAATGTTAGTATTTTCTTTGTTGGAAGATTTTGCTTATTTTTAAAATGATAACCAGAGAAATCTCACTGCCACAGCTCATATTCTGATACTAATGAATGTGTTTCTCCCACAGGTGATCAAGCTCACTTTTGAGGAATTTGACCTGGAAAGAGGCTATGACACGCTGACTGTGGGGGATGGTGGGCAGGATGGGGACCAGAAAACGGTTCTCTATGTGTAAGCAAAATTATTTTCCCAAGAGCGTTGTAGAAGGAGAAAAACTAGTTGGGAGAAGATGTGCTGAGCAGTATTATTGGAGAAATGGGTTTAGGCAGAATAAATCTGATGTCCCTTATTGAGTGGGGGAATTTTTTAGCTGATTAGTACTATGCTTTTTGCTCTAGGAAAAAAAAACTGACTTGATCTTCAGGCCAGTTTTATTAAATACTGAGTCATTCGAAACTTGTGAGAGATGAGCACCCTAGTTTTAGGAACATTTTGTCTGCCTCTGCCCACACCAAACAGAGGTTAAATATATGAATTTAAATGAAAGTGAATAACCTCTTGGTTAGTGGTAAGGGGAAAGATTTATTGAATTTCTCTGAATTTAGTTTGGCTTTTTATTCAATTTCCTCGTTCCTTTTGGATGGACAGATTTCCCCTCTTCTAACTTCAATATGGAGATCTTTGCTCATTTATCCTGAAGTTTAGTAAGATCTGAATATATTAATTTTTTTCTACTTTTATACTGAAGGGCTGGTACCTCTTTCCTTTTTCCAATTCAGATCTTGTAACAGCAAGCACCCTAGCCTACCCAGGATGACTGCTAGCACAAGTTCTTTGATCTGCTTTTCTAAGGGAAAGCAACTCAAAAAGGGTTAACAATCTTACTTTAAGCAAACATATATCATATACCTAGTTCAGGGTAAAAATCAGCACCCAGAACTTCAGACAATACAAACAGAAGTCACAAGTAGACAAAAAATGCAGACAGAGAAAATAACACAATTTAGCAGGCCAACAGACAGGGCTTCTAGCTGTCTGACCATCACATACATACAGTGTTAGTTACCCAGAAAGAGAAGCACCAACATCTGGGTTTTCAAAGCAGAAGGGCTCAGCGGCTATCCAGAGTTTCATCTGGCCAAGTCACACAACTCTTCCCATGAGTGAGCCCCAAAGCAAAACCTCACTTCAGAGGTATATATAGTCTTCTCCAGGGTCAGAGAACATCACAGCCTTCGTGACCCACTGCCTAATTACAAAGTAACAAGTAGTGGGTGTTCCCGAAAAATGAACCTCCCCTAAGCAAGCTTCTGTTGAACTCTACTCCACCCTTCAGCAAACTCCTTCTACCACAGGTTCCATATGACCACATTCAGCCTATTAGGGGGCAGAGTCTATTTTCAAAACAGAGAAGGTCTTCAAATTCCCTAGGCCTATTAAGGGACAGGGAAGATCTTCAAATTCTCATTACCATTACAGATCTAAATCTAGAAGGAGGTTTCTGCTTAATCTATGTACTTGGCTTCATTTCTTTCCTCATAAAAACTATGCAGTTTCACACTAATGAAAGTCAGTGTCAGGCTGCTGAGACTTTGTCTTCTCTTGCCCAGTCTAAGATCTGGAGGAATTATTATTGTAGAATTCTGAATTCGGTAATATAGGTTTAAATTTTATCCAAGAATGGCCACTCATAGCTAGTATAGACAGTAATCACTAGAATGTATTATAATTTCTTTCTTAGAAGCCCCTGGCTTTTTTCCCTATCCTCCACTTAGGTTTTCTAGAAATCAACTTCTTTACCCCTCTGACCTCAAGTATCTTGAAGAAGTAGAAATTTTGGACCATGGCCATTTGACATAGATAAATCTGTAACACTCCAGGTTTAAGTGACTTGTCTGAGGTGGCATGAGATTAGGGCATAACTCATCTGATTGCTCTTGGCCCATTTGTACCATTCACTTCAGTTGTGTTCAGAGGCTACTAAATGTTAGGAGATGTGTCTTGTCTCCAAGGGAGTTCTGAGCAGAACTGGAATGGGGTTAAGACCGCCTTCCTAACTGGAGGTGCTCTTCTAGAACTCCTCACCATACACTTCTTTCTTATTAATTCTCATCTCTTCTGTTCATTACAGATTCTGAGATCTGCCATTGAGTCTCTGATTTGATTATTTGCATACTAGAGGTTTGGGTGCCAACAAACTGAGTGCTGTGGTCAAGCTGACATTTCTTCCCTTTATAAATGAAAATTATGCATTAAAGTCTTATCCATTTCAAGATGTATGTCTTGTAAAGGGATGGATTTGCCCTGAATTATCCTTACCTTCTCTCTGTTGCATCTCATGAACCCCAGACTTCCTAAAGTACTTCTTTCTTCTTTAAGTTAAATGATGAGTTCCCTGTATCTTGCTTTTTTTTCAGCCAAAATACACCAGCTACTGTGCCTTAATGAACCTTGGCCTTTCTATTCCCCCCCCCCCCCCACCTTTTCATCACAAGCACATAATCTATAGGTTTGAAAGTCTGTAGGCTGCCTAAATTCCATTTTCCCTTCTGCATCTTCCCACCTATACAGGCCTTATCCACAGCTCTGAAATATCCTTGCTATTCTCAACTCCCTATTGATTCTTCTCCCATTGCCATTATCCCAGCACAGGGAATACTAACATCTATGTGACACAATCAGATTAGTTATTCCAAGATAATCAAAGGTCTGGCTATCAAATGCTTTTTCTGTGGTTTCCCTGAAGCAGTCACTGTGTGTGTATTTGGCACCATTCCTGCCCTTTGTTTCTCATATTCTAGCTTGTGTTATATTGGCATGTGCCATGCTCCTTATAAAATGTAATCTTGAGGGCAGGGATTATATAATTTTTCATGTTTGAATTCCTAGGGCCTTGCATAGTATTGTAGTATTCCTTGATGTTTGTTGAATTGAATTGATCTTGCAGGAGGAGTTAATTCCTAGAATCAGAAGCATAAATTAATTATAGAGGCCATCAAGTATAACTTGCACCTGACTAAAAATCTTTGTAACATCTTCCTTCCTACCTGTCCCCTGCACTCCCCCCAGTACAATATATTTTTTCAGCGTCTGCTTGATTCGTTCATTGAGGGAAATTACTGCCTAAACCAGGCCTTTACAGTTTTGAATAGATCTAATAAGGAAATTCTTCCTTTCCTTAAGTCTAAATTTGTATCTTTGCAGTTTCCACCTATTGCTTATAGTATTGCCCTCTCAGGCTAAGCAGATCAAATTGAGCCTTAGTGTGTGTCTTCTTTGTAACCTACTCTTAAACCTAAAGGTCTCCTGACAGCTATCATGGCCCTCATGAACATTTTTTTCTCAAGGCTAACATCCCTTCTTCCTTCTTGGACCTGCCTTAGCTTGTCTGTGACATTCCTAAAATGTAATCCTAGAACTGAACCCAGTATGCCAGATGTCTGTTCAAGCCAGAATATAGTAAAACTTATTATTACTTCCTCTGTTCTAGAGATGTATCACTCTTTTTTTTTAAATCTTTTTGGAGGGGGGAAGGCAGAGCATTTGGGGTTAAGTGACTTGACCAAGGTCACAGGGCTAGTAACTGTCTGAGGTCAGATTTGAACTCAGGTCCGCCTGACTCCAGGGCCGGTGCTCTATTCACTATACCACTTGATGGTACAGTGTACCACCCTGATGTGTCTTTCTTAAATGCTGTTTAGGATAACATTAGCTTTTGTTAGCTGCCATGTCACACTCTAACTCTTGTTGAGCATTCATTCTAGTAAAAACGTCAAGTTCTTTTCTAGGAATTGCAGCTGATCACACCTCCTTTCGCCTTTATTTGTGAAATTGATTTTTTGAAGCAAGGTGTAGGAGTTGACACTTGTTCCTACTTAATTACATTTTATTTGATTTGGCCTTTTTTTTTCTAACTTGTCAAGCAAGCTCTTTATGTATTCTGTTGCAGAATAGTTTTAGTTATCCCTTCCAGCGTTGTGCCATTTGAAAATGTCAAGTATACCATTTATAGTATTATCCAAATCACAAGTTAAAAATACTGAGTATCACCTAGTTAAGGACACATCTGTGGGACATTCTACCAGCCTCCCTCAAAATTGATACTATCTTATCATTGACTACTCTGTGGATTCAAATATATAACTATTTCCAAATCCACCCAGCAGTACTATCCTTTGGCCTATAATCTATTATCTTATCCACAGTATTCTTATGAAAGGCTTTGTCAAATGCTTTATCGAAATCTACCTATACTCTTCCCCTGAACTTTAGCAATCTAGTTAGTTTAAAAAAAGAAATGGAATGAGACTAATATGGTGTGATCTGTACTTGATGCTGACTTTGAATGATCTATACTTCCCTTCTTAAGTGCTCACAAATTGTTTCTTTAATAACGTGTTCTAGAATTTTACCAGAAATCCATATCAATCTCAAAAATCTTTTGTTTGCAGACTCTACCTGCTTCCCTTTAAACAGAGATGAAAACCCCTGCTTTTCTCTAGTTCTGCCATACATTGCCCATTCTCTTAGATGTTTAATAGTTCTTTTGGTACTCTAGGATATAGCTTATTAGAGCTTTGTGATCTTTTGAAGTCAGACAAATGCTGCTATCTCTTTTCTTTTTTTTTCTTCATTTCATGCTCATCATTTTTAATCTGTCCTTTCCAAT
Source organism: Pseudochirops cupreus (assembly GCA_028627135.1). Classification (NCBI taxonomy): domain Eukaryota; kingdom Metazoa; phylum Chordata; class Mammalia; order Diprotodontia; family Pseudocheiridae; genus Pseudochirops; species Pseudochirops cupreus. Next base: position 127,282,285 of record CM053582.1, read on the forward strand.
TCAAAGATCATTTTCCTTGACAAAGAAAAAAGTAAGAGTTGAGTCACTCAGCTTTTTCATTGTTGTTCATCACAATCAATCAATCAATGACAAGCAGTCTTATCCTTTATTTGATTCTCTTTTGGTGCATAACATAGAGTAAGAATAGAACAAAACTTTTTGTTGTCAATTATTGCCTCATTTTATTATTTATCTTTCTTGGTATTCTTATAGACTCTGTTACATTTTCATATACATCTGTTATACAACTTGCTGTTGCTACTGTCTTTAAAACATCTCTTCTTTCTCTATTTATAGTAGAGTCTTTAGGCAGCTCTTTTTTTTTTATTAGAATCATTTCTGCTTGTGTCTTCAGATTTTCATTCTGTAGTTTCTCATACCTCTTAGACCAAATTTCCCTGCCATATTTCTGCTTGTCTCTGCAGAATTTCATTTTTGAGATTTTCTCTTTCTTCTTAGACTGTTTTCCCCTGAAAAAAACATCAGTACACATTCTCTGAACCCTTTGAAATCTCTTCTCTTAAAATATGCACCAAGGCTTTCCCTGACTTGTTTCATTAGACTATGCATGGCTTTTCTTCTTCTCCATCACAGACTTTATGATGAAAGAGTCATTATCCAAAGGTTAGGAGCAATGTTTTAAGTAAACGATTAGTCAAACAATGTTCTGGTGGTTTGTTTGTTTTTTTAACTTTCTGGTGGAGTACAACTTATGGATTTGTGAAGTGTTACTGGTTAGCGTAACTTGATGTTAGGGTATACCTATATTCATTTAGGAGAATGAAATGAAGACCATATCAAAGAAATAAACTTTAGAAGTAGGAACTTCTCAAAAATACTTAATTTGGCATAAAATTTCTCTGAAGTCTTTCAAAGCCCCTGTTAGCCAAAGTACTCTTATTAGATACTTAAATAATTTATTTATATATAGTGCTTTGCGAAGCCCAAGATCTCTTTTTTAGGGTACTAGGCTGTTTGTTCAGGGCTAAAGAAAAGTCTTTGTATAATGTGCAGTTTGAATTTATTTCAATTCAGTTAGACAGTTCCCTGTTAGGCCCATCTCAGATCATAATTATCACATTTTCTAAGGAAAGAAATAATTTTTTCTTGACACCGCCAACCCTTTAACTATATTCTCTTTTCTTGCTTTGGAGGCAGCATGATAGTACAAAAAAACCAGCAGCCTGGATACCCATCCTGGCTGATGCTTGCTTACTGAGTATGTGGTCCTGGGCAAGTCACTTACTCTCCTGGGTCTCAGTTTCCTCATCCATAAAATGAGGTAATTGGATTAGGTGACCTCTGAGATGTCTTCTAGTTTGTGATATATGATTAATTTATTTTTTTCCTCTCAAATTCTAGAAAGTCATCTACACTCTGCTTCCAATTCCCTTACCTTTCACTTGTTGCTTAACCCCCTGAAATCTATCATTAGTTCTCATCACTCTACTAAAAGTGTTTTCTTTAAGGTCCCTGATATCCTTATTATTAAAATGTGGCGCTTTTCCTATCCTCATCATTCTTGACCCTTTTTGTGACATTTTCAATAGTCCCCAAACACTATTTTAATAGTTTTTCATTCTCCTTCTGTCCTTCTTGCCCCTCAAGAAAAAAAAGTTGAGTAACCTCTCACTGTGCTGGATATTCTCTTCTTTCTGTGCCCTCTCTCATTAGGTGATTCTGTTCACTTTCACGGCTTCAGTTCTCACTTGGACGCAGTGACTCCAAAATCAATATCTGCAGTGATATCCCCAGAACTATGATCCTGTATTTACCAATATCCCTCCCTGCATGTTCCCACTGGCACCTTAACCTCAACAGCACCAAACTGAAGTCTTCATCTTCCCCCTCCAGTTTGCTGAATGATCTTCATAATACAGTGCTGTTATATTAGCCTTTCAAAGTCATTCTGTAGTTTCCTAGTAACTATCAAATAAAATAGAAATTCTTGATTCCAGCATTTAAGAGCCATCATAGACTATCTCAGCTCAGCTTTCCAGTCTTACCCATACTAGTCCTTTCTACTATATCCCTTTCCATATTTTTTCGACATCAAATTCTTTTTGGCTAGAGAGTATTCTCTTCATATTTGTTCATTGAAATTAATTTCTTATATCAAGATCCAACTTAGATGTTACCTCCTCTATGTTGCCTTTATTAACTCATAGGTGAAAGTGATCTCTACCACCTCAATTTTCTCAAAAGGATTTTTCCTGGACCACTGCTTTGTATTTCCACAGTGCCTAGCACATAGGAAACATCTAATAAATACTTGTTGATTACTGATTGACTATCTCACTCTTTTGTTATAATTATTTGTATACATTGGGACCTATTAATTTATGCATTGAGAGAAGCATATGTCATATCACCAGTGTCTTATAGGTAGTAGGTACTTAATGAAAGTTATTGAATGAAATAACTAATATTTAATTAATTGAATTATCTGGTCCCTTATGAATAGCACCCTTTCCCCCACATCCCTTCTGGAGGCATCCATTGCTCTCAGAAAATAATCTGATGTTGCTGGCATGTCATCCCTTTCCTTCTGTGCCCTTGGAAAATTAGAATTTTCAGTTTTATCTTTAACTTATATTTCACTGGATAATAGATTTTTCTCAGGTTTCAGAAATCAGCAATATAGTTGTATATCTGTGGTATATCTGTATGTATGCTTGTGCATGCTTTTGTTTGGGTATAACTTGGTAGCAAGGAGGGCTTCCAACTTCTCATGTTATAACACAAGTTGTACCTAATCTACTGTTGCAGCAGTCTGGCCCTGACTGGGAAAGTTGCTGTGGCTCTTTCCCATCATGCAGTGCCCTTCTAAGAAGAAACCTGAACATTATACATAGTTATAGATAAATAGCTTAAATGGACTTGACTGTTTATATCCCTGTCAAAAAGCTAGTGCTCAGTCAGAAGACTGAGCATTAAATTATTATTTGTATAATTCTCTCCAAGTCATCAGACTGACCTGGGAAATGCTATGTAAAGTCTAGCACCTCTCCTCCCTGGGTTCTGCCCCATCCATTCTATATTCTACTATGAGTTCAATCACAGTCATGAACACTGAGTTTTATGGAAGGCAGAGGCACACTGATTGTCCTTGGCAGGTAAGCACTGAGGGGCAGCCTTTGAGAAGGAGTTAGTTTTGATGAAATTATGTTCAGGTAAAAACTGTGGGGAGACCACATCTCTCAATCTCTCTCTTTCCTGACAGTTTAACAGGCAACACCGTCCCAGACCTGATCGTTAGCACCAACCATCAAATGTGGCTTCTCTTCCAGACAGACAGCAGTAGCAGCTCACTGGGATTCAAAGCTTCCTATGAAGGTAATACACTTAGGGGTTTCCTTTTCCTGTGGATGAAATGATTGATGGGTGTGAGGGGGAAGTATAAAAGAGAGATAAATTCCAGGGTAATGTCAAAGCATTGAAACTTGAGTCTAGAGATCTGGGTATACATTCTCTCTGTATGAGTTAATGAAGTGTTCTGAGCATTGGTTTCCAAATCTTAATAATAAACCCAGCCATCTTTTTCTATCACCATTCTTGAATCTTCTATGGTCTTTGACACTATTGACCATCCTCTCTTTTTTTTTTGGTTTCTTTGATAAAATAGACATGTTTCTTCTTCCTTTCTGACTTCTTTTTTGACTGCTTTCCTGGCTTCTTATTCTCCTTCTGGCAATTAAATATGAGTGTTCCCTAAGTTTTCATCCACGATCCTCTTCTTTTCTCTCTTTATACTCTCATTTGGTGATCCCATGACTGCAGTTGTCACTTCTACACAGATTAATAATCAACAAATGTTTATTAAACACCTACTGTGGGACAGGGACTGTCTCTTGCCTCTTTTTGTTGTGGTACACAGTGCCTGGAACATAGTAGGCACTTAACACATCTTTATGGATTCATATTATGTATCAGACACTATGCTGTATGCTAGGGATACAAAAACAAAGGACGAAACAGTTCCTAATCTCAAGGAGCTTATTCTGTTGGGAGAAACAACATGTACAGAGTATATGCAATATAAGCAAAAAATAAATACAGGGTATTTGTATTATAATTACAGTTTATATTACTTGCATTATAATAACAATAATGCTAGTTATTGAGGAAAAGGTGATACTAGCAATTGATGGAATCGGGAAAAGCTTTGTTTCAAGTTTGGTACTTGAGCTGTATCTGAAGAAAGAAAGGGATCCCTTGAGGTGTAGGTAAAAAAGGAGTGAATTCTATGCACAGGGGATGGCCATTGTACAGGCTATTAATCAAAAAACATTTATTAAATACCTTCTTTGTGCCTGCCACTGTGCTAGGCACTGTGCTATCGTCTCCTCTCTCATCCCACTGCACCTACCCCATCCCTACTTTCAAGGAGTTTACATTTGGGATAGAGGTGAAGGGAGGAAACAATAAGTAAATCTCTAATTATAGAAGGTGAGCAAATGCAAATATATATAAAGTAGTTAAATACATCACAGTTTGGTGGGGAGAGCACTACCAGTTGGGGGCGTTAGGAAAGGCCTCATGTAAAATACGATGCAAGGAGATGGGACATGGAGTATTATATATGTAGAACAGAGAGAAGGTCAGTTTAGGTGGATTACAGAGTTTAGGAAGGGCAGTAATTTATAGTGAGACCAGAAAGATGGATTGGTGCCAGATTGTGAAGAGATTTTAAAAACCAAACAGAGGAGTTTATGTTTGATCCTAGAGGCAATAGGGAGCCACCATGTTTATTAGGGTAATGATATGGTCATAATGGCTTAAGAAAAAAATCTCTTTGGTAGCTGTGTGAAGGATGGATTAGAGAGGAAAGAGTCTTGAGTAAATGAGACCAATTAGGAGACTACTGCAAATTGCAATAACTTAGGGTGTAAGGTGATAAAAGCCTGAACTAAGATAGTAGCTGAGATAGTGAATAAAGAGAAGGACTCAAGTGTGAGAGATGTTATGAAGGTAAAAACAGCAAATTTAACAACTGATTGGATATGGAAGGTGGAGGAGACTAAGGAGTTGAGAAATACTGCTAAAGATGAGTCACAATATCTTCGTCTCCACTCCAGTCCTTTCCTTAGAAATCTAATCCCATATTTCCAATTGCTTGCTAATAGCTGTACCTGGATATCCACCAAATCCTCAAGTTCAACAAGTCCAAAATGCAGTTTGTCATCTTTCCCATAAATCTTGACCCTTTCCATAACTTCTCTATAAATTGTTGCTCCACTATCCTGTCAGTCCCTCGGGTTCGTATACTCAGAATAATTTTGCTTTCTATCATTCTCCACATTCAGTTACTTTCAGGTTCTTTTGATAGTACCTGAGCAATTTCTTTCCCATTGTCTCTTTTCTGCTTCATCTTATTTTAGGTCCTCATCACTTCTCAGCTAGACTTCTGTAATGTCTTGCTAAATGGTCTGCTGCTTCCACTCTCTACTTCTGTAGTCCAATCCTTTACATGGTTATCAAATTATATTCCTAAAACTTCTGAAATTTCTCTGTTCAAAACTTTTCAGGGACTTCCATTATCCAGCAAATAAAGTGTAAGCTTCTAATTCTGACTTTTAAATCTTTACACATAGTTCCATCCTATCTTTGATGCCTTGTATCCTATTGCTTCCCCCTGCATATTTAATGTTGCGAATACATTGTTTTCTGTCCCTTGTTTTCTTCTTGCCACCTCCTACCTCTGTGCCTTTATTCATTCTCAGTTGTATGCTTAGAATTTATCCTCTTTACTATCTCCATTTGTTGAATTCCCTCTGTTCCTTCAGGGCCCAGTTCAGTAATCACTTCTTGAGGGAGAATTTCTATAGGTTCCAAAATGATCCACTCAGACAGCTGATGAATGATACTATCTTTGGTCTCTCTTATGTAGCAAGGTGTAGCGACAGTGCAGTACTTACAGTGCCCACAATTATGACAAAGACCATGACTATAAGTGTTGTATGACATTTGATTGCAAAATATGCCAAACTTTCCAGATAGAAGATAGCACTGAAGGATTTATTTAGACACTAGAAAACCTAATTCCAAAACCAGTAAGCCAATTCCATCATAGTACCAAAGATATTAAGAAGCCATAATAACACTGAGAGCCACAGCATCCTTTAGCCTTCCCACAAACCAATGCAAGATCAATATTTACTCACAAAACTCTCTCTCTCCTTGCCTAAGCTCCTTTGTCCCCAGCTGTCTCCAATTGTCTTCAGCTGTCTGGGTAGCTCTCTACCAGCTTCCTGTGGACTCTGCTTCCCTTCAGTAAACTCTTCCCATCACAGGCTCCATATGACTACATTCAGCCTATCAAGGGGCAGAGTTTATCTTCATAGCAGGGGAGGTCTTCAAACTGTCCCCTAAGTCTATTAAGGGCAGGGAACATCTTTAAGTTCCCATTCCCATTACACAAGGAGAAGCAAGATCATCCGAAAGTGATGTGACCTGATGGAAGATGGTAGAGCATATCAGACACTTATGTTTAAGACAAAGATGAAAAAGAAAACGGGAGTCAGGCAATTGGGTAGAATAAATGAAAGAGACATAGAGAGGAAGAAAAAAAGAAAGTGTGTTTTGCACATATGCATATATATATATATACATATATATATATATATATATATATATATATATGTATACACACACACACACACACACACACACACACACACAATATCGAGGGAGGCTGAGCCCTAGGGTTTCTGGTTTATTTTTGTTTTTTTTCTTTGGAGAAGAAAAAGTTCACAAGATAACTGTGCCACCATGTAGATCCTTCTGTCAGTGTTAAATGCTTGCAGACAGTTCATCTTGGACTACCTTTCTTGGGCTCCACTTTTTCTATTTTTCTTTCCCGGGCTTATCAACATCTTCCATTAGGGATGTTGCCACTTCCCTTTCTAATATTTCATACCTAGCTTTTCCTGCAGAAAGAAAAGTAGGTTTCTATCTGTTCCCTTCCCATTTGTCTCTAAAATAAGATGTAAACACAGTTGTTTTCAGTTTGTCTGAGGGTTTTTCCAGGAAAATATAAGCTCCTTGAGGTAGGGACTATTTTTTGTTTGTTTTTGTCTTTATGCTTCTACTATCTCATGGTGCTTAACACATAATAGGTATTAAAGTATAGGAAAACAAACAGGAATTTAAAATCATAAATATGAGAGGAAACTTGCAAAATTATAAGAAAATTTGAAAAACTAATCAGTAGCTAATCACTAGTCACTTTTTATGAATCTACTATGTGCTAGGCATTTGGAATAGAAAGGCAGAAACAAAACAGTACCAGAGCTCACAAAATTTCATTTTATCAGGGAAAACAACATGTACACATATAAGTATGTACAAAATAAATATGAGACAATTTTGGGGAAGGCATTAGTCTAGGAGATTAGGAAAGGCCTCTGTTTGAACTGAGCTTTGAAGGAAGTTAGAAATTTTAGGAGGTAGAGGCAAATAGGAAGAACATTCTAGTCATGGAGGTCAGAGGTGGTATAGTTTTTGTGTGAGGGACAGTAGTGGCTATTTAGTGGATTATGTGAAGGGCAGACAGTGGTAGTTTCCTTGAAATATAAATAGGGTTAGGTCAAGTCTCTGAGTCTTCTCCTTTTCCTGGTATTGTGTGTGTGTGTGTGTGTGTGTGTGTGTGTTTTAGTGGGTGAGGGATTGTTCTTGTCCTGTCCCAATCCTCTCTGTGTTAGAGCATGAGCTAATCTACCATCCTCAGAGCCTGAAGAAAATTTGAGTTGTCGAAGTAGTTAGAGTTTTCAGGCCTTCTCTACCACGCTTTCTAACATTACCAAGTAGATGTAGATTTCTTCAATAAGAAAGGTATTTCCATGCCAATATTCTCCTAAATACTCTTTCCATGGGTTTCAGAAGTCTGTGCTGCAGTGATCTTATAGCATCCTCCTTAAGCTTCTTGAAGTTTTCAGGACCTCTCACCCCTTGATGGTCAGGTCTGTTTTTCTCTTTCTCTTTAGTTTTTCTGAGTTACATTCACTATCCATTGGAAATTTGGATCCTTCTCTCATTATGTTAGGCAAGTATATAGACATAGTATAACTAGTAGTCATGAACCTCCATATTTGTGAGTCCCTTATAAGTTACATCTGTTTCCTAGTCTCTAGGACCGTACAACCTCTTCATTCTTCAAACAAATACTTCCTTTAGGACTTCCTATTAAAAATCATACTACTAATCTGAGGGAAACTTTCTGATATTGATTTATTTGCAAAATAAAGATGCTTTGACATACACTGAACTCAGTGACTGATCACGTTTTCTCAGAATAGGTAGTGTGCTTGGAATCAGGAGTCCTGTGTTTTAAGTGTTTTCTTTTACAATTACTCTGTAATTATGGGCAGACTACTTCATCTCTTAGTTTTCTCATCTGTAAAAAGGGAATAATAATACTTTGCATTACTTACCTCACAAGGTTGTTGGTAGGTATTTGCATTACCTATCTCGCAGAGTAGTTGGGAGGTACTTTGTAAATCTTAAAACCCTATAAAAATTATCATTATTGTAATGGTAATTTTTATGACTTATTACTCAAATTTGTCAAATTGAGTACTCTCATATAATTCTATCTCTGTAGCTTTAAAATGTCAACAATATTTGACACATACATTGACAATTACAGATTATATATTCAGAGCGAAGGGCAGATTTTTTTCCCTGATAATGACTTAGGAGATTTGCAGATTCAAAGCAAGACATGAGGAAGGGTAGGCCTCTGCTCCCAGCACAAAAGGACTCTCTACAGAAATACATTTGGGGCGAGGTTCCATTTGATCCACCTAACTCAGAAAGCATTTGAAGAACAGGGCAGATGAAGGCAGGGCCAGGGTGCAGAAAAACTTTAAAGAAAGAAAAATTACCTGACTATTTCTTAAAACTCATTTTTGTCACTCTAGGAAAAGCATATTTGTTGGGCTTATCAGACCTACGGTTGACATGAAGCTTGGAGAGATAACTGTAATATTGGATGGCAGAATTGAGATCCAAAGTGATGTTTGCAGGATGAAAATAAGGTTCCAAATTGGCAAGATGAATTAGTGTCAGTTCAACTCTATAAATATTGTTGTGAGGAATCTAAATGCAGAGTTCTGTATTCACATCACGTTGTATTAAAAAAGACCTAGGCATTCGAGTTAACTAGCACATTGATTCAGCTCATGCTGCACCAGTAATATAGAATGACTCTTACAGAGGCAGATGTGTTCTTAGGTTAATAGGAGTATAATGTTCAAAACATAGGAGGATAACAGAACACTGAGGGTACTCAAAACCATGTATCGTGATTATTGAAGGAATGGCAAATGTTTAGTATGGAGAAGAGAATACTAAAGGAAGAGGACATGGTCACTCTCTTTAAGTACACGGACATTTGTCATCAATCAACCTTCAACATTAATTTTGCAAGTTTGGTTAATATTTGTCAAATATCTATTACATAAAGTACCCTCTAGTAGGTGCTGGGAAAAGATAAAAAGATAAATAAGAGAAGGTCTTGGCCCTCAAGGAAGTATAAAGCTATGGAACAACAACAGCAGCAACTAGTGTTTATGTAGCACTCTGAGGTTTACAGAGCACTTTAATCTCATTTTATCCCTATAATAACTCTGCAAAATTGATGCTCTTATTATTCCCATTTGGCGTTTTAGGATATTGGGGCACATAGAGTTTAAGTGACTTGCTTAGGGTCACACAGCTAGTAAGTTTCTGAGGCAGAATTCCAACTCAGGTCCTCCTGACTCCCAAGTCTAGTATTCTAGCCACTGTGCCACTTAGCTACCTCACATGCACAGATAAATATGATATAAGTTAGAATATGCTACGTGTGAAACCACCGTTTCTTTCTATGAGAACAAATGAATAAAAACACAATACAGCAAAACTGAATGAGTGCTACTTTTCTACTGTTGGGTCAGTTTTCTCGTTACAAAAGTTTTAGTTAAAAATCCACTATCTGAACACATTTGCTTTGATAGTATAGTTAAGTTCTCCCTTTTGTTTTAAATTTGTTTTGAATTGAGTCTATAATTAATAGGAGGTCAAAGTTCAGCTTTGTACAACTCAGAGAATGCATCCATGGAAGCCTATTATAAACACCCAAATTTCATTTAATTCAATAACATTTATTTAGCCTTTACTATATACGAGGCACTTTGTTAGGTACTCTAAGATGAAAAAAAAGTAGCTTTATCCCTTAAAGAGCTTAGCTTCTGTTGAGTGATAGATCATGTACATAACATAGTAACTATGAAGTAATTTGAAAGGAAGAGATGACAATCAGATGTGGGGATCAGGAAAAGTTTGTGTAAGAGATGGCCCCTGAGTTAGCCTTTGAAGGAAGACAAGGGTTCTGAAAGGCAGAGGTGAAGGAGTGCATTCTAAGCCTTGAGAAATAGTTTGTATAGATGCATAATGGTAAGAAATAGAATGTCACAAAACAAGTTGTAGTTTAGTTTGGATGGAACATGAAGACTGGAAATGTAAGTCGAAATGAGGTTACGTAATTGATATCCTAGTGCCAATAGAAACCACTGAACATTTTTGAATAGTGGAGTGGCATGCTGAGAACTGTGCTTTAGGAAGATTATTTTAGCAATAGTAGAGGATGTTTTATAAAGATCAATTTAGGAGTCTCTTACACTAGTCTAGGTGGGAGCTGATGAACATCTGAACTAGAGGTTTGGCCATATAAGTGGAGAAAATGTGACAAATTCAAGAGACTTTTTTTTTGGAAATAGAATTAACAAAATTTCTTAACTGATTTGATATAGGGACCATGAAAGCCAGAGAAAAGTCAATGATCTTCTGGCTTATCAAACTGCATGACAGGTAAAAGTAGTGTTCTTAATAGAAAGAGATAATTCTTAGAATGTAGATGGATTTAGGGGTGAATTCTGATGTGAATACCTGGAGCTTGGAATGGTAATGAAACATCCTGAAAGAGATGTCTAACAGGTAGTTAGCAACATAGAACAAAAAAGTTCAGAAGAGAAATTAGAACTAGGTATATAGACTTAGGGGTTATTTGCATAGAGTGTCATCTCCCAAGGGAGAGAGAAGAGAAGAGGACCCAGGCCAAGCCTTGATGATTACTTATACTTAGGAAGTAGGAGATAGATAGTGATCCAGAAAAGGAACTTAAAAATTATTCGACACAAGGATATGGAGAACTATGAGAGAGTAATGATTCAGAAGCCAAAGGAAGAGTGAGTTTCCAATAAGACGGGAGGGTCAGCAGTATCAAAAACTTTTGTCAGATCAGTGATGAGAACTAAGAAGATGCCATTGGATTTTGTAGTGAAGAGATTATTTGATAACCTTGGAGACAATAACTTTAGGAGAGTGGTGGGGTTGAAAGACATTGTAAGGGATTGAAAGGTGAGTGAATATTGAGGATGTGGAGGCAAGATAGATTACTCTTTTGGAACTTGTCAATAAAATAAAGAAAAGATAGAATATGGTAACTTTCGGGGATGATGAATCAGATTAATTTTTTTAAAGGGTGGGAGAGATTTAGGTATGTATAGGCAGTAGACTGAAGTTTTTTATTTTTTATTTTTATTTTTATTTTTTTTGGAGGGGGGAAGGCAGGGCAATTGGGGTTAAGTGACTTACCCAAGGGCACACAGCTAGTAAGTGTTAAGTTCTTGAGGTTGGATTTGAACTCAGGTGCTCCAGACTCCAGGGCCAGTGCTCTATTCACTGTGCCACCTAGCTGTCCCCAAGACTGAGTTTTTTTTAGCAATGGGAAAGATTTGAACATTTGTAGGCAGCAGAGAGTGAGACAGTAGAAAAGGGGAGATGGTGAAAGGTGTGGAAAGGCGTATTATCAGATAGAGGGAACTGGGATGAAGGACACAAATAGAAAGTACACTTTGATGAGAAGAAAGTCAATTCTTCCTCAGAGAGTGGAGGGATTTTGAGATGTGGAATATAGGGCATGAAGGCTTTTTTTCGTGAGTAAAGATCAGGCAGGGTCATGTGATGAGAGAGGTTAGTGGTAGCCCCTTGAGGAAGGAGATGGTTTGGAACAGCAGAGAGTAGTCAATGAAGTCAGTCAAGGAAGAACAAAAGAATTACTTTGTGATATAGTGAGGACTCATTGGAGATAAAATAACATGACTCTGTAGTAGTAGCTAGATGGCGCAATTGAAAGGATAAGAGATTTGAAATTAGGAAGAACCGAGTTTGAATTCTGTGTCAGTCAGTATCTAGTTACTCTCTGTGGGACCCTGGACAAGTCACTTAACCTCTCCATCATCTCAATTTCCTGATATATAAAATGGGGATAATAACAGCAACTTCAAAGAATTGTCCTGAGTATCAAATGAGTTAACATATATGAATAGCTTTGCAGGCTTTAAATGTTATGTAAATGCTATCCATGATGAGGAGGAGGACGTAGAAGAAGAGAATAATGATGATGTCCCTAGTTAGTATGATTGTCAGACTTTTCCAGCAGTTCTGCAGTATAGGAGAAGGAGTGGTAGGGTAACTAAGGGTGTGACTGGCAATAGCAGCACAAGATAGATGGTGTAAAGTTAAGTCATTCAACCCTAGTGTCAGAACTATGACAATTGGAAAGTGAGAATGGAATAGGGATAATGGACGGAGAAAGAAAGAGATGGTTGGGTGCCTGAATGTTAGAAACATTTAGAACAGTGGTTCTCAACCTGTGAGTCGCGACCCCCTTTCACAGGGGTCACAGGGATCGCCTAAGACCATCGGAAAACACATATTTCAGATGGTCTTAGGAACCCAGACACCTTTCCTCTATCCATCTCCAGGTGGATCCACCCACATGCAGATACGCCCACATAAGAGTATTAAAAGGGTGGCGGCATTAGGAAGGTTGAGAACCACTGGTTTAGAAGAAGGGACATACAACAGAAAAGCAGGAAGGACGGAAGTCTATGAAACTAAAATAGGAATTTCCACAATCAAGATCATATAGAAGGCACAGTTTTGGGTGATGAGGCCTGAAGTATAATTCACCATCTGTTTAGGTGGCAGAATTGGAATGAAGATGGAAGTTCATGGGAGTTGAGATTGACAGGCTGGGAGGGTAGAGCATTTGAGGACGTATCAGTCCTTGAGTATCAGGTTGTCTCTAGAAATGAATAAAGACTATGAGTCAGGTATGGAGTTTCTTTAGATAGCATTACAACAAAACACAGCTAAATAAGGTTATATAGAGGGATAGCATAAACCTGATAGGAAGAACGTCACAGAATGATAGCAGCAGCAGGAGGATCTAGAGGCAAAAGTGGTTGAGTCTTTGTTAGGAAAAAAAAAATAACAGTATCAGAATTTTCGAACTGTGAAGAACCTCGGCTGCTATCTAGTCCAGCTCATACCTGGGAAAGATTTTCCTCTACCACACATATCGCAATTGGTCATCTAGCTTATGCATGTTAATGTATGTTTAATGTTAAGTATTAAAATGTTAAGCAAATTATTATTCTATATAATATCTAAGCTCTTCAAGTATAGTAAAAATAGATCAGGAAGTTATTGATTTTACAAAACTATTAGGACTAAATAAAGAATTAGATGAAATGAAATATGTGTTAAATTTACATATAACTGTGCTTGTAAATTTCTGGGGCCTTCAGTGATTGATGTCTGTCTTTTCAAAGCAATATCCTGTTTTCATACCTATTTACAGTCTTTAGGTCATCATATACTGAGTCAAATAATAAGATTACATTTTCCTATAACATCTTTTAATTTTTTTTATAAATGAATTTTAAAATTTCTAAGTTCAGTTTGGAATCTCACATTGAAGTTACTTAACTTTTTTTTTATCAAGTAAATAAGACTAAGTGGATTGTCTTCAAATGTTTGTTAGTTATTCATGTGAAAGTAGGATACTGAGTCCCTCCAGTTTTAGAAAGCTTTATTAATTACGCAGCTCTTTATGTTGACCTGAAATGTGTCATTTTGTAACTTTCACTTATTGGTACTGTTTATGCCTTCTTGGTATTACTAGAATTATCATTATCTATCTTCTTACTTGCAAATGACCCTACTGTTTCCCAGTTTTGTTCTGCCAGTTCTCATTTTGAAAGAACTCTTTCTTTTAGATCCTCAGGATTGGGAAAAATGATTTGGGATTCTTGATTTCTAGCTCTAGCTCTGAAAAAAAATGCCATGTCGTTACGTGATCCTCTCTTTACCTTAGTGTCCTCATCTGTAAAACAAGTATATAACTTACATGGTTGTTGTTAGAATAAAATGAGATATTTGTAAAGTGCTTTGAAAATCTTGAAGTGCTTTATAAATGCTAATTATTGCTACTCCTCCTCCTCCTCCTCCTCCTTATTATTATTACTGAATCTCTCTGGTCTTCAGCTTTTCTTCTTTAAGATGGAAATGGACCCTGCCTCACTCTTGTCAGAGATTTGAGGCTCATTATTTGAAAACATTTTCTGTGGTCTGAACATCCAGGATTTTTTTAAACTGAGGGCCTCAGTGGGAGCCATCTCTTTAATAATTCAGTGACATAGAGAATACTGTTCATAAATTTTGATTTCAGCCTTTTCTGGAAGGAACTTTAGAGTTATCAGGTCTATCCTCTCATTTTACAGACGAGAGAATGGACCAAAAGGTCTGAGATCACTGAGATGAGTAGTAGAGCCGGAAGTTGAACTCAGTCTGTGGGAGAGTAAAATTATAGGTCATCCATCAATTCCAACCAAGTAGGGAAGGTTTGAGACCAACCTAAGTACACATGTCAGACCTATCTGGATAGCCCAGAGGAAGGGAAAAGGAAGTGATGGTGAATGTTTAAACTCCTACAGAGATGCACATTTCATAGCAAATTCTTTCCAATATTTCTTTTATGCATTTGTTAATTGGGGCATTCCTGAGGCTTCATGTTTACTAGACTTTAAATTTTTCTTGAAGAATTTCACATCATACCACGAGTGTCCTATATATCTGGGACCCCACTCTTTTCCCTGCTAGACTTAAGTCATCAGTGAGTCTTAAGTAAGAGTGCTACTTAAAAACAAAAAGGCCATTTTTTATAAAGCAGTTGATTTGTAAAGTATTCTCTTCACAAGAACCCTATAAACTTAGATCTCTGTGTCTTATTATCATTATACAGAGGAGAAAAGTGAAGCCTAGAGAGGGTGAGTAATTTTGTCCAAGTTCACAGTGTGTTCAATTCTAGGTCTAATGACTTTTTTTTCCAAGTGCTTTTGGTACTTTGCCACATATATTTAGGATATAAAATTGAAATTCTGAATATTCACCTGACTAATAAAATTTATAAGTGCTAAGCTTCTCAATATAAACTAGTTTTAGGGGTCCAGCTTGCTTCAGGGCCTGGTTACAGTTGCCACATGGAATCTGCCATATTGGAGTGAGTCCTACATGTTTCTAAAACATGTCCCAAGTGCTGGAATGATATCCTTTTCTTATAAACCTCTGTAATGGCTCTTGGCTCTGCCTACTTTCTAACCTAGGTCATTAGTAGAATTATGTTAAGTGCCGGGCCCTCAGCCAGTTGTTATGTGTGAATCTTCACTGGTACTGTTCTCTAGCACTGTACTCTTTTGATCAATGATGACATCATTAAACACATTTTTTTTGAGCAGAGGAGCCATTGCAGCATATATAAAACACAGTATGCCACTAATGATGTCCATAGCCAGTTCTTTCCAAGTTCAAAGGGAAAAAAGGAACACACAAAATTTTAAAACCCTATTTCTTTACTATGGGAGAACTTAGGTCCTGCAAGGGGAAACCAAGAATCTGATCAATATACCAGTCAGCTAGCTTAGTCATGGTGTTTGACTGCCTGTATGAAGGGACCATTTTGAGCTCTTTGCTAATGTATGTCTTTATCTCTCCAGAGGAATAGCATATTTGCTTATTTACTCTGTGTGATTAGTCAATAGATGCTTTCCTGGCCAGCTGAGAAGTCAAGTACTGTCCTACTTTTTGTGGAAGAGCGTTATCAGTGATTTGCATGAATCTATAGATGACATGTTTGAATATATAGATGACGTGTTTGTGAACTAAATATCACATGAATTTGAGAGGGTAAACTGACACATTAGATAATAGCATTGAGATTTTAAAAAATCTTAGCATGCTAGAAAGAAAAGTAGATGTTTACAAATATTTCAAAGCCTTTTATGAGGAAGAGGGATTACTTGTTTTAATTGACCCTAGAGGACAAAACTAAAATGACAATTGAAGAGAGATTTTGGCTTGATGTACAGAAAAATTTCAGAATAATTAGAGATATCAAATATTGTAATAGATTTCATTTCTAGGTAGTGAATTTGTCCTTAATAGATATTTTCCTGTGGAATCTAGAAAAGTTCTTTGCCAGAAGGTCGAATACTAAGTGACAGATAATTTGACCATGGTGAATCATATAGAATAGATAAAAATACAAAATAGCCCTAAGCTATCCATGAAAGTGACGTTATGGCAAAAACAAAAAAAAGCAGAAAGGTACTAATCATGAAAGTCTTTTAAGTCATCTGCAAATATTAATTTAATTGTTGGCCTAAATATGATAATCTTATACTCAGTGGCAACAAGAAATATTATTTCTTAGAATGCTTGAAGCCTGAAGGCCCTTGAGGAGCAAAAGCAAAAAAAAAATTTACTTTCAATATTTTTCTCACAATATTTTAACTAAAAAATTAAAATAAAATAACAAATTAAAACTTGTCATTGTTCAGACAAGAGAAATGTTAGATAAAGCAACCTTGTCTCAGTGTATTCAATATAGTATGCCACTATATTTTCGTCATTGATAAGATAACAACCATATTTGTAATGCATCATGTTAGTTCTTAATATACTATGTGAAGAAGGAGAAATGGTACTTGAAAAGATGAGCTTGGGGAGAATAGTTGAGCCTGTTCTTGTATACAATATCTCAAAGTCATCCAGGGGCTCCATTTTCAAGAAATCTGCAAGCGGGACAGTTTCCAAAAGAATGAAGAAACATCATGAATGATGTTATCCTCTCAACAAAGTAAACAAGACTTCCTTACAAAGTACCAACACTTTTACTACTTCTTGTTGCTATAAAATCATTATGAGAATGAACTATGAACATATTGAGGTTAATGATAAAGGGGGGGGGGGAGCCAGGAGAAGGGACAGAGCCAGCTTTTGCAGATGATTCCCTATTGCAGACCATGTCTTCAGGGGCACAAATAACTAAGAGGGGGAAAAAAAACCTGAAAGTTCCGTGGGCAAGAAACACACAGGATGTGAAGGGATAAGAAAGAGATTATTTTCCATTAGTCAAGGAAGTGTCCACTTGATGAGTTTATGGATACATTGAAGTATTTTTTAAGTAGGTGAAAAGATTCATTGACGTATCAATGAAACATATATATTCACTATCAACTATTAGTTAGTTTCACTTCTTTAGCAGCCTCTCTAGCTGACAAAATACTCAGAGTCAAGGAATTATTTGGTAGTTATGTCCAATTGAAAAATGTAGATTTTATTTCTCATACTTTATATTCTAGTTCTGTATTCTTCAGAACAATTCATAGTGTTATGACATTGTTTTGTTTAGAATAACATAATTCACAATTGAACACTATCATTGATTCAAATGCAGGGGTAAATATTGGCATGTTGACTTCCCTGTCCTCACCTGTATGAGCATGGTAAACATTTGCTGTCAGATAGCTAGGCCAAATGGAGGGGGGATCATTTGAGGGCCAGGTATTGGGACAGCTGCTTCCATTTAACTCTCCTGTAGCCATTGCAACAGCAGAATTGAAGGTTGATGTTATGGTAGCAACAAGCAGCACAATTGTAGGACTAATTTTATAAATTCTGCCACTCTCTACAGTTTCATTCTGATTTTTGGAACTCCTTAACACATGATACCTTTTGCTATGACCTCATTTATAAAGTCTTAGACCTACTCTATCCAAATCTTTTACTTTATTGTTGCCCAAAGACAACAGTAATTTGTGCTCCTGATGTACTGACCTGTGTGTGGTCTGCCCCCACATAAACATAATCCAGGGTACTTGCAGAAGGTGTAAGATATTCTTTTTCTGAGACTAATGATTTATTTTACATAGAAGAATTCATTTGTATGTCAATGAGATGAGTCATCTCACAGATACATACTTAATAGGAAAGATATTAACTAACTGGAGTTTGACTGGAATGTTGAGAACATGTTGGATGAGTATTGGTCAAAGGAGCTAGGAGTGGCCAGCTTGAAGAAGAGAAGACTTGAGGTGGAGGAAATAATATTATCTTAAGATATTTAAAGTATTATCTTCTGAAAGGTAGATTATAGTTATTCTGTACGAAACCCAAAGGGATGACTAGAAATAATGGAGGGAGTTGAACTGAGGTAGAACTTGATTTGTTTTAAGAAAAAGGTAATTAAAAAATTGGATATGTATGTAATTGTAATGATCTCCTTTGAGAAGTAGTGAATTCTCCCTCACTGAAAGTATTCAAATGGGGGAAGATGGATGATAATTGGGAATAATACAGTTATAACCTGTTCAAATATAATTTGGACTAGATTATCTCTGAGCTTCCCTCAGAAAATCACAAAATCTCAGAATCACAATTTTCAACTCTGAGAGTTTATGATGTTTTAATTTGGTTAAAGGTCCCCTAGATGTGTACTTAAGAGCTGCTTGTGGCCTTCAGCCACTAGTTGCCAGTTTCTGAATTTAGGAGAGCCAGTCTTAAGAAATCCTCTCTCTAGGTGTGAGAAACATGAGACAAGGTGTTACAACATTAGTGTCTTAGTCTTCCCTATAAACATTGAAATATTTGGTGATGGGCACATCTTGGTTGGTTAGGACTTTCATGATCTAATCAATCAGTTAGTTAACAAATTTGGACATACAAAGTCAAAAGTTAAACAGTCAAGGACTTCATTTACTCAAGCAGATATTTAGTAAGGAGATACATACTTGTAGAGTCAGCTTTTATAGCACAATGGTAGGAGAGGTCCTTTTCCATATGTCTTGTTGAGGAGTTGGTTCCAGATATAAATATCAACTTTAGCCATATCTAAAGTCTACAAACTGTTGATCAGACATGTTTAGAAACCTAGACCGTGGATTTCTAGCAGATATTTTGGGCAACATCTCTATGAAGCCATTCTTGACTATTGCAGGCCTTATTTCTGTTATTCTTCTGTGAACATTTGCATTCTGTACTATAAAATTTATCATCTAATCATATACTGTCTTATTTTGTTTCTGATTGCTTCATGAGAATAAATTCTGTCTCTTTACATAGACTGTAAGTGCCTCAAAGGATGAAGACTATCTTCTTCTCATCCTGATACCTCTGCAGTATGGCTGAGCATGGGGTTGGGCTGCTAAGTATTTGCTAATTGATGCTGATTGCTGACTGAGACATTTGTGAGTGAAAAGCCATTTCTTGGGTAATAAACTCCAGAGATTCAATCAGGAACACACATTCTCACCTACTATCACCTGTTGGAAAACATTGATACTTCATTAACTTTTTGCTGGGAAAGTTACCTGGCCTGCTCAATCCAAAGCTTGCTCCTCAGAACTACTTCTGTGGTCATATGGCCAAGATCTCCTGGCCAACAAGTACCTAGTTTCCAAACCAAACTACTGACTGCTTAATCAGTACATTTGAGATTTGTAATTTTATTGGTGTGGATATTCCCTCTACCAATGAATGCTGCAACTCCTCTAAAACTAAGTAGATTTGACTCAGGACAGATGAAAAATGAGAAGTGACCACATTGAACTTCTAGATACTCCACTCTGTCCTAGCATTTGGTGATAAAATTGGAAAATTACAGGGTATCTGCTTTAGCTCCATAATGCTTCCATACTTGATCATGGCTGTATGTATATGTGTCTAGTGGTGACCAGTAAGCAGGTATGTAGCATGGCATTCAGCGTGAACCCTCTCTGAGGGAGATCTGAAGAACCCATTCACATTTTACCTTTGATTTTTGTTTTTCTGTCTTCCAGAGATTGAGCAGGGGAGCTGTGGGGACCCTGGTGTACCAGCCTATGGCCGAAGGGAAGGCTCAAGGTTTCGACATGGAGACACTCTAAAGTTTGAATGCCAGCCTGCCTTTGAGCTGGTGGGACAGAAGGCAATTACCTGCCAAAAGAATAATCAATGGTCAGCTAAGAAGCCAGGCTGTGTTTGTAAGTGACCAGCGAGGTTTTGGGTTTTTTTGGATAAGAGGTGGAAAAGTTCTGGAATAGCCCACTCCCTTTGTCTGACACTTCAGACATATGACCCTCTCTAGACATTGCTAACAAGCTTGTTTCTCCATTCTTTATCCTCATAGCTTCTCCCCAAGTTCCAGTCCCCCTGTTATTTTTGGCAGTTTTTAATTTATCTTGGAGCATTGGTGGTGGTGGAGTGAAACATCAGTTCTGAGTCATTAATGACTGAATTGGTAGGGAGAGTTGAGAAAAAGAAAACATAGGCCATGTTATTTTATTTCTGCCTGTGGGGACCTCATTGACTTGCCACTGGAGGCTTCTGACTTTTGGTCCCTGTGTTTAGAATACTTGGCACCTTGTTGGAAAACCCTTGTCTTGGTGCCCTTCAAGATGGAATTCTCTGTCTACCAAAAAGGCTACCTAAACAAGTTGTGCTGAGCCAGCATTAACCTAACACCAAATTACTATGACTTTGGCTTGTGGCCAGCATAGTGTGTCATTTCATTTTTTTTTTGGTTTTTTTTTTTTTTTTTGCTTTTTGGAGGGGGAAAGGCAGGGCAGTTGGGGTTAAGTGGCTTGCCCAAGGTCACACGGCCAGTAAATGTTAAGTGTCTGAGGCCAGATTTGAACTCAGGTCCTCCTGACTCCAGGGCTGATGCTTTATTCACTGTGCCACCTAGCCACCCCGTGTATCATTTCTAATGGTGAAATTGAGAGAGGCAAATCTTACTTATGTTGTAGAGAGAAGTGTTGACTTGAAAACATACCATTCCCTCTTTCACTTATTTTCCCATGCCTGCTATGATGGCTATATATTGAGGAACCATGATGAGAGAAAATGTAGTTTTGGGTTTCCTGAGGGAATCCAAGTAGAGGAGGCTGGCTATGTGATGTTTACACAAGTTATTATGTACTTCAGATGTCAAGACATTCTAATCTAAGCTTTATGGACAGCCATAATTCTGTTTGTCAAGATTTCATCCAGTGGGATCAGAAGTATACTAGAATCAGCTTTGCTGTGATGACCTTTTTTTGGGGCAAGGAATGAAGGTCATGGTACACTGGATATCTTTCTGAGTAATGGATCTATATTGAGGAATCGGAAGCATGTGTAAAGATGGAGTATTTCAGTTGCAGAAAGATTAGCAACTCTGCTCCCTCTTCCAATAGCTTCAAATGTTTAGGCTGAGTGGGGGCTGCTGTGACTGGCATGTGCAAAAGGAGGGGGATGCACGGCTAGATGTTTGTTGGGAGGGTGGAATCTTTGTCTTTTCTGTGATTTTATTTCCCTTTAACCCACACCCTCCATGATTTTTTTATTTTGATAGTGTAAAACAACCTCAGGCCACCTTGGCTTCTCTGGTCTTACCCATCCTTCTGCTTGATTGCTAAGAGCCATGAATAGGTCTGACCACGGGCTGACTAATTTGGTGAATGGGGATGGGCGTAAGTGATGCTGTTGGGTTAGTTCTGCGATGATCATGGATTTAGCTTTGAATGGCTTCAACTTTTCATTCTCATTCTAGTAGGCGGCAGAGATATCAACATATGGGGACTGGCAAAATCCTGTTTTACACTAAAAGCCTTGGCAACTTTCTTGCCCTGAAGTTTTGTTCTTCCTCTTGTGGTGAAAGTTGCCTGGGGCTAAAAAGTTCCCAGTGTTGCTCATGAGGGTTCAGCCAGGCTGCTATAATTGTGCCAGGTTTCCATATTAGGGCTTTTAATAAGTGGGGATTGTCATTGCATCTGTCTTATTGTCACTATATGCTTTCCATGGAGGGCCGTGGCTATGGGCAGGAGTCAGGTGAGACAGAGGAAAAAAGAGAGATCTGGTAGAACAGCTTCAGATTGAAACAGGAAGCAGCCCTCCTGGAATTCACAGTCTAAGGGGGAGACCCGTCAGCAGCTATGTACAAACAAGCTATATGCAGGATAAATAATAAGTAATCAATAGAGGGAAGGTACTAGAATTAAAAGAGATTGGTAAAGGTTTCCAGGTGGGATTTTAGCTGGGACTTGAAGGAAGCCAGGAGGTAGAGATGAGGAAGTAGAACATTTTAGCATGGGGGGACAGCCAGAGAAAATGTCTGGCATCAGAAGATATAGTATCTTGTATGAGGAATGACAAGGAGACCAAGTGTCACTGGATTGCAGAGCACATGGGGAGTGTAAAATGGAAGAAAATTGGAAATGAGGGCATAAGGTTTTGAAGAGCTTTGAACATCAAACAGTGGGCCTTGTATTTGGTCCTGGAGGTGATGGAGAGCCACTAGAGCTTATTGAGTAGAGGGGAGTGACATATTTGGACATGGAAAAATTACTTTGGGAGCTGAATGGAAGATGGACTGGAATGAGAAGAGACCAATCAGCAAACTATTGTGAAAGTCCAGTCATGAGGAGATGGACCTGCACCAGGCAGGGCCAGAGAAGAGAAGGAGGTAGATTCAGAGATGTTGCAAAGGTGAAATTGGCAGACCTTCACAACAGATGGTTTATGGGGGTGACAGATGGTGAGGAGTTGAGTATGACACCTGGGCTTGTGAGCCTGTGAGAAGTTTAGAAGGGTAGAGGACTTGGCAGGGAGAGGAGGATAATGAATTCACTTTTGGACACATTGAATACAAAATATCTTTAGGATCTCCATTTTGAGATGTCTACTAGGCTGTTAGAGATATGAGACTGGAGGTCAACACAGATGTTAGAGTTGGATAAACAGATTTGAGAGTCATTAGCATAAAGATAATAATTTTAGTTTCAGATGAAAGCTGGGGTTCATTGTTTAATGTTTAATAGTTGGTATTTTTTTTGCCAGTTTCCTGGGCTGGCTTTTTCCTACCTACAGCCTGATCTCCCACGTTGTCCTCTTCCCTCTTGCAGGGGACTCTTCCTGCCTGCCTAGGACAGTGAGAGACCATTCCTTCTTGCTGCATTCACTTGTCTTCTGACCTGGACTGCCTGCAGTGAAAAGAGAAACATTCCATTAACTCCCCTTGGTTTCCTCTGCTGCGTTATCTAATATCCTGAGAGGGCTTCACCTTGAGGGCAAATTCTTAATTCTGTTAATTATCACCTGAGGCAGGTGGGCTATCACCTGGGGGGGGGGGTTCAGTAGGTAGAGCTCTGGACTTGAAGTCAAGAAGAAGCTGAGGTCAAAACCACTTTCAGACACTTAAGAGGTGTGTCACCCTGGTCAAGTCATTTTACCTCTGTTTGCCTCTGTTTCCTCAACTGTAAAATGGAGATGTGAGTATCAGATGAGATAATATTTGTAAAGTACTTAACACTATCTGGCACATAGTAGCTGCTTTAAAAAAAATTCTTATTCCTTCCATCCTTACCACCTGACTTCATTATTGAATGATTACCAAACACATATTCTTTCATGCATCCCATTGATTCTGAATCCCCAGCTGTCATCGTTCACACTCATCCTTCCTCCCCTACTACCTGCTTTCTTATTCTGTTTCTCTCAAATATTCCCCTCTAAATGCACCCATCCCTCCAAGGAGTTCTCTGGAATGCTTGCGCTCTCATCATTAGCCTTTTCCTTTCCTCCTTCTGTCTTCTGGCTCTCACCGAGGCCTGGCTCCCTTCTGATGACACAGCCTCCCGCTCTGTGCACTCGCTGCACTTTCACTCATTCTCCTCATTGGTTGAAGTGATTGTAGCTATTGATGCTATTTCTCCCTTGTAAAAGATATATTATTAAAAAAATAAGTGCTAACATAACATTTAGGTTCTTCACTTCAGTTCAAGATTCAACGTTTAAGCTCTTTGTACAAGACATTGTGCTTAGTCCTAGGAATGCAGAAACAAAAATGAATCAATTTCTACCCTCCAGAAATGAACCTTATACTGGACAGGTACTATAATTCCAGAGTATCTACAGAGTGATTGACAGTGGGTATTGAGAAGGATTAGCAACTGAGGGGGATCAGAAGGTCAGCTGTTAGCACTGTTCTTCCTTAACTTTGTTGTTGTTGTTCATTTATTAAGTTGTGTCTGATTCTTCATGACCCCTTTAAACATAGTATAGCCAAGGGGGTTTTTTTTGGCAAAGATATTGGAGTGGTTTGCCATTTCCTTCTCCAGTGGATTAAGGCAAACAGAGGTTAAGTGACTTCCCCAGGGTCACACAGCTAGTAAATATCTGAGACCAGATTTGAACTTCTTTGCTCTAGTCCCAGTGCTCTGTCCATTGAACCATCTAACTGCCTCTCCCATAACTTGCCTCTGTTTAGCTACTTGGTATTTTTTAAAAATTATTTTCTCTATATTTTCTATAGAATTTTCTAGTAATTTTCTATATATTTCTTCTGAATATACTTATACATGTACCTGTTATTTTTCCTGATAGAAGTAATGTAAACTCATTGAGAAAAGAGATGGTTTCTTCTTCTTAATTCTTTATTTCTTTCTTTATAAGAAGTACAGATGAGAAAGGAGAGTATTTTAGGAATGTGGGACCACTTTTGCAAAGGTAGAGGGGCAGGAGATGGGTTGTTGAGTACCAGGCACAGCAAGTATTATATACCAGTTTGGCTAGAATATAGAATGTGTGAGGAGGAGTATTGTGAACTAATTCTGGAAAAAATAAATTGGAGTCAGATTGTGAATTGCTTTATGTACCAAACAAAGGAATTTGTATTATCCTAGAGTAAGTGGGGAGCCTCTGAAACTACTTGAGCTGAGGTGTGACATGGTTAGACTTGTACTTTAGGAATATCAATTTGGCAGTGCTTTAGATCAGTGATTCTCAACCTGTGGTCGCGACCCCTTTGGGGGTCGAACAACCCTTTCACAGGGGTCACAGGGGTCGCCTAAGACATATTTCTGATGGTCTTAGGAATGGAGACATGGCTCCTCTATCTGTCTCCAGGCGGGTCCACCCACATGCAGACACGCCCACATACAAATATTAAAAGGTCGCAGCATTAGGAAGGTTGAGAACCACTGCTTTAGATGATGAAATGGAATGGGAAGGGTCTGGATGTGAGTCTAATTAGGAGGCTATGGTAATAATGCAGTCAAAGGATGATGACCTCAACGAGAGTAGTGGCCATATTTATAGATAGAAGAAGATGGATATGACAGATGTTGAGGAGGTACAACCAATAAGATTTGACAACAGAATGTATATGGTGTGTGTGTGTGGGGGGTGTGGTATGGAAGAATGAAAATTGGAAAATGACCCTGAATTTGCAAACTCTACCTGGAAAGATGGTGCTGCCTAAGTCATCAATAGGGAATTTTTGGCAGTCAGGTGGAATTATCAGGAAAGATGGCAAGTTGTTTCAGATATGTTGAGTTTGTGATCTTATGAGCTTTCCAGGTGACAATTAACAACAGGCAGCTGCTGACATATGATTGGAACTTGGAAGAATAATGATAACCACACATACAGATTTGGGGTCATCTATTTTATGATGGCTCCCAAATAACTGAGCCCAGGGGGGCTGATGAAAACAGCAAGAAGAAATAAAAGAAAAGACTATGGGGAGGGGAGGGGGAGAATTGATGTTTATTCAGCCACCGAGATAGAAATTGGCCATAGAGCTAGGAGAGGGAGTCTTTGTCTTTTCTGTGATTTTATTTCCTTTCCATTCATATCCTTCATGACCTTTTATGTTTCATTGCTGTGAAGGCTCAGGGAAGGTAGTGTAAAATGGTGCAGAGAAGTCAAGAAGCAAGTATTTATTAAGCACCCATATGCCAGGCACTGGGCTAAGTGCTTCATAAATATTATCTCACTTGATTCTTATAACAACCCTGGGAAGGAGCTGCTATTACCATCCCCATTTTACAGTTGAAGAAACTCAGGCTGGCAGAGGTTAAGTGACTTTCCCAAGGTGAAACAGCTAGTATGTGTTTGAGATTACATTTGCATTCAGGTCTTCCTGACTCGAGGAACACTTTTTCATCCGCTCCATTACTTAGCTGCCTAATGAAGGATGAAGATTAAGAAAAGACTCTAAGTTTTAGCAATTAAGAAATTGTTAGTAACCTTGAAGAAAACTTCAGTATAGTTGTGCGGGAAGCCAGAGTACAAGCTTTAAGAAATTAGAATCCTTGAGTGAGGAGAAAGATAGAAGAATTTGATTAGAGAGATGCTAGGTTCAGCAAAGGTTTTTTTGTTTTGTTTTGAGGATGAGGTAGATTTGGATATGTTTGGAGATAGTAGCGAAGCAACAAGTGGATAAAGGAGTATTTCTGATTAGAGCATGAGGATAATCATAGAGCCCGGAGGGGACTCTTCACTTACAAACTCTTTTTTATTCATGTCTGGATATTCTTCTTTTTCTCCCCCTTCATCCATACATCTGTTACTCCTCTTCAATACTGTCAGATTTTTTGGAGTTGAAAGAATAATTGCTTATAGCCAGAGTAAGGGAATGTTTATAAGAAATAAGTGTTGTTAAGGCATTCTTCCTCTTGACCTTCACTCTAGTTCTCTGAGACTGGCTCTTCTACCTCTACATCTTTTGCAGCTGCTGTATAGTTTCTATCACTTAAAGAAGTTCAGGCTATGAAGCTCTTACATTATTTCCCACCCCTTTTTTTCTGCATCCTCTTTTACAACATAAAGCAAATAAGACAATTATAGTATGTTAAGAACCTCTTTCCTGCAATAATCACATTCCTTGTTACTATATTAAGATATGCAGGTAAAACCTGAAAGAGATCATTCACACATTTGAGTAATTTGGGCAAATGACATTACTTTGTTGACCTACTATCAAAGTACTTCATTAGAAAAATCATTAAAAATAAAACAGCAACAACAACAATAAGATCAGGATCTTGTTCAAAGCAAAAACTTTAAAAATATATCTTCTCAGCAACTTTTATTCCTAGAGATTTGCCTAGAGAACTGAGAATTAAATGATGTGGCCAGAATTACCTAGCCAGTGTGTCAGAACTTGAAAAATCTGGGTGTAGAGGGTAAGTGAAGTATAAAAGGTCTGGGAAGGATAGGAAGAGGTCAGGCTTTGAAGGGCTTTAAACACTAAACACACAACTTTATGTTTAATCTTTGGGATAAAAGGGAGTCGTTGAAATTTAGTGAGTAAGGATTGAAAAGCTCTTTTGCAGCTGAGTGGAGGATGGATTGAAGTATGGGGGGGGAAACTAAGTGAGACCTTTTAGAAACCTATTGTAATCATCCAGGTGAGTGGTAATGGAGGCCTAAACTAGGAATGGCTCTTTGAATGGAGAGAAAAGGGCACATATGAAAGATGTGAAGGTAGACATGACAAGACTTGGCGATAGATTGGATATATGAGTTGAGTGAGAATGAAGATTTGAGGATGATTCAGGTTTCCAGCTTCCATGACTGGGAGGAAGACAGAGCCCTCTACATGAATGGGGAAGTTCAAAAAGGAAAAGGGAAGCTTCAGTTATATAGAACAATATGAGTAAAAGTAGGAAAGTAAGGGTCTTTTTCTGCATTTTTCTGGGTGGAAGGAGGGTAGGTGGGGGAAAGCAGTGTCTGAGTCAGAGAGAAGGCTTTCCCATCTTCTATTTCAACTATAAAGTAGTCAAAGTCCAAAGAATGAAGAGGCATGATCGAATTTGTGAATGTGTGTGTAGGAAGATGGAGAAGAGAACAATAATAATAATTAGCATTTATATAACACTTTACAGTTTGAAAAGCACTTTTAACCTCATTTAATTCTTACAACAGCCCTATGAGGTAGTGCTATTATTATCCTCATTGTGCACATGAGGAAACTGAGTCAGAGAGGTTAAAGGACTTGTTCAGGGTCACATAGCAAGTAAGTATTTGAGGCCAGATTTGAACTTAGATCTTTCTAATTTCATGTCCAGCACGTTGTCTAGTGTACCACCTAGCTGCCACAGTTTTTTTTTTTTTTTAAACTGAATCCCAGATTTCTAGGATTAAAAGTAATCACTTTATAACCCAAAGGACAAATAATTCTCAGGAGAGATAATAGGCAGCCCTGTTTTACATTAATAGGTGAATATAGTCAGTCCATTCTTAAGATAGTTAAGCAGTAAGAGGAGCAGAAGCAATAAAGATATGAAGACTAAAGTTTGAACACACTGATTTTCATGAGCATGAGCTGAAACACCTACTCAGACTGGTTGGTCCCACACTCGCTTTTTCTCTTTCCACTGAGGTAGCCCTGTAACTTACCTTAGGCATGGAGAAATGACAGAGAAATGAAGAGGCTATAAGAAGTATAAGAAACTCTTCTGTTAATTCTTTTGCCAACTCCTAATCACAACTAATTACCAAGAGTTGTGCCTACACATTGAAACATTAGATTGTCAAACCTATATTTAAGATGATCTGTAAACCAACGTGGTTTGAACACTTATTAAGGCAATTCCAGAGCTGGGAGAGACTTCAGTTAATCTAGCCTAGCTTTCTTCTCTGCCCAGGAACTCCCTCTATGGCATTCTTGGCAGGTACAAGTAACCATCCTGCCCTCCTACCTAATATCTTTCTAGCGGCAAGGAAGTTACTCTTTCTCAAACTAATCTCTTATTGTTAGCAAGTTTTTCCTTACGTTGAAATACAAATTTAACTCTTTGTAATTTACCATTCAATTCTACAAAAATGTTTTATGTCTACTCTATGCACACACAGGGCTAGGTACTAAAAATACAAAATAAAACATTGCCTACCTGCAGGAATATTAAATTTTTTTTGGAGGGAGGAAGGCAGGGCAGTTGGGGTTAAGTGATTTGCCCAGGGTCACATAGCTAGTAAGTGTTAAATGTCTGAGGTCGGATTTGAAGTCAGGTTCTCCGGACTCCAGGGCAGGTGCTCTAAGGGATCTTACATTCTACTGAAAGTTAACATAGACACTTAGTTAATGTAAAATATATACATTATATATTATAATTATATCATAAATAATATGTATTATTTCAGTGTGAGAAGAAAGAACACTAATAGCTTATGGGTGGGGGGCTGACAGAAAACTAGATCCTTGAAAAGATACTGATATTCCAAGAGGTAGAGGTGAGGAGAGCAAGCATTTCAAGCATAGCACCTTCTTAATAGAAGCCAGGTCAGAAGATGGAGCAGAATGTGTGGCTAAAACAAGTGGCTATTTAGGTTGCAATGTAAGATGCATATATGTGTGTGGGGAGGGTTGTGGTAATGTGCCATCAGTAGAGAAAGACAGGTGGAGTTAAATTGTGTTGGGCTTCAAATGCCAGACAGAGGAGTTAGTATTTTATCTTTGAGACAGGTAAGTAACTCGAATTTCTTAAACAGGTAAGTAACATGGTTAGATCTGTTCTTTAGTAGTATCAATTTGACAGTTATGTGAAGGATGGCTTGGAGAAGGGAAAGATTGGAAGGAGAAGGACAAATTAGGAGGCTTTTATAATAGCATAGGAAAGAAATAATAAGGTTCTGCACTATGTTAGGGCTCTTCATTGGCCCCAGTTCTGTGGAGAGGGAAAATAAAGCAAAACTTCAAGTGGTGATACTAGCTTAAGAAAAGTTCACAGTAGGCAAATTCATAATATGTTATTAAGGCAATTACTGGGATTTTTTTGAGGAACATTCCTAAACTTTGGAGCTAGTATCAAGGACAGTGACTCTTTGGTGTTTTTGGCAGCTCCTTTCAGTTATAGGATCTATACTCTGGAGCCTATGAGGTTGATCCAGGGGGCTGTTTATGTTCTTGGCATGTTTCAAGCCATGACCTCTCACCCAATTCCAAATACTCATTATGGCTAGAGAACAGATGACTGAGCAACCTGTTAGAACTTGGTCATTTACTCCTTCCTTCCCACTCCTCCACTGATTCCCTACATGGTACATGGAGACATGTATTCTTGAACATAAACATACATAAATACAAGAAAATTCCACTTGGATCTGATTTACTCTTGTAATTCAAGAAAGATTCATGTGCTTGCCACCAGCAAGACTCTAAGCCCCCTCTGAAGGGCAAGAACCACATTAACTTTGTAAATCTTCCATGTAAACAGTTGTACACAAACATATCTAAATTCACACAGATCCACATGCATGCACACATATATATACATATCTCCTCTCCTAAATGACTAAAAATTGAAACTTATGTTGGTTTTTTTTTTATGAAAATTTGGAAGTCAGTGTGTATAGATCTTATAAAATGTAAGTTTGACAAACTGATATTTCATTGTATAGACAACATTCTGGGTAACTAGGTGTGGTTAGGTGCTGGTAAAAGTGGAAACAGCAGGTTTTTTTGCACATCCTATAGATTCTTCATTTCCTTATAATTTCTCCATGCTTAAGGGAACTTACAGGGCTACCCCAGTGGGAAGACATGCCAGGAGTGTGGGACTTGTCAGTTTGAATGGATGTTTCAGGCTCATAGAAGTTGAAAACCAATATGTTCAGACTTAGACTCCACATCTTTACTGCTTCTGCTTTCCTAAGTGTCTTGAGACTAGACTGACTATATTAATCTGTTAGTACTTTGTGCTGAAGCATCTTCCTTCACTTGCAAAGGGTCCTTTATTTCCAAAAGGGAATTTCTTTGGCTAGAAAATTTACCTTGACTTTGGATCAGCTCACAGTTTTGGCTGACTCACAATAAAACTAGAAGTCTGAGCTGGCTTCTGCGTAGGAGAGTTTGCTTTGGAGTTGGTCCAGCTGGTTGGTCAGCAGTATTGGTCAGCCTTGGAATGAGCTAATTTCTGTCAGATAGAATCTACTGGGGGACTATAGGGTAAACTATGTTTCAAGACTAATATCCCTTTCCATAGAAACTCGGTAGGGAAGGTGCAGGGGAGAAAGCAAGAGAATATGGTGCCATGATGCATTTGATTAATGGGGATGCAGAAGAAAAAATGGTAATTTAAGAAATGAACAGCTGGCTACAAAGGCAGTGTCTAAGAATAGGATTTGGATTTCTGGATCACACCTTATAATGTAAGGATGACATATTCCTGGCCAGAGATGGAGAACACCTGACAAATGGCTGGTGAGAATATATTTCCTAGGTGTCTTGGAAATCTAATCAAAAGGGATTTTTAACTAAGAAAAAAAAAGATGGGGAGGAAGAAGAGTGTCTGTACACACACACACACACACACATATCTCCTGCAGATTAAATATTATAGGCAGTAGTCATAAAGAAGGAAGAACAGCAAGTGAGACATTTGGATTTGCAAGGGACAAAATCAAGGTAAAACCCATGGCCTCAGGAGTCTATAAAAAACACCCAAAGTTTAGGCAATCAACAAGAGAAACTAGATTCCTAATGCAAGGACACAATATTGATTTCATATGTAACACTGAGACTTTGAGGGATAAAACCCATGACTGGACTATGGTTCTATCTAGGTATACTTTATTCTAAACAAGTAGGACAGATGGAAGGGGTGTGATTTGTATATTAAGAATTAGACCTAATATAAAGAAATGCAAAAATCAGAGGGAGGAAGGAGGCAGACAGTATTTACATCAAAGTTGAAGAAGAGAAAAACAAATGTTTTTGTCACTGACATATATTATAAATCCATCTGGACAGAAAGAGGAAGTAGAAGAATTTCCAAAAATGATCACCATCCTGGCACAGAAGATTAATACAGTAGTGCTAGGGACTTCAGTTATCTAGACATCTGCTAGAACTTTCTCTCTGCCATAAGCAGATCAACTCACAACTTTTTGACTTGGCTTAATGATAATTTTATCCTTCAGATAGTGAATGATCTAACAAAAGGAAATTCTGTTTTGAATATCATTCTCATGAAAAAGAAGGAGGCTAGTTGTTGGTGTGGAAATAATGGAAATGTTGGGAGAAGTATTTATGATACATGAGAGCAAATCTGGGCATGGTATGAATTGCATTGTAGGTATCAGGAAAATAGATTTCCAAAGATACAGAGAAAAAACAGATGTGATACTGTCAAGTAAAATGCTTTTGAGAAAGTCAGGTGAGGAGGGCTAGGAGATGTCCAAGAATGAAATTCTGAAGATAGAAAGAGAAAAAAGTTTGCAAAGGTTCTCCTAATGAGGAGAAAAATATATGATTATGATCTGTTTCAGAAACTCCTCATTTACCTCTTCTTTCTGTTCAGGTGGGTGTGTGGTTTCTTCCAAAGACAAAATAATTTCTATCTATCCCTATTTGGACTTTGACACAATTTTTCTCTGTTTTGCTCCCTTCTCATTCCCCACTTACTCACATGAGTGTGTCATTTTAATGACCACTGTGAGATTCTTAAGGAAGTCACCAACTAATTTTAGGTTTTTAAGAAGATTGAAGCAAAGCCAAGTAACAGAAAATGAATATGAGAATGTAGCATAGTTCTATAGAAATTGTGTCCAAAATGAATTTAAGCTCACATTCATCTTATATTTGGGAGAGAAACTAAGGACAATAAAAGAGCATGTTAAACACACCAATTATTGGAAGAAAAGGTGTATTAGAGAAGCAATAGAATCTGTGTTTAGGGATGATAGTAAGTGAGGACAGAAAAGTCAGAGCAAGCCAGTTTTTATTCTGTTTTTGTTTTCTCTGCAAAGGAGAAAGACTTTCCCACTGGAGATGACAGAACAAAAAAGAGTAACCAGGAATTGGTACTCAAGGTAAAAAAGGAGATCAATCAGTCAATCAACTAGCATTTATTAAGTGCCACGCTACCATGTTTGAAGATTTCAGATCACTTGGCCCAGATGAACTATTTCTTTGGGTCCTGAGAGAACTGACAGTGCCGAGTCGCTATGATTCCTGTCAGTTGCAGACGAAAGATCTTGGGAAACAGGAGAGCTAATATACCATCGGAGAAGGGCAAATGTTGTTCCGATATTCAAAAAAATTAAAAGAAAACAAAGTTTGCAAAATACAGGCCAGTAATATTGCATTCAATTTCTAGGAAAATTCTAGAACAGAGATGGTTGGCAGACATCTAATTAGGGAAGACGTGATACAAAGGGCTATCAAGAACAGGTGATACCAGCTTATTTTCAGTTTTTATTTAAACAGGATTATTGAACTAGTAGATAAAAGTAATGCTGTAGATATAGTTTACCTTTATTTTAGAAAAGTTTTTGATAAAGTATTTCATGCTATTCTTATGGAGAAGATTGAGAACTCTGGATTGGAAGGTAATATAACCAGGGAGATTCAGCATTGGTTGGATGGTCTCAAACAGACTCAAAGAGAAGGTCTTAATACTTTAATGTTAGCATGGCAGGTGTTCTGCAGGAAAATAACCAAGGAACCTATTGTTGACCCTGTAGTATTTAATATTTTTAGCTATGACTTGGGTAAAGGTATAGGGGGCATACTTATCAAATTTTCAAGTTTGCACAAAGCTGGGAGGTATTCACAATGTATTGGGTGACCAATACAGTATTCTAAAGGATCTTGACGAGATAGAGCTTTGGGTTGAATTTAATAAGATGAAATTAAATAGGAAGCAATCAATAAGCATTTGTTATAAATGTAAAATATTGCATTTGGGTACAAAAAGTAACTTAGCAGATATGAAATGAGAGAAGCCTGGTTAGATAGTTGTTATTCTGAAAAATATCTAGGGTTTTAGTAGACATGAAGGTTAATATGCATCAGCAGTATGAGAAATTTTGAGAATGTAATTTTGCATTATGAGGGAAATAATTTCCAGGAAATCAGAGGTCTGACCTCTGTGGGAGTATTATATTGAGTTCTCAGCACTAAACTTAAAAAAAAAAATTTATGCTTTAGAACTTGCGCAAAGCAGAGTTACCAGGATCGTGAATGGCCTTGAATCTATGTCATATGAAGGTTAGTTGAAGATGTTAGGGTTGATTGACCTAGAGGAAATAAGACTCAAGGGAGAACTGATTGTTACTTTCAAGTATTTGGAGTAATGTCATATGAAAAAATAACTAGATTTGGCTTGTCCCTAGAGAACAGAACGATGAACAGTGTGTGGTTCAAAGAGCTAGTTCAATACTGAAATCTAGAAAAAAAAAACATGCTGATGATTAGATTTACCCAAAATGGAATGGGCGGTCTTGAGAGGTCTTCAGGCAGGGTCTGGACTATCACTTACCACTTACTGAGTATTTTATAGTGGGGATTCTTCTCATATGCATTGGGCGGGTAGTTATGCAGTGGACAAACTGCTGGGCTTAGAGTCAGGAAAACCTGAAAGTCACACTGGAACAAGTCACTTCATCTATTTGCCTTATTTTCCTCATCTGTAACATAGGGATTGTAATAGCACTTACTTTATAAGGTTATTGCATGGCTCAGATGAGATAATGTTTGTGAAGCATTCAGCACAGTGCCTGGCACATAGTATGTGCTCCATAAATGCTAGCTGTTGTTGTTGTTGTTGTTGTAGTGTGAGTAAGACTAGATGGCCACTGAGGCTCCTTCACACATTCAGATTATGTGATCTTGTGCTGATGTCACAGTGTTATGTTGTGATGTATAATCCTGTTGTGTTGCAGTTGTGGTAGGTAATATTTAATTGCATGGTACTGTGGTGTTGATTTGGCCAGCAGAATGATGTTGCAACATAAATAGCCTCTAGATTGTTGGAATATGATGTATTGTTCACCCTGTACATTGGTCACCATAGTACAGTCATAGTGTGGTGCTATTCTCTACATTATAATAAAACTCAGAGCTCCTGGTTACCATGCAAGGATGGGGAAAGGAGGGAGGGGATAAGCTTTTATATAATTTATATTTATATAATGCTTACTATGAGTAAAGCAGAATTGCAGTAGCTCAAAAGAAATGTGAGATGTGCAGATTTAGAGACATCTCCACTCCAAATGTTCATGTGGACTATCAGAGACACTGGTTGTAAAAAATTTTTCCCAATTTTCCACTTTGCTCTTAATATTGGTTACATTGGCTATATTTGTCTAGGAACTTTTCAATTTAATGTAATAAAATTATCTATTTTACATTTCATAATGTTCTCTAACTCCTTTTTGGTCATAAAATCTTCCCTTCTTTATAAGTCTGACAGGTAAACTATTCCTTACTCTCCCAGATTACTTACAGTATCAGCCTCTATACCTAGATCATGCACCCATTTAGACTTTATTTTGGTATATGGTGTAAGATATTGGTCTATGACCAGTTTCTGCCTTACTGTTTTCCAGTTTTCCCATCAGTTTTTGTCATATAGTGAGTTCTTATCCCAAAAGCTGGGATCTTTGGGTTTATCAAACAGTAGATTACTATAGGCATTGACCACTGGGTCTTGTGCATCTTATCTGTTCCACTGATCCACTGCTGTATTCCTCAGTCATTACCAAGTTGTTTCGATGACGGCGGCTTTACAATACAGATTAAAATGTGGTATGACTAGGCCACCTTCCCTAGCATTTCTTTTCATTAATTCCCTTGATATTCTAGACCTTTTGTTTGCTACACTTTTTATATAACACTAAAAGAGTTGCAAGAGACATTTTATAGCATTGAGTCTAATCTCCTCATTTTACAAATTTAAAAAGAGAGGCTCATTCAGTTCGTCACTTAGCATTTATTGCTACTATATGCCAGGCAGAAGACAGTCTCTGCTCTCAAGTAGCTCACAGTCTAAAGAGTGAGACATGTGTAAACAACTGTACAGACAAGAAATAAACAGGATAAATTGGAGATGATCAGTAGAGGGAAGACACTAGCATTACAAGGGGTTAGGAAA
>CM053582.1:127318633-127379347 GCA_028627135.1 Pseudochirops cupreus
CTGGGAATCTGTCACTCTCTGTCTCCCAATGGGTTCTGTCACTCTTAAATCCGCTCAAATTTACTTTTGAGTTCCCAAGGACGAAATTCTTGGGGAGCTTGGAGAAGTCACTGCTTACTCTCCGCCATCTTAGCTCCGCCCCCGATGAGATGGTATTTAAAGAAAGTGAAGGCTTTTAAGGGGCAGAAATGAGATTGGAGTGCATTTCAGGCATGAGGGACAGCCCGTGCAAAGATCTGTAGAGGAGAGATTGAATGCCACATGAAGAATATGAAGAAAGCTAGTTTTGCTAGATTATAGAGTTCATGAAAAGGAGTAATGTATAATAAGCCCAGAAAAGTAGCCTAGGGCCAGGTTATGAGGACTTTAAATATCAACCAAAGGGGTTTGTTTCCTAGAGGCAATAGGGAACCTCATCTCACACCTGGACTTTTGTAATAGTTTTTTCATTGGTCTCTCTGCCTCAAGTTTTCCACACTCTAATCCATCCTTCATACAGCTGCCAAAGTGAACTTCCTAAAGTCCAGGTTTTACCATTTTACTTCCTTGCTCTGTGAACTTCTGTGGCTCCCCATTAACTCTAGGATCAAATATGAAATTCTCTGACTTTTAAAGTTCTTCATGACATGATCCTTTCCTCTCTTTCCAGTCTTTCCCTCTTTATTCCCCTCCACATCTACTATAGTCCAGGGATGCTGGCCTTGTTGAAATTCTTTGCATGTAACACTTCATTTCTTGACTCCCTGCCTTTTCACTGGCTCTCATTCTTTCATGCCTGGAATGTTCTTCCTTGCTTTTGTTTCCTGTCTTTCTTTTCTTCAAGATTCAGATTAACTCCCACCATCTGCAACTGCTAATAATAAAATTTAGGTCTGGTATCTTTATACTGCTTGAAGTGGGCCATGTAGGATTGGTAGATTCATAGAAGTAAAATGGAAACTACATATTCTTCCAGTGAATAGAACAATGAATAGAGCTGGAAGACTCTTAGAGTTCATATATGCAATTTTCCTCCTTCAGTAGGTGAGTCAACTGAGGCCCAGAGACTAGTGTATTACTCCTGTATTTTGTTAGCTAGAGGAAGTGGCATATGCATAGTCACAGAATGAAAGATTAAATTGAAATTGCAGTTTCATTTAAATGATAAAGTCAGAAAGCAGACTGGCAAGTTAAGAGGAGAGGGAAAGAAGTGGAGGCCTTGGTAGTTGCCAGTAATCTTTTAATCACTAAACTTAATGCCTTTTTCTCATTCCTCATCCTTCTTGACCTCTCTGCAACCTTTGACATTGTCAGTCACATTCTTCTTCTTAAAACTTTCTTTTCTCTACATTTTTGGGACACTACTCTCTGCTGTTTCTCCTCTCTAACTTCCCCTTCTGAGTCTCTTTTTCTGAATTTTCATTTAGGTCATACCTGCTAAGTGTGGGTGTCCCACAGGGTCCTGCCCTGGGTTCTCTTCTCTTTTCCCTCAGTATGATTTTAATTGGTCATCTTATCAGTTCCCATGGATTCAGTTTTCTCTCTCTACTGATGATTTTCAGATCTACTTGTCTAGCCATAACCTCTTTGCTGACCTCCATTCTCACATCTGAGGTTGCCTAT
Organism: Pseudochirops cupreus; assembly: GCA_028627135.1. Taxonomy (NCBI): domain Eukaryota; kingdom Metazoa; phylum Chordata; class Mammalia; order Diprotodontia; family Pseudocheiridae; genus Pseudochirops; species Pseudochirops cupreus. The sequence continues at coordinate 127,320,236 of CM053582.1, forward strand.
TGGACATCTCAAAGTAATATCTCATGAACACCTTAAACTCAGCATGTCTAAAACTGAACCCATTATTTCACTTCCAACCAACCCTCTTCTTAACTTGCGTATTACTATTGTGGGTACTACCATCTTCCCAGCCCCCAGACTCCTAACCTAAGTGTTGTCTTGAATTTCTCACTCTTTTTGACCTCACCATATCCGTTTGTCAATTGCTAAAAATAAGCCCAGCTTTTTCAGCCTTCATAATATGTCTCATAAGCATCCTCCTCTCTCCTCTGACACTGCCACCACCCTGGCCCAAGCTATACTTGAACTATTACAATAACTTCTGCCTCAAGTCTTTCCTCATTCCAATCTATTTTCTATGTTTCAGTTAAATTAATTTGGAGATTTTTCTCTAATTTACTCTATTTGTATGTAACTCTGTTTTCTCTTCCTTAGTCTATGATCTTCTTGAGTACGGGGGCCATTTTTTGTCTTTTATTATATCCCCAGTACTTAGCACAGTGCCTGGCACATCGTTGGTATTTAATAAGTGCTCCTATTTTCAGGGGTTGGGAACCTATGGCCTTGAGGCCACATGTGATCTTCTAGGTCCTGAAGGGAGATCTTTTGACTAAATCCAAACTCTACAGAACAAATCCAAGGCGATTTGGGTTCAGTCAAAGGACCATGCTGAGGGCCTGGAAGGACACAGGTTCCCCACCCCTAGTCTAAACATTTACCTAGTCATGCTTATAATGAAGGGCACACATATGTGGGATGGTTTGCTATGATTAGAGATGGGGGGATGAACTGCCCTTCATGGAATTAATCCAGTGAATATGGCCTCATTAACAGTGTGCTGCACCAAATGAGCCAGTTACCAACTTAGAACCAGAATGCAGCAGTATTTCATTTTTCTCACTCCCACATCAGCATTACCCCTGTTTTGGTCAAGTATGGTTTGAATTAGATGCTTTCTGAGGCTCCTTATAATTCTGAGAATTTGTAATTTATTTTTTTAAAAATTGATTAAATTTTTTTTTATATCACCTTCATTTAAAAAAGGTGTCCCTTTTGCCTCACCCACCCAGAGAGCTAATGAAGGCAGGGAGGGGCAAAAGGGAGAGAGAACGAAAAAGAAATTCGATAAAACTAACACATCAACCAGCTCTGACAATATGTACAGTGTTCCATAGCTATAGTCACCTCAGTCTGTTCAGAAAAAGGAAGGAGGAATATTTTCTAATTTCTTCTTCAAGGTCAAAATTTGTCATTATAATTTCTATAATTTCATCCTATATTTATCAGGAATACCTTCTCCTTTTCTCCTCCCAGATGGCATTCATCCAGATGTGCATGGTAGCTCAGGAAAAAGAACACTTGTGAGCAGAATGATCATGGTTTTTAAATATTTGAAAAGTTCTCCTGTGGAAGAAGTATCTAATTTATGTTGCTTGAACACAGAAGGCCAAATATGGATCAAAGGGTAGAAACTAGAGAGAGGCAGAATTTTGCTAGCTAGTTATAAGGAAAAGCTTCCCATCATTTAAGACTACCCTAGAAGGGAGGACATTCTGTATAATTTTATAGTCCTTGAGCAGAAACTTGGTGACCACTTATCTGAAATATTAAAGAAGGGACCCTTACTTCCTCTAGGATGGAATATATCTTTTGTGGTTCCTTCCAACTCTGATATTCCATGAAGTAAATGCTGTTCATCAAATTATTCCTTTGGATAGTAGGATGGTATAGTGGAGGCAACATGAGACTTGGAATCAGGAAAACACAGATTCAAATACTATCTTAGACCCTTATTAGCTGTGATTTAGGAAAAAAACTATTTTATCCTTTCTCTGCCCACTTTCCTCATCTGTAAAATGAGGGGGTTGGATTTGATGGCCTCCAAAGTCCCTTTCAACTCTAAATTTATGATCCTATACCTTCTGCTGTTTATCTATAACCCTTCCTGGGGAGGGTGGTAAGGGTGGGGACTACGTTCTCCTCTTCCTGTTGTTTTCCCCTTGGTTTCTTGCTTTCTTCCCATGAAACTCCATTGTTGTAGTATCCTGTTCCTGCCTACTGTGGCAGGGATCAATAAGGCCTACATGGGTTTCCCAAACAGGTATTGTGGACCATGATTATTGTATTACCACTCAGATCTTTGCAGGGATTGTCATCCAGAAATTTAAGTGTATTGATCTCCATAGTCTTTTACTTTCTTAGTGTCTCTAGAAATCAGAGAGGGGATTGAATCTCTCCATTTTATAGATGGAGAAATCCAGTATCATGGAACATCTAGGAGAGAACATAGTGTCAATATAGTATAGCTACAATTGAATATGAACAGAATGATAAGCATGGGGAATGGGATGGAGGAAAGGGACCCTGAACTGTTTGCTGAAGTCATTAAGAAGAATAGTTTAAATTAGAAGAAACAGAGAAATAACATGACCAAAACTTAGGCTTAGAGGTTAGGAATTTGAGGGCAGGTTAGGTGGTCCTGACTGAAGAGCACTGAGGTTGGGGGAGTCTGGTGATGGTAAGTCACTATAATATATTCATCCCAAACTGCACAAAGGTGCAAGGCTGAAAATGTCATGTTGTATCTAATGAATGGTAGAAGATGTTCAATGTGGAATAAAGAGGGTGGAATTTTCTCTCTTGAAATGGCAAGAACAAAAAGTGAAAAATTATCTAGAGTAGTGATGTCATCAAATAGAAGGTGACCACTAAACTGTACATTAAGATCCCTGTTGGCAGCATGTTGTCTTAGAAAACCACATATTAACATCTTCTCTGTTTTATTGTGTTTTTTATTTATTTCTTTAAATATTTCCCAATTACATTTTGATCTGGTTCAGGTTGCACTCAGGAGTTTTCCCAGCTGTGGGCCATCTGTGACATCTCTGATCTAGACGATGCAAAGAGGAATGAGGGCAGACTGAAAGGAGTTAGAAAAATGTTAGTCAACAGTAGGATGAGACTCCTGAAAATAATCTCTTCCTCTTCATCTTTCCCCCTTCCGTTTCATCTGTTCTCCTTTCATTCCCCATTCTATCTCTCTTTCTCCCAAACTTCATTCTCCCTTCAATCTCTTTTCTTCCAGATTTACCCAACCCTTTTCTCTTCCCTTTGTTGCTCTAAATCTGTTTTACTTCTTGTCTTTATTTTCCTCCCTTTTCCTCCATGTTCTATTTCTTCTCCTTTTTAAGACTGTCAAGCACACAGTTGGAGCTCTATATGATTTCTTTCACTTTTTCACTCTAGCCTGGAACAGACAGCCAATACTGGTCAGGTCCCATTAGGGAAATAACTCAGGTTATATTTCTTAGTTCATTCTGTGGAAGCTTGCCTTTTCACATAGTTTTTTCAGATGCTAAAACAGTCTCCTCAAAGTGAGGGAATGAGGTCAGTGGAAAGTACAGCTGCTTCTCTGGACAAAAAGTGATGGTTCCAGGGAAATTGTACTGATAAAGAGAAGCCTATCTTTCCTGGAGTCAGAAGCTTGCAGGAAGGAAGGACAGAGGTGGTTGTGTGGGGCAAATGGAGTAGGTAAATAGAGATGGGCTACATAATTAGAATCTTAAAACATTATAAAGCAAATGGAAGGCAGGATTACTCTCTTGTTTAACCACACCTAGAGACATTTCCTTTCCATTTGCCCTTCAGTGCCTTTAGAAACAGTCCTGGGCTAGAAGGTTTGTGAGCCTGGTGTAGGGGGTATTGTGCATATTTTCATGCTCATAGATCCTAGTGTACAGAGTCCTCTCAATGAGCAGTATACCTGTGCATATCAGCAAGATAGAGAAAAGAATGTCAATTTTGTGACCCTAAAGAACCCAAGAAAACAAGATCCTCTCCTGGTCACTGCCTGTGTTATTGGTTTTTGGGTTTGTTTGTTTTTTTTTGGAGGGGGGGCTCTGTTTTAAAATTTTGCTTTCTTTTGTCTTGTTTTGTTGTATGAGAATGGAATGTGATTCCTGAACATTATTTGGTCATCAAAGAACTCCTACTGTGAGCTCTGCTATCCTCAAGAGAAGGATAACATGTCAGAGTCTTGATTCTGGGATTGAGGATTCTGTAGACTGACCTTGAGTCACTGATGTACCTGGGCTTAGAGCTTTAGGAGACCTTCCCTATGGCAAAATTGTGAAATCACAAAAAACCAAAAAAGTTAAATGTGTGTATGTGGATGTGGGGGTTTATTTTTTTAATTGCCTCTACCATTTCTGTCAGGATCTCACAAGACATTTACAGTGTTTTGTACATAGCAAACACTTACAGTTCATTCATTCATTCATCCATCTATCTAGTCATTCATTTATTCCCCTTGATTACCTGGAGTTACTAATTTGTGGTATTATCCTCTCTTTATTACATATAACAAAATTTATTCAACCCTGGGGCCCTTTTTTTTCTCACCAGCTTTTGTTCCTAGTGGGCAATGGAGCTAATTTCTAGCTAGTATCTGTGTTATTTATTACTCTTAGTCTCCAAAATCCTTAAGTGTGAGAAGGCCCCCCAGGAATAGATACTACCCCCAGGCAATTGGAAGAGATAGAAAATACCAGCCAAGACAAACCGAGGGACTATATGAACATAATTACAAAACGCTCTTCTCACAAATAAAGACAGATCTAAGCAATTGGAGAAAATGTTAATTACTCATGGCTAGGCTGAGCCAATATGATAAAAATGACAATTCTACCTAGGTTAATTTATGCCTTCAGTGCCATGCCAATCAAACTACTAAGGAATTATTTTATACAGCTTGAAAAAAATAATAAGTTCATCTAGAGGAATAAAAGATAAAAAATATCAAGGGAATCAATGAAAAAAAATGTGAACGAGGGCAGCCTAGCAGTCACGATTTTAAACTATATTAAAAAGCACTAATTATCAGAATAATCGGCTGTACAATCTTCGTACCGGCTAAGGAAAAGAATGGTGGATCGGGGAATAGATTAATTATACACATTAGTAAGTGACTATAGTAATTTAGTCTTTGATAAATCCAAAGGTCCAAGTTTTTTGGGAAAGAACTTATCATTTGACAAAAATTACTGGGAAAATTGAAAAATGGTCTGGCAGAAATGATATACAGACCAACATCTTACACTGTATACCAAAATAAGGTACAAAATAGATAGATGATTTAGACACAAAGAGTGATATAAGTAAATTAGGGTAGCATGGAAAAATTTACCTGTCAGATTGATGAATAAGAGAAGAGTTTGTGACCAAACAAGAGGTAGAGAGTATCATGGGAAATAAAATGGGTAATTTTAATTACATAAAGTTAGAAAGTTTTTGCAGAAGCAAAACCAGTACAGCTAAAATTAGAAGGAAAACGAGAAACTGGGGAAGAATTACAGCAAGTTTGGTAAAAACAAAAAGCTTCATTTCTCAAATATATTGGGAATGGGGCCAAATTTATAAAAGAAAGAGCCATTCCCCAGGTGATAAATGGTCAAAGGATATGAACAGGTAGTTTTCAGAAGAAGAATCAAAGCCACCAATGATCACATGAAAAAAAATGCTCTAAATCACTATTGATTGGAGAAACACAAATTAAAACAACTCTGAAATTCACTTTCCTGTCCATCAGATTGGTTAACATGACAAAAAAAATGACAAATGCAGGAGGGATATAGAAAAATAGGGACACTAATGTGTTGTCGGTAGAGTTGTAAATGCCAACCATTCTGGAGAACAATTTGAAACTGCATCAAAAGAGATAAAAAAAAACAAACCCAAAACTGTGAACACTCTTTGACCTGGCTGTGAGGTGGCTGCAGTAGAGAAGAGTGCTTGACTGGAGTCAGAAGGCCCCGAGTTCAAATACAGCCTCAGACACTTACTAGTTATGTGACTCTAGGCAAGTCACTTAACCGTGTTTGCCTCAGTTTTCTTATCTCTAAAATAAGCTGGAGAAGGAAAGGGCAAACCACTTCAGTGACTTTGCCAAGAAAACCTCAAATGGGGTCACAAAGAGTTGGACGCAACTGAAATGTCTGAACAGCAAAAACCTTTTGACCCAGCAATGCTGCTACTTAGGTTTGTATCTCAAAGAGATCAGAGAAAAGGGAAAAGGACCTATTTGTACAAAAATATTTATAGTAGTTCTTTTTGTGATGGCAAAGAATTAGAAATTGAGGGGATGCCAATCAGTTGGAGAATGGCTGAACAAATTGTGGTATGTGATTATGATGGAATACTTTTGTTCTGTAAGAAGTAACAAACAGGATGGTTTCAGAAGAGATAGAAAGTGTGACTAACAGTAATAGGAATAAATTTTAAACGAACCCAGTAGAACATTACACTGTCAGATGAACTGTCTCATTCCCAGTAGTCTGGTCAGGAGTCTGTAAACTAATTCTTATGATGATACTAAACCCGTTTAAGAACTTATTTTTGGAATTTAACTTAAGATTTTTTGAATATCATTAATGATATCAGGTCAAGGTCCTTATCTTTCATCACCCAATGATTAAGTTCTAGAAAAATGTGTAATTTAGATAAAGCATTGTCCTGCCCTCATGTAGGTTAAAGGTATGAAGATCAGCACATTATACAGGTAACTATAATACAAAGTAATTCATGTTAATTATATTAGAAAGATTTAAACGAAGCACTATGTGAGGATCAGTTGGTAAAAAAAAATAAAACATGTTAGGGAAGGCTTCATGGAGGCCATAATTACTAGATGGGTATTAAATAATGAGTAGGAATTAATGGGTGAAGGGTATGGGCAGTAGATCTGGTGTGGAGAGCATAATAACCCTTGTCTTATTTTGGTAGGAATTATGTATTTTAAAAATTTATTTATTTTTAGTTTTCAACATTCACTTCCATAAGTTTAAATTTTCTCCCTTTCCCTCCCCAAGATGGTATGCATATGATATGGCTCTGCACATACATTCCTATTAAACACATTTTTATATTAGCCATGTTGCATAGAAGAATTATAATGAATAGGAGAGACCATGAAAAAGAAAAAACAAAACAAAAAAAGAAAATAATCTGCAGGAATTATATTTTTTATTCTTTCTGTAGCTTCAGCTCTACCTGGAATGGATGCTAGAAATTCTAGACCATGACACTCATTTTTTTTCTCGTAGGTAGCTTTGGCTTAGCCTTACTGTGGACTGTGCTGAGGTTCTAAATCCCTCCCAGAACTTGGAGGATTTTTAACCTCCTTTCAATACCCATTTTAGTCTTTTATCTTCAGGTATGTTTGCCTCCCGCCCTCCTTCATTCACCACCTCATGCCCTCCCATTTGATCCAAGGCTAAGCTATACATATGCTTGGACCTAGTATTCTGTGAGTCAGTAAAAAAAGCATTTATGTGCCTACTTTGTGCCAGTTACTGTAGCCACAAATACAAAAGTGAGATAGAACCAGACGTTAGGGAGTTCCCATCGTACTTAGGGGAAACCGCATGAGTATAAATAGGTAAATGCACCAAAAAATACCAACATCCTCTTAGTTCAGAGTCATTATTCGCTGATTAAATGCTTACTACATAGAAGGCTTTATATCGGGTGCTCAGGCTTAGAAGACAAAATGATGACATTCCCCAGTGCCACCTCTGACTTTTGGATTTGGATCTGGTGAATGAAGAGAGTGATCAAGATAAGGAATCCTATTTATGGTCAAAGATGTATACCTCTGAAATAATAAGTTGATTATTTTATGTAGCTGATAGCTGACATTTTATGTTGTCTCTGCATATCACTCTCAAAGAAGAGTTGAAATATGCTTTGTGCAGCACCAAATTTGAGGAAATGTAACTTCCCAAGGAGATCATCTTAAAGGAGACACCATTAATTTTCTTATATAAATTATTCTCTGTTAAATAATCCATTCTCCTTACTTTATAATCATGGGGAGAATAGGTATTTAAGAATCTCTATGCTTCTCACCTATTGATGTATTATAAAGAATGCTGTATCTGAAGTCAGAGGACGCATGTTTGCATTTCATCTCTGCTACTTTGGTTTCAGTGCTTTGTGACTTTGGACAAGTCATTTCAATTCTCCTGATTTGCAAAATGAGGAGGTTGAATTAGGTAGTCTTTAATAGCTCACAATTTATGATCCTAAGATCACAATGCAAACAGCTGCCTCCTGAGACTGTGTGGGTTCATTTCAGTTTAACTAGCAACTAAATACCAGCTTTGTGTTAAGGAAGAGACAACATGGAACACTGAATACAGGGCTAGAGCACCTGGGTTCAATTAATGCCTCTAACACACAAGCACATTATTTAACCTCCCAGTGCCCCTTAGGATAACTAAAGGACTAGACAGTTTTGATGCTTTTCCAGTCTACAAAATATCTAGGTGCCATGTAGCTAGGTGGCACAGTGGATTGAGCACTGGGCCTGGAGTCAGGAAAATCAGAGTTCAAATCTGGCCTCAGACACCTACTGTCTCTGTGGCCCTGGGCAAGTCACTTAACCTCTGTCTGTTTTCTTATCTGTAATATGGAGGTGATAACAGCACCTAACTCAGGGTTTTTGTGAGGAGCAAGTGAGATAATATTTGTAAAGTGCTTAGAATAGTTTCTGACACATAGCAGGCATCATATAGATGTTAATTTCTTCCTCTTTTCCCTTCACCTGTTTTCATGGAGGGAGTTTCTACACAGGGATTGACGGCATAGATATGGAAATTCCTATGCTCCTTCCCTGCCATGTGCCAGGTACTGTGCTAGATGTTATGCATACAAAGAAAAAATCAAAAACTGTTCTTGTCCTCAAGGAGTATTCTACTGGACGTTTATTCAACCTTGATACCTAAGGCAGGGAGAGAAAGAGGGAAGGGCAAACAGGAATGAACACATGCTATTTAGGTAGAGCAGTGCTAGATAATGTGTTATACCTAAATGACATGGTAGATCCAAGAAATCTCTTTGTGGAGGAAATGAGGAAGAGAGGAAGAAAGAGGAAGTAAATATAATACCAAAATGGAAATCAAGATTTTAGTCTCAGTTATTCTAACTCATTGTGTGAGCTTAGAGAAGTCCTTCCTTTCTGTCTGACCAGTTTTTCTTTTTCTTTTCTTTTTTTAAATAAAATAAGGGCTTTGATCCAGATGACTTTAGCTGTCTTTTTCAGCATTACTATTCTATGGCTCTTTGAGAACTTCTGGCTTGATTCTTCCCTGAACCATTTAAATAGCAATAGTGGAAACATCTAGCTGCAGGTATCCAGGGTGATCTTTGTATTGTAGAGCAGTAAGATTATGCGGGTATTGGACAATTTTCTTCATGGCAGATCTTTAAAGGCAAACATTGCTGTTAATTGAATTCTTGACTCAATAAAATCAGTTCATATTCATGGTGGAAACCCCCTTCTCTTTCTGAAAGTTAAGATTTATTTACCTTTAATTATGATCCTTATACTTATTTTTTTTTATGGGCAGAGCAATCAAGAGAGATAATTTAATTATAATCCCAGCTCTACCATTAGCTAACTCTGTGATTAGAGACAACTTACCTTCCCTTTTTCCCTCCTCAATGTCATATGTACTGTGAGGGAGTTAGATGAGATAATCATTATTCTATGGTTCTGATTATTCTAATCATATTCTATGGTTCCATCTCTTTCCCCTTCTAACATTAGTGAGATGCTGATTCTCTGAGGGTTTTAAAATTCTTTTTGAGGGGATTCCAAATTATTTTAAGTGTTTTACCATATTCATAGAACCTCAGAAGCCATCTAGTTCAACAAATACCTGAGCAAGAATTGAGGCTACAGTACTCCTGATGAGAGGCCATCCAGCCTCCACTGTAAGACCACCAAATATAGGGATCGTTAAACACTAGACAGATGAGTAAACAAAACTGTCTCCCCTCCTTAGAGATGCATGCTTATAATATTTTGACTCCTTCACAAATGAGTAATTAGAGAAGAGATGATTTTGAGTAAGGTTAATTTAAGTTAGGCCCAGAAAGTGTAAAGATGGTAGTTAATAATAAGTATTCCTTATAGTAACAGAACTATGGTCTTGCAGCCATTGAAGAGAGAAACCTTCTTTAAGGAGCAAATGGACCCTGCCTCTGTGAATCTCCCCATAGAACCCATACCAGAATTTCTGAGAACATCTTTCTCCTTGTTTAAATAACTGCCTCCAGGAGACCCTGATTTCTTGTTTTTCTAGGGAGCCTGTGTTGGGAGTTGGTGTCCTATCAGAAGATATCCAAGGTATCCCAAACTCAGCAAGACCAAAACAGAACCAATTATCTTTACCCTCCAACCCACCCCTCTTAGCATCCTGTGAGGGCACCACCGTTTTTTCCCAGTCATTCAGGTTTGAAACCTTAGTCACAATTGTCCTCTGTCTCACATATTCAATAACTGGCCCACTGTTGTTGATTCTACTTCTAAAACATCTTTCAACTCAGTTCTGTTCTCTCTTTTGCATGACTACCTTGATTGATTGGCTGAGTTCCTGAAACATCTCACCTGGAACTGTTGTAAGAGCCTTCTAGTTGGTTTCCTGGCTTCAGTCTCTTGGTTTTACAAACCATCTACCACATAGCAACTAAAATGATTTTCATAAAGGGCAGGTCTCTAGGCATGTCACTCTCCTACTCAGAAAACTCCAGTGGCTTTCTGTTAGCTCCATAATTACATAAAGCTCTTCTTTTTTATATTTAATGCCATTTGCAACCTTTCTCCAGTCTGCCTTTATAGTGATACTGTAGTGTGGTACATTATGTTACATTACATAATATTGTTATCACGTATCATGTTGTATCATGTGTGTCATATTATATTATAATCCTCTTCATGGACTCTTTGATCCAGCCCAACTGTCCTTTTTGCTGTTCCTTACACAGATAACTTCATTTGCCTTTTCCATGCATTTGCATAGCTGTCTTCCATGCGCACAAGGCACTGCTGCCTCTTTCCATCTCTTCTAATCTTTTGATTCCTTCAAAAATCGGTCAAGTTCTACATTATACATGAAGCCTTTTCTGATATCTTCATCTGCTAGTGACTTCCATCCCAATAACCTTAACTTTATTTTGTATATACTTATGTACATGTTTACTCTCTCAGTAAAATATGAGTTCTTAAAAGCAGGAATGGTTTGATTTTTGTCCCCTATATCTAGCATAGCCCCTAGAATATAGTATGAGGTTTAATAAATGTTTGTTGACTGAATAATTTGCCTGATTAAATTGCTCAGAAAAGTGATTCTATGCTCTAAAATTGGCTGGAGGTGAGGGAGGTAGAGATTTGATCTAAAATACTCCCATTTCCACGTGAATTTCCAGGAGAAGATGTAAATGATTTGTGCAGTGAGAAGTTTCCCTGCTGGGGATGTAGCAATTTTTCAAGCCATAGAAATATAAGAATACATTTATTGAATGTCTTTTAAGTGGAACAGACTATCCATGGAGGGATCTATTTCATACACTGCCTCAGTAATACTTGAAATTCCTCCATTAGTGCTTTATTACTTTGGGTTCAATATTATTCTTTCTAAGAGTTCCTTTTAAAGTTTTCTTGTCTCCCTCAGAAGGTGGCCCTTCATTTCCTCACACTTTATTGAGAACTAGTGAGTTTTGTCACTCCTAGCTTCTTTGGTCATTATCCCATTGTAATAGAACAGCAGGCCCCGTTAGGTATGAAGGGAGGTAGTTCTGAAAGGTAAAAGCATAAAAAGAGGAGGTGCAGTATTATTCTCATTTACTGGGACATTTCCTAATCTCGGTATTGGCCATCAGCACATTCCAGTTTAGCTTAGAATCTAGCCTAGAAACCAACCCAAGCTCTCCTAGCAAAACTCAGTCCCGGTAAAAACTAGAAACCCTAGTTACTTAGTTGTTTTGTAATTCTGCCTGTAGAACAGAACTGACATTTCTGAATCTCTTATCATCATCCTTTGTTCCTGTTTTTAACAACAACAACAACAAAAATACCATGAAAGGCCTAAGTAAAAACTTTGATAGGGAAGGTGGGTGTTACGAATTGAGACCTAACCTGAGCTATTGTTCTTGTTGCAGTTTCCTGCTTTTTCAACTTTACTAGCCCATCTGGTATCGTCTTATCCCCGAATTATCCTGAAGAATATGGCAATCACCTACACTGTGTCTGGCTCATCCTTGCCAAGCCTGAGAGCCGCATCCACCTGGCTTTCAATGATATCGACGTGGAACCTCAGTTTGATTTCCTGGCCATCAAAGATGGGGCTACAGCTGAGTCTCCTGTTTTGGGCACCTTCTCAGGAAGCCAGATCCCTTCTTCACTTACCAGCAGTGGACACGTGGCCCGCCTTGAGTTCCAGACAGACCACTCAACAGGGAAGAGAGGCTTTAACATCACCTTCACCAGTGAGTCAATGTATCCTTCCTTAGCCTTCTTCTGTGGGTGTGGACCACAGGGAAGGAGGTAGGAAATTTTGCTGTTAATCCAGTAGGAGACATGAGGAAGTAGAATAATGGAAATCACTCTGGAAAAATAAGGAAGCAATATCATACCAGGGGCTAGACGGTACACAGGAGAGGGTTAGCCAGGGAACGTGCATTGGGTTCTGGAATGATTGAGGCTTCTTTCTTTTGACACACTATAATCTCTTCTCTTGCCAGTGAAATATCCTTGTCCATATTATTTAGTATCCCTTGCAGGGGTCTGAGTTCATTTTCCCCATTTTCTAGCTTATGCTCATACCCTCTCCTCACCCCCTGAAGACTATGGCAGGTGTTGGGTCAGACCAATAAAGGATGGAGAAAGAAATAAAGACAGTTTATGTTAAAAGGAAAAAAAAGATCCAGAATTTTTTAGTGGATCATAAACTCAATTTATGTCTTGGAAGCCAGAAAGAGCTTGTTTGATTTTAGGATGCACTAATAGAAGCGCAGTGCCCAGAATATTTGAGGTTATGGTCCCATTGTATTCTGCTCTGGTCAGACTCCATCTGGAATATTGTTCTATTCTGGTCACCACATTCTTGGAGGGACATTACCATGTTGGAATATGCCCAGAGTCAGAAGGGTGGCTGGAGATTGTATTATATGAGAATGAATTGAAAGAAACAGTGTGTTTTAGTTTGAGCATATTTGAAGGGAAGGAAGAGGGATTAGTTTATTTGGAGAGCTAGGAACAATGGTTGGAAGGTAGTATTAACAAAAAGTCTCAACAGTTTAAAGATGGCCCCAGGCTTCTGGACTAGCATGTTCATGCTGTGTGACTAACAAAGACCTGTTTATCAGTCATTTTGATAGTAACTATAAGCAGAAAGAATGGATAATAGTTGGAATTGTGTGTCTGTGTGTGATATGGATACATGCATGTATTTCTGTCACACACTTCAGTGCGCATATACTCATGGAACTCATGGAATCTCAGAGTTAGAAGTGATTTTAGAGTACATCAAAGCTAACCTCCCAGTCAGTGTAAGAATCCTTTCTGCGTCATCTGGATGACATGTGATCATCCAGCCTGTTTGAATACTTTTAGTATTCAAGATCTCACTTCCCCATGAAGAAGACCTTTTCATAATTGGACACTTGTAATTGTTAGAAAAATCCATTCTTATAATAACAGTGGCAATACGTCATATTTATATAATGCTTTAAGGTTTACTTTCTTCTTCAAAAATATTGTGAGGTTAGTAATGCAGACATTATATTTCAGAGGAAAGAACTGAGACCAGAGAGGAGGAGGGACTTGCTTAGGGTCATAAGGCTGATGAATGTTATAGCCAGGACCCAAATTCAGATCTTAGGACTCTAGAACCAGCTTTTGTGTTTATATAGCTATGTTGTTTCTTCTCTTAATCTTCACTTCTCACTCCTAATAACTTCTACCCTTTAGTGCTGATTTTACTCCGGAGTAATATAGTTATTCTTTTCTCTTTTTCCATTGAACAGTGCTTTAGATAATAATGGTATTAATTGTAATGGTACCTAACATTCATATAGGGCCTTAATGCTTATGCATTTGATTATGTGTAGCACTTTCAAGTATATGAAGTGCTTTTCTTATTTTATCTCATTTGGTCTTCACAAGAACCCTGTGAATTGACTCAGTTCTAATTACATAGCTAATAAATGACAGATAATTAGAGAGAGAGCACAAACAACTTCAGATGACAAATTGGGGTATCCCAGAAGTCTTTCTCTAGGAGATAGTACTTGAGCTTATCCTTGAATGGTGTTGAAGATTTTAAGAGATGCTGAAGGGGAGGAGACAACTTATGTAAAGGTGAAGAAGATGATACCCATACTCTCTGACTGTCCCATTATTTGGGGTAAATAGCCCTAACTATTTTGCCTGAATCTTATCTGTTGGCTTGAAGCAGAAACTGTTATTGAGAGCAGTTTGAGGGCAGATATTTCATTTAAATGTTCTTTGTGTGTGTGTGTGTGTGTGTGTGTGTGTGTGTGTGTGTGTGTGCAATGAATAGAGTGATGGGTTTTAACACTGTTAACAGCTAGAAAACACGTGGTGCAGGTTAACCAACATTGTTCCTTTGAAGGCAGTGTTTTCCAAGGCACCTGTGCTGCACATTCATTCAAGGCTTTGTGGTTCATCATAATTGCCACCAGCAACAACGACTAATTTGCCCAGCTAATGGCCAGTGACAAAGTTTACCAGGCTTTTGCCTTGGATTTTTTGCTTCCTGAGTCATACCCCAAACAGCTGAGACACAAGCTTCAGGTCTTTACCCTTTCCTACTTACCCTGGAGTTCTCCTTACTGCAAAATTTCAAGAATTTGAAAATTAAAAAAAAAAGATTAAAGACAAAGTTAGATTTTTCTAAGTACCTTTAGACCATTCAGGCACAAAACAAGTTTTCCATTGGAAGCTTGCTTTATTAAAGATCATAGGTATCTGATCTTAGAGGACCACTACTGTAGATAACAGAGAGAGGCAAAGGAATTATTTCAAGGAATGTTGGCAGATCTTTATTTTAAGGAACCATTCTTATGTGCCTCGAGTGGCTGAGAGGAAACTCTGTCTTGGAGGAAGGAAAATGGAACAGATAACTTCAGGTGAGGTTATTTAGACTAGATCTCTCTTATCAACCACAGATCTTCTCTGGAGATGACATTATAATACTGTGGAAAGTTTCTGAGTGGGTGATAGATTTGATCTTACAGCTTATTAAGTCAATTTTGAATCAGTAGATTCTAGAAAAAAATTTCCTCTTTATGTTCAAATACCTAGTTCCTGGGCTGGACCCAGGTTTGGAGTGGGAGGTGGAAAGAAGGCTACTTTGTCTTCCCCTCCATTGCAGGCTTTGGGGAAGGCATTGGCGGAGGTCCGGGCTTGGTGACTGTGATGTGGTGGCTTTATTTCTGGAGTCAGCCCAGGCTAACCAGCCTCCATCTCACACAGCATTTCGACACAACGAGTGCCCTGACCCTGGTGTTCCTGTGAATGGCAAACGGTTTGGTGACAGCCTCCAGTTGGGCAGCTCTATCTCCTTTCTCTGTGATGAGGGCTTCCTGGGGACTCATGGCTCAGAGACAGTAACTTGCATCTTAAAGGAGGGCAGTGTGGTTTGGAACAATGCTGTGCTTCGATGTGAAGGTACCTATGTTCTCAGGAGGGGTGGGTTTTTCATTGTGAGGGTGAGGGGGAGCTGGGGAGGGGTGTGTCCCAGTTGCCACAGGAGTAGAATTTTGTTCATCAGAGTTTAAGTGATCTACCCTTCTTTTTAAAGACCCTCTGTCACACCTCATGTTAAAATCATTCAGTACACATTGAGGCTAGTAATGGTAAATGTATATCTCCTCTAGAGGCTTATGCATTAGAACAAGAGATTATGCCCAACGGAATAAGCTCTAAGGTCAGGTAACTTAATAAACTGGAAACAGTCCTGAACATGGACTTAGGAGAGGTAACTTCTTTTCCATCTTTGCCATTTGATAACTGTGACCTTGGGCAAATCACTCTATCTTCTTAAATGTCATTGCTCTCATCTATAAAAGGGAATCTGACAAGAATGTAGATGTATAAATGCTATCTAAGTTACAAAGTGCTATATAAATATAAAAGCTAATATGTTACTGGGAAATAGTGGAATTTTAGACATTTGGCAAATCATGATGGGGGAGGTTTTTGTTTTTGTTTTTTTTTTTTACCTAGGATGCCTCTCTGTTGCTTCAGAAATCATAACATATAGGGAGGCAATCCCTCTTTCCGGGGCCTCCTACAGTGACCTCAGCTCGAATGATAGTCCAGATCCCTATCACTATGCTGCTTTTCTCTTGTAATCTTTAGAGCCTGACAAATTCTAGGTTTAAGCATCTTCTCTAGATTATTTACCCTATATGGATACCTATACTTTTCACTATTCATTTCACTATGGGTCATTGACCAAGCACCCTGGCTTCCTTTCAAGTTCCAGCTAAAATCTCACTGTTTATAAGAAGCTTTTCCTGATTCCCCTTAGTGCTAGTGCTTCCCCCCTAAGTTTATCTCCACTTTATCCTGTGCATATCTTATTTGTATGTAGTTGTTTGCATGTTGTCTCCTGTACTAGATTATCAGCTCCCTGAGAACAGGGACTATTTTTTTTTCATTTCTTTGCCTACCCTGCACTTAGCATTGTGCCTGGCACGTGGTAGGCACTTAATAAATGCTCGTTAACTTGACTTGTTGAGTTCTGGGGCCCAAGCACTCTGTTCAGTTGTGCTGGGAGAGGTTGCAAAGAAGACCTAGTCTTTTCCTCTAGGTGCTCAGTTATTAGCTAAATAAGAATAAGCACTTATATAAAAACTTTAAGGTTTCTAGAGTGCTACACATATATTTTTCATTTGATCCCCATAACAACTCTGAGAGATCGATGCTGTTATTATTTTCACTTTATAATAGATAAGGACACGGAGACTGAGAGAGATTAAATGACTTTTCTAGGGTTACTTAGCCAGTAAGTATCTTATGTGGGATTTGAACTCATGGCTTCCTGACTCTAAGTCCAGAGCTTTTATATACTGAAACATGTAGTTTCTGAAATAATAATTCAAATTTCTATCTAGGCAGTTTATTCACAGAATTTCCATGGTATCAATATTGCAAATATTTAGATGAGCAAAATGAAGTTCAGAGATGGTAAATGACCTGTGCAGAGATAATGTGAGAGCCAGGACTACATTATAGTATATACTGCACTATAGCATACTATAATATAGTATATTCCAATCTAAGACTTTTTTCATGGCCCCCATACATGGGGCAATTAGTGTTTGCTGAGCTCTTAGTAAAGAGATTATACATCTAGAACAATTAGTAAGAAAGTTATAGTATATCATAAGAACATGGATACAGGTGTGAGCATGGTGTGCCTGTGGACTGCAGTAAAAGACCCTGTTGAAACTGAGGCATTCCAGAATCTGAGACTGGAAAAAATGGTGTAAGACCTGAAGGCAGGGAATAGTTGTTGGGAATTAAGAAGAGACTTTCAACACTAGGCAGAAGATTAACAATTTAATTATAGCTTATAGCAAGTTCTTGATGGTTTAACAATTTTGTTGTTGCTTAATTGTTTCAATTGTGTCCTACTCTTCCTGACCCCATTTGGGGTCTTCTCAGCAAAGAGACTAGAGTGGCTCACCTTTTCCTTCTCCAGCTCATTTTACAGATGAGAAAACTGAGGCAAACAGCATTGTGACTTGCCCAAGGTCAGACAGCTTGGAAGTATCTCCAGTTGGACTTGAACTCAGGAAGATGAGCCTTCCTGACTCTAGGCCTGGTACTCAATCCACTGTGTCACCTGGCTGCCCTGATTTGATCATAGAATATAAACTTAGAGTTGAAAATGACCTTAAAGGCTATCTAGACCAACCCCTCAATTTATAGATGAGCAGTCTGAGTCCCAAAGAGAATAGATTACTTGCCCAGGGTCACATTTCTGTTAAGTAGCATTTGAGTGGCATCAAATGCCAATGAAGCTGGATTTGAATATAGGTTTTCCATCTCTACATCCAGTATGCTTTACACTGTACCATGTTGTATAACTTGTTACCAAGTTATAAGTCATAAGGTAAAGCAGTGATGTGTTGAAAACAGTACCTGAGCTAGATGCTCATGTTTTTATATAGGAAGCTTCCTCTCCAAAATTCCACTTTAAGTAAATGAATGATAGTGTTCTATCACTTGGACTAGAAATTTTAAGAGTCATTTTTGAATAGTCCATTTCCATCATGCCCTTAATCCAGATAATTACCAAGTCTTACAGATTCTTCTCTTGTAATACTTGTCTTATCTATTCTTTTCCATTCCTGCTTCTACCCATCAGTTGATGTCTGGAGTACCACCCCAATCTTTTGGTCCCTAGTCTCTTTCCAGGTGTTCAGCTTAATATTTCTAAACTAGTGCTTTCATCCATGCTGCTCCTCTGCTCAAGAACTTTTAGGGGATTTCTGTTTTCTGTCACGTCAACTCCATACTTCTCTGCTGATCATGAATTTATTAAGTGCTTTGTGTTATAAACACTATGCGAGGCACTGGGGATACAGAGTCACAAATGAAATAGCCCCTAATCTTAAGGAACTCATGTTCTGTGGTAACGTCAACAGAAATACAAAATATATACAATGTAATTTTGATAGGGAGTGCACTAAGAACAGAGGTCATCAGGAAAGATAGGGATTTTATGAAGTGGAAATGAAAAGGAGAATAGGGGAGTGTATTCTAGGCATAGGGAGGGGTGATAGTTTATGCTAAATTATGGAGATGGTAGATAGAATGTCACATATAGGAAATATCAAGTATACTCGTTTGACTGGAAAATTAGGTGGAGTCAGGTTGTGAAGGGCTTTAAATGCCAAGTAGCAGAGTTTGTATTTTATATAACCTGGGGGCAAGAGGGACCCACTGAAGCTTTTTGAGCAGAGCAGTGACATGATCATTTCTATATCCTAGAAATACCGGTTTAGCTTCTATTTGGAGAATTGATCAGAGAGGAGACATTCTAGTAGCAGAGAGTAATCACTAATGTAATAGTTTAGGCAAGAGTTAAATGAAGGCTACTCATAGTTTGGTCTTCTTATTTTTATTTTATCTTCCATTTAGCCTTTAGAAGTCCCAGATAATGTTATTGGACAAAGTCAATGAAGTTCCCTTTCTGAAAAGAATTGGTAGTTCTGGTTTGTTTTAATTTTCCTTTAAAAAAATAAAAAAGCATTACTGCCAACTATAAAAATATTTATAGGATGGACATATTTGGAAACATCTTCTCGTCCAGAAGTTACTGCCATGTGATCTATTTGAGATCTTTATTGACTTTTTTCCCTTCCTCCCTTCAACAGCACCCTGTGGTGGTCACTTGACATCTCCTAGTGGAACTATCCTGTCCCCTGGTTGGCCTGGCTTCTACAAGGATGCACTGAATTGTGTGTGGGTGATTGAAGCTCAGCCAGGATACCCTATCAAAATCACTTTTGACAGGTGCTTATTATCACAACTTGACATGGAGGATATATATTAGAATGTGAAGCACAGGAAGGAACTTTTGCAAGAAAGTGAAAGAGAAACGAGATTTTTCTGTGACAGTGGGGAGGAGTATCTTTCTGTCTGTGCTCCTAATTCTGAAAAGGAGAATTTTTAGTTCAAGTTCATAATTAATTTTTGTCCCAATCCTTGCAGTAGCCACAGATCTGGGCCTTAGAGGGTCTTGAGTGCAACAGAACAACTTAACACTAAAGAATATCCAAACTTTATGCAAGTACCTAGCCTTTCTAAATTGATTCATATTTCCAGAAACCTGAATTCACAAAGAAATCACACAATCTCATAGTTGTAATGTACTTCAGAGGCTATCTTATTCCCATCAGTTTCTGAATAAGAATCTTCTTTGTAACTTAGGATTTTTGTCATTTTCAAAGGATGAGAAGTTCATAATTTATGTAAGATTTTTTTTTTCTATCTTGGCAGATTTAAAACAGAGGTCAACTATGATACATTGGAGGTCCGAGATGGGCAGACGTACTCGTCACCCTTGATAGGAGTCTACCATGGAACCCAAGTTCCACAGTTCCTCATTAGCACTAGCAACTACCTCTATCTCCTCTTCTCTACAGACAAGAGTCATTCAGACGTTGGCTTCCAGATCCGATATGAGAGTGAGTGTTGGAAGGGTCGGAGAAGTGGGTGACTTAAAGATCCTGTCCTTCCTAGTGAAGGAAAGGATTCCTTATTTCTCTGAAAGCTTGTGAGACAATATCTCACTTCCATTATACCATGATTCTGTTATGATTCTCTATGTGTATTAATCACTCATAGACTCTTATAGACAGAAGCCATCTTAGAGATTGACTATGCCAAACCCTTCACTTTATGGGTCTGTGCAGAGAGAGGGGTGACCACCTTAGAATCCAGCTTAAAAGCCAAGATTAGCTTGGCACCAAAGTGTCTTGAGTATTACCAATACATTACTCTCCCACCTTACCACTTTGTGTCCTACATTTAAAAGGCACACCTCAAACAGCTATTGTGTATCTAGTACTGCAGGTATGTCAGGTTTCTGTTTGTCCCTTATTGTTGGGAGGAGCAATTGCTTGGTCTTACTCTATCCACATGCAAATTTAGTAGGAAGTAATTCTCCTCTCTGAGGATAGATGGAGCAAAAAGAAATTGCTCTTTGAAGAGTTTGAAAAATAGTGATGTGTTATGGCTGCTTTCTGAGAGGACTGCAGTGAGTTGAGAGCTCAGGAAGAGATAAGAATCTATGTGGGACTGTTCATAGCATTAGCTCATTTCTTTGAGATATTTCTATTTTTTAGAGACTAAAGGGAATAGCTGGGGTGTAAGATACAGAATAATTACATCAGCACTTTTTCTGGGATCTGCAGTTAGCCCGAGCATTTAGGGGAGCTATATAATATGATAAGACCTGGTATATCAAAATGACCATACTGACAAGCAGAGAGAATGTGAGGAGAGGGGGTAGATGTTAGCTGGCTAAGTTCAGGGGGGCATTGCAATGCACCAGTAGAATCCTGGTTACTGCCTTCCTGTATAACAATTGTGCTTTCCTGATTGCCTTCCCTTTAGAAATAGTTCAAGGAGAGTTTTGGCATTTGTAGTTCTTGGGTTCTGTATGTATTTTTTTGATGAAGCTGTGGGAAATAATGGAAATTTTCTGTTATCATTGTATCTCCTAGAACATTCCTACCCCAAGGATATATTACTGTTGGATCATGGGTACTTTGACAGGTAGAAACCCTCAAAAGGATAATTCTTATTCTCTTATTCCCCTTCTCTATCCTATCACCTTGCAGCACTTCTCTCCCCCATCCCCACTCCTTACTCCCACAAATGAAGCTAAGAAACTAGACTGTCTAAGGGTAGGCCATCACATGAGATTATTCTAGCCTTTTGTAATAAACCATTTCCAACCATGCGTCCTTTGCTACATCTGTGAGCCCTTTCTTTTAGCTGTGGATTTTCTGTTCCAGCTGTAACAATACAGTCAGACCACTGTTTAGACCCTGGGATTCCTGTGAATGGTCATCGTCATGGAAATGATTTCTATGTTGGTGCTTTAGTGACCTTTAGTTGTGACTCTGGCTACACGCTAAGCGATGGTGAGGCACTGGAGTGTGAGCCCAACTTTCAGTGGAGTCGAGCTCTCCCTAGCTGTGAAGGTAAGTTGGGAGGTTGGGTTAGATCTTGTCTTTTCCTATTTGTGTGTTGAGTAGGGCAGAGAAGTGTGGGGAGGACCAGGTATAGGATCAGGTTCCCACTGGTATGGTCAGTTTATAGTTTCTAAGAACATCTAAGTCATCCTTTCATCCTCTCATGGCCCTCTTTCTCCTGTTCCTACAGCTCTTTGTGGTGGTTTCATCCAAGGCTCCAGTGGTACTATCCTCTCACCAGGCTTTCCTGATTTCTATCCTAACAACCTGAACTGTACTTGGGTGATAGAAACATCACATGGCAAAGGTGAGCCTCAAAATCTTCTGGAGATTTCTTAGCAAAATTCTTTGCCAAAGAGTGATATATCTGATTATATAATAAACATTCCTTTAGAGGCACATCTGCTGCAAGAGTCATATCCCTTTTTCTAGTCTCTATAGTCTCCTGTCAGGGGAGTGACAGGTACCTGGTATGGGGAGCAAGTAGACAACATCAGATCTGGGCTAAAACAGTGTCCTAAATCTCTTCTTGTATATGTAGTAGTGAATGAGTCTTGCAGTTGTTGCTAACTTCTATTAAGCCAGCTTATCCTCAGTTGGTGTCTCGCAACTCATACTGTTGTACTGGTTCATTCAGTGCCAGTTGCTGACAGTGAATCTGGAATGAGATGGCATAGTCTATCACAAGTCCCTTGCCTTCCAAGAGCTTCCCAGTATTGGTCCTCAAGCAGTTTTCAGGACTATCCAAAATTCCTTCACATAAGTCTTTGTTTTCCCTTCTAATGTATTATATCCTTAATTATATCGGGTGTTCCAAAAGTCCTTTAAGATTTAATAGCTTAACGCTATACTTAGACTTGTAGGATAGCCCTGCATATGGAGTAGCTCATCAAGTAGCCTATTCCCTAAAGAGTAGGTGGAGTGGATGAAGTATAGGAGTTAGAGTTAGGAAGAAATGGTTTGACATCCTCCTTGAGACACTTACTTCATATGTGACCTTGAATAAGAATCTTAACTCTTTCTGAACTTCAGCTACCTCACTTGTAAAACTGAGATTATAGTTTCTACTTCATGGGATTGTTGTGAGGATTAATTGACATAATGTATAACATGCTTTGAAAACTTTTAAGAAGCCCTCTATAAAACATCGTCATTCTTATTGATTAGAGATGCCCAAGGATTAAAACCCATAAATACCTTGACCTATCCAAAGAAATTTACTCCTTAGCTTAAGTAGTTAATCTGTCAAGGGTGCTAACAGGACCAGAAGGGGAAAAGTTATCCCTTTTCCCTCACTCTTTGTCTCATACAGGGAGAAATGTTGCTTCTTCTTACCATTGTGTAGATGGGCAAACTGAAATCTGGTAGTAATGAAAAGCCTAAAGTGGAACTGACTCCCAGAGCAGCAGTTTGACCTTCACTGAAGAGCAAAGATGATGTGCCCTTTTATGAATTATCTATAAACTCTGGGGAAATATTTTTAAAGCAACGTTTAGCCTTGTTAGATCAACACATCCTTTGGAATTCCTCATCCACGCCTCAAGTTCACAAGTGTTGGACTTGGAGTCAAGAAGACTGAGTTCAAATCCTGTGTCACACTAAATAACTATGTGATCCTGGACAAGACACTTAACCTTTTTCAGTGTCATTTTCCTCATCTGTACAATGGGGATGATAATAGCTTCTATCTCACAAGGTTTTTGTTATGATCAGATGGTATATTTGGAAGGAATTTTGCAAACTTGAAAGGGGTATGTTGTGTTAGATGATATTATCAACTACAGATTTTTGAATCATTTCTTCACCACTTTACTTTAACAGAAACTTTACTCACCACCCCTCATGATACCATGTCCATTCCAGCCATCTTCATTGTTACCTGTTTCTTCTTCCCCTAACGAAGCTAAGAGAAGTTATTGTTGAGCTCTTTGCCAACATTGGAACTTCCAGACCATTTTGCTACCTCCCTTCCTCAGTAACTTTTTCACTTATCAAAATCTGTTCAGTCCCTTTATATATCCATATTATCGTTCCTGGAGTGGCTCATCAAGGCACTTTACAAAATTTCTTGTTGACTTTGATATTTGGCTCATCTTTGGGGAATTTGGTTTTCATGTTAGACACCCCTTGAATAACCTGACTACCTAATTCCTTAATCTCACACTGCTTCATACGCTGGCATGGCATATCTTGGCTCTTACGTTTTTACAGATTTATGTTACTTCCAGAGACCTGAACTTTGAACTTTGACTCTTTGACCACAAACTTTCATCTTTCCACATCTCTACTTTTATAACCTACTCTCCAGTTAAGCTACTTTTCACCCTTCTTGTGACATCTGGTCTTTTGGCTTATCCATAATGTCCAAACCTATATGCTCTGCTGTCTTCACTTACCTTTATGCCAAATTTTGAGCCTATGTTGTTTTTTTTCTTACAAATCACTTCTCTTCCAACTTTGGAACATTTTAAATCCTTTTCTTCTTGTAACTCGTAATATCTGAGTCTTCTACTTTGGCTCTGAAGTGACTTTGTATTTCTGGAGAAAGCCATGAAATGTAATTCATTTTGTTTATCACAAATTTATGGCAGATAATTTCAGCTAGACTCTTTTTGCCCAATAACAATTGTTCTATTCTTTTGTTAATGATTTATGATCTAATTTCCCACTAGGTTCCCACCAGTTGTAAACTATTTCTGCTATGTCCTCAACTATATCCCTATTCCCCACATTTATAGTCAGTGACACAGTCATCTCTATCACCAAAAATTTTAGCACCATCTGACCTGAGTTCTCTTAACTCCTTTCCTCTACTCCTCAGAACTTCTCATTCCTTTCTTGGAGAGATGTTTATAACTTTTTGGACTTCTACACCTTTTCTTTTCTGCAGTCTCCTCCTGGAAACTCTCTCAGTGCCTGAGACCTTTTTACCTTGAAACTTCTGTTCATTCCAGTCCTGTTCTCTTATTTGTGAATTCCCCCTGGGGCCTTTGGAGAAGGACTTAGGCCAGCTAACTTTCATACTTATCTTAGCTACACTCCTGACTTTTCCAAATTTGATCAGCTTGCTTTTTAGCTCTCTTTTGTGTGGTGTCTTTCCCCATTGGAATGTAAGTTCCTCAAGGGCAAGGACTCTCCTTTTTAGCTTGTATTTGTGGACATAGTGCCTAGCACAATACCTGATACATAGTAAATACCTCTCGCCTTGCCTTGCCTTCTTTTTCCTTTGCACAGAAAAAGATATATATTTACTCTACATTAAAGTGAATACTTTTACCTGGGCTTTGGTCTCATTTCCTTCTACTTCTTCCAGAACCTTATTATAGCAGTCATTGCTTGACTCTTAATCACATTTCTCTCATTTGGCTCCTTTGTAAGCTCTTAAAAACCTGCTTAGGTCTCCTCACTTTTTCCTTTGAATTTCCTCTGCCATCTAGCTACCATCTTGTCTCTTTCCTCCGCTTCACTGCTGCATTTTGAAAATGGCTACAACTAACAGCCCCACTTCTCTCCTTGTCTTCTTCTAGTCAAGCTTCTAGCCCTATCATGGTACTGAAATTTTTTTCTTACCAGTGATCTCCTATTCCCCAAACTCCCCACCTTTTTTGTTTCTCTTTGTTTTTAACCCTTCTGCAATGGTTAATTCTGTTTCCTTCCTTAACTCCATAGACACTCATGGTTATTCTACATTTCATTTAGTGTTAAGCTCCATTAACCTGAATTACCATAGCTGAAGCATCTGCCACAACAAGATAAAGCAAAATGTTCTTCCATCAGAAGTCAAAAGTTGGTGTCTCTGCTTTCCATGGGGTGGAGATAGTTAGAGAATTGGGGTCATAGCTAGGAGACTGTAGGAAGTATTAGTGACACTTGTTTAAAACTCTTCACAATTTGACTCCATTTTATCATTCTGTACTAGGAATATGAAATTGTCATTCCCTTACCTATTCTAGGTTCTAGCCACACTACTTGGTTATCTTATATGTAACGTTCCATATCCCTCTTCACATCTTTGTGTAGACTAAGGCCCATGCCTCTTTCCCTCTGCCTCTTGGAATCTTTAGATCTTTTCAAGGATCACCTCAAGTTTGGTCTCAGAAATGAGGCTTTTCTGATCTTTTCAGTTGTTAGTGTGCTTTTCACCAGCACGCTATTGCTCTGTATTTCTATTTTCTATTTATGAGAGGGTAGAGGTTGTCAAGTAGATTTTGGACCAGCCAAATGACGAGAGACTCTTATATAGTCATTTTGCAGTTTGAGTAAAAGACTTGGGTTTTGACTAAAAGATCATTCCAAATATGCAAGGAATTTACCAGATCCTTTGCTGCATTTTGATCAGGATTCCTGACCGCATCTTTCTCCCCACACTTCCCAGACTTAGTGCATAGGAGGGATTGAACATAGTGATTGCTTCTTGACATTTGGAAGTAATTAACCCACCAGTCTACATGGAAAGAGCAGTGCTAACTACCTCATTCCAGTATTTCTATGCAGCTTTTGAATGAATTAATTTCATCATTTCAGAGTGGTCTGATAGGAAATGATTGTTTTTTCTCCGGTTATATATATATATGAAGGGTAGGACAGAGAAAAATATGCATCATTATTGAATAGGTATTGAAATAGTATAGGAAATAAGAATTCTTGGGTAATGAGCTGCCATGAATGGTTGATTACCCTAAAGATAGTGTAATTCAACTAAGAATTAAAGCCTTGGATTTTGAATTGAGTGTTCATCTGCATCTCTGCCTGTGCAGAGGAATATGGCCTTGCTGAACACATTGTGAGTGTTCATGGTAAGGATATAAGGACCTGAAACTACAGTAGGAGGGCAGTAGACACAACAGGTAATTTTTCAGTGGGTTCTCCACATATGGATATACGTGTGTACACATTGAAAGTATTTGCAAGTCAGAATAATCTTCACAGTCTTTGGTACATATGGATCCCTCTTCTCTTAAAGTGAAGCTGAGATTTGTACCTGGTTTTGGGCTGACCCAGTCACTGTTTTTTGTCTCTCCATCCTGACTTGTCTCCCTGGTTCCTTCTTACAGGTGTTTACTTTACTTTTCATACTTTTCACTTGGAGAGTGGCCATGACTATCTGCTCATCACTGAGAATGGCAGCTTCACACAACCACTGAAGCAACTAACTGGTTCCCGGCTCCCTGCTCCAATAAGTGCTGGACTCTATGGCAACTTTACAGCCCAGATCCGTTTTTTTTCTGACTTCTCCATGTCATATGAAGGATTCAATATCACATTCTCAGGTAAAGGGCTTACAGATTCATGGAATCAGGTGTGACCCTTTAATGACCTTTTTCTGTTTTCATAGTTTTCTTCCTAACAGGTTTCAAGATTACTTTTAAAAATCTAAAGAGAAAGCTTTTTATTACTATGTGATTGAAGCCTTTGGGTTAGACAAAAGAAGAACTTCCCAGCATAGATTTACAAAGCAGGAATGTGATTGTATAATCTTATTTGGAGCATTTAAGAATTATCTGTGCTCTTTTACTCAATATTAGCAATTGGACTTTGAAGATTTTTCTATGCCTTAGAAAACAGGAATTCCGTATTCTCCCCTAGTCATCTCTTCATACATTTCACAGCCTCTGATAACAATAAATATGAGAAAATGAATCTATTGGGTTTTTAAAAAGTCTTTTTCTTTTAGCTTCCTCATCCTTGCTTGAGTAGTGGTAATAAAGTATATCTCTGTAATTACATTTCTCCAGTCTTGCATAGCAGGGCTGTTGGACTAGAGCTTTAGAAATTATATCCCTTAACTTTGTTGAATCTCCACTTCACTACTGTCAGGCAGGGAAGTTTTCTTGTTGGCTGTAAGATGTCCTGGATTTGTCCTTGACCTGCCAGGTAAAGTGAGAGAGAGACAGAGACATGACAGTTATAGTCTTCCCTATATATTGGAGAAATTTCTTTTTGGATGGGATGAGACCTCATCCTAGTTGCCTTCTTAACCATGAACTAACTGCCTTATGGGAGGCATGCTCTCACCTTGACTTGGAGCATATACTGACTATTCAGTTGCCACTGATATTGTAGATAGTTTGGTGACTCTTTGCATTTGAGGCTCATAATGCAGTTTGAGTCTTTAACTTAATGAAGCTATTTGTTCATTCTTTCAACACCTTGCTCCAGTTAATTATTCTAATTCAGAACTGAGAGATATTTCCTAAGATTAAGAGATGCTATTTGTAAGCCTTGAGCATAAACGTAGGGGACCAACCACTTGCTATGATGTGAAAGAAACTGGGAAACCATATATCCCTCAACAACCAATAATTTCCAGATAGGCCTACTACTATTCCTGAGATTTCTACATTAGAACTTCATTCTTTGGGGTTAAATGTTGTCCTCTCTACTTTCTTCTTTTGGAATACAAACTACCCCCATTCCCCAGCCCTGTCCAGTCAGAATCAAGAAGCTAATTGGGTCTGAGAGCACCGAAAGAACAGCTTAGGACATCGTTCCTACCATGAGAGCAGAAGATAGGTCAGGCTGGGGATGTGTGATCATGAATTTGTTGAATATATGCTTCAGTAATCTCATAATGCAAGAAACTGGTGGGAGATAATCCCATATCACAGATAACCTCAAAATACATCCTTACCTTCTTTCTTTATCTAATTCTTTTTTCATTTCTCTCTCTCTCTCTGCTTTCTATCTGTCTTTGTCTCTTTTGCTATTTTCATTTTCTGAATCTCTGAGTATATCTTTTTGTGTATCTCTATAACATTTTTTTCTATCTTTATCTATGTCTTTGTCTTATATGTTGGTATGTACCTGTATGTGTGCTTTATTTCTTTCTCTGCCTGTCCCTCTTTGACTATCTTTCTGTACCTCTTCCTTTTCTGTATCTCATCTCTTGTTGTCCTTCTCTATTTCCTCTATTTCTCTTATTCTTTATTTTTAATTGTGTTTCTTGTATTTTATTGTGTCTATATGTCTATGTATTTCTTTTCTGAGTATATTTGTGTCTCTGTCTTTTTTAATCCCTCTTAGAATATGACTTGGAACCCTGTGAGGAACCTGAGGTACCAGCATACAGCATCCGGAAGGGTTTGCAATTTGGAGTGGGCGACGTCTTGACTTTTTCCTGCTTCCCAGGGTACCGGCTTGAGGGTGTAGCCCAAATCACATGCCTTGGGGGCAGACGTCGGGTGTGGAGTTCGGCTCTGCCAAGGTGTGTTGGTAGGTGGTCATGTGCTTTCATTTTGCTTGGCTAATATTTTCTAATAAGGGCAGGCAAGACAACCCTTGATCTGTTAACCTCCCTTCTTTTTCTCATCCCTTCCCCCCTTTCTCCCCTCCAACATCCCAGCAAACCCATATGTATAAATATGATTCCCCAGTTTGATCACTTACTGTAGGCAGAACCCTTCACTGAGCAGAAACTTTCAGAGGGAGAGGAAAATATATTGTCCTCGGGGAGCCTGTGATCTGAGGAAACAAGAGAGTGAGTTTGATGTCAGTACTAGACTAGGAAGAAAGAGGGGCAAAGTACCTAGAGATTGGAAGTCCAATGCAATCCTTACACTGGTCTTCAAGCCTGGAAGAGCAATGATGAACACTCTATCTTTGAAAACAGAAAAAGAGGGTAAAGTCTTTTAGTTGCTGTGTCAGAAATCTGAATTAGAGAAGACAGAAAACCTAGTGATGTTGGGAACTATTAAACATTTGATGGTCCTTAACCAAGGAAATAAATCTTTCATAATAGGATCGAAAAATCATTGTTCTGGATATGGTAAAGATTCAAGCCACTTTTGATTGATATTTTTTTAAAAATTATTGTTATCTTCTGTTTTGGCATCAATTTTATTTTTTAATATGTTCTTCATCTTTCCTTTATTCAACAAGCCATACAGTGTAATAAGGCATAAAAATGAAAGAGGAAAAAATCAATTTAGCCAAAACAACCAGTGTATCTATCCTGTATGATTGTATATACAATATCGCACACCATTGGTTCACCACCTCAGAAAATAGGCACATTTTTTTCAACTTTTCATCAGGACCAAGATCAATCATTTTAATTTCACAGCTTTCAGTTTTAGGTTTGTGTTCTTTTCATTTACGTTGTTGTAGTAATTCTATCTATTGTTTCCTAGTTCTGCTTACTTCATTATTCATCAATTCAGATAAGTCTTTTCATGGTTCTCTGAATTCTTTATATTTGCAATTTCTTACATGTAGTAATATTCCTTTAAATTCATGTCCAACAATTTGTTTGGCCATTATGAATGAGCTCTTGCAGTCCGTTTCACCCCTGGGGTCAGGGTCCATTCTTCATTCTTGTTCTTCTTATTGCTGTGAGTAGATCTAAGGATAGCCTGGAAATCCTTCATACTTATACTCTGTGAAGTTAGCAGAAGTTCTTTCCTGTCTGGGAGATGTTTTGGTCTGGATTTGAAATCAGAAGACTCAGGTTCAGATCCTTTCTTTGCTATTTACTACCTGCATTACTTTGAACAAGTCATTTAATCTGTTTGGGCCTCATTTCCTCATCAATAACATGACTGGTTTGAACTTAATAACCTCAGAAATCCCTTCCATCTCTAACCTATAATCCACTGATCCTTATTGTTGGGGCTGTGCTTGGAAGAATTTGTACAGATCCATTTCAGAGGATTTAAAGTTGGAAAGGACCTTAGAGGTCATCTAATACAGCTCCCTTACTTTGGGAGTTAAGGCAAATCCTTTCCTTTCCCCAGAGTGAAGGTGAAGATACTTTAAGATTGGGATAACACTCTAGGACTAGAAGATGAAAGTAATAATGAAGTTCATGTTTTTATATTGGTTTAATTCACCTCAATTAGATATAGTTTAACTTAGTCCAACAAACAATTATTAGGTGCCTACTTTGTGCAGCATGGGGATTTAATGTTTAAATGATGAAGCCTCTGGAATTTATAATCTAATATACAGTGTTTTCTTCACAACAGCCCTATGACCTAAGTTGTATAAGTATTATTACCCCTATTTTACAGATGAGGAGGCTGAAGTGATAAGCAGTTAGCACTGCAATAAGTTTTGGAGCTGAGATTTGTACCCAAATCTCCCAATTCCCAGGGTAGTGTTCTTCCATCTGTAATGCCAACGAGATACCCATAGTAGTGCTATGACTATGCAGGTGCATTTCCAGAGTAAATCTGCAAAATATAATAAACTCTCTTCATTAAATGCAAAACCAAAGTATGTATTTGGATTAGAATACCAGGAGGTAATATTTAACAAGGCATTGATCATCCTCACTCTAGGATGCACCAACATCTCAGGCATTCTTATTTGTTAGGCCTCCCTACAAACACACTTCCTCAGACTAGTCCCTCCCTTTGCCCACTCAAGCTGCTTCTCTCTCTGAGCACTGTGTCACTCTCATCCCTGCTCTGCCTCTCACACCCTGCACTGTCTCTCCCCCCAATGTTCTATTTCAGTTAAAATGCCACTGGGCAAGCTTCTCCCACTCTTAACTCTGTGACCCAGCTCTATGTGACTCAAAACAGGTCACACAGGCCTATTAATGGATGGAGATCTTTCTATTCCATTAACATTACACCATCATACTATACTGTTATCTATTAATGAACCAGCAGTTTCTCGGACAATCCCTTGCCAACTCTGAAATGGATCTTTTAACTATCCCCAAGAAAGAATAGGTTCCTTCCCTAGAGCCAGCCAGCATAGGCCATGAATTAGACCTCCATTACTTCTCCTGAGTAGAAGTTCCACAGGACATACTCTCCTCTTCTCCCCATTTTAGTGTGTATTGACAAACCAAGAAGGAATAAGTCTTGTCCCCATTCCCTCCTATTCCTAGCAGAACAAATCCAAACCAAACCTAGTATATAGTGAATACTTAATAAAGGTTCGTTGGTAATGATTTATGACAAAAATACCTCATCTCTTTGCCTCAGTTCTATGATTCTTTGATAGAGACCTTTCCTAAATGTCCATCTTTCTAAGTAGCTTCTCTAAAGAGAACTTGGGAGTTAGGATGGGCAGGAAGGAAGCTCATTGGAGTAATTGCTTGGTTTGTTGTATACATTGTATACATTATTTCACAATTCTCATAACCTCTCCATGAGGTATGTTGGATCATAGGTATAGAAAGGATCTTAGAGGTCATCTAGTCTAACCTCCTGATTTTATGAATGAGGAAACTGAGGCCACAAGTAAATGTTATGGTTATAGGTATATAGCTAACAAGTGACAGAGCAAGAATTCAGATTAAGTTTTTTGACTCCAAATCCAA
The DNA here is from genome assembly GCA_028627135.1 of Pseudochirops cupreus. Taxonomy (NCBI): domain Eukaryota; kingdom Metazoa; phylum Chordata; class Mammalia; order Diprotodontia; family Pseudocheiridae; genus Pseudochirops; species Pseudochirops cupreus. The sequence continues at coordinate 127,352,091 of CM053582.1, forward strand.
CGGTCTTTCTACTGTACTGCATTTCACCCCCACTTGAATCCCTAATTTGATTTAATCAGTAATCGGTTAATCAACATTAAGCACTTATTATGCGGTAGGCATGGAGCAGTTGCTTGTTCCCAGGAGCCTACGTTCTGTAGATGGAGACAGCATTCATGTAGATTTAGAGCAGGAGGAGACTTAAGAGGCCATTGATTTGAACTCCCTTACTTTAGAGATGTGGACATTAAGATCTAGAGAGTTTAAGTGATTTGCCAAAGGTTGGGTGGGTGGTGTCAGAAGGACAGGTCTGGTCAAGATTGATATGGAATTCAGCTTCTCTGACTCAGAACGCATTGATTTTTCCATTGTAACAAACTGATTCTCTCTCTAAAATTTATACAATATAAACACAAGGTAATTTGTCAAGATATGGCAGAGAAGGCACCAGCAGCAGGTAGTATTAGGAAGGAATTTATTTGGAATGTTGCGTTTGAACTTTTAAGGAAACTAAGAGTATTAAACAGTGGAAATGAGTAGGGAGTGTGTACAAGACATGGAGAACAACCTGTACCAAGTCATGGAGTTAGGAGGGAAAATTTCACAAGAAGGTTAGATTGACTGGATTTAAGAATGCTTGAAGCGGAGTGACGCTATGATTCTTTGAAGACCTTCCTTATACAATATAGAATAAACTTATAGAACTAGTCATAGAGTTCCCATTTCTTTAGCTCCCCTGGAGGAACTACTGATGAGCTTTCAGAATTTTGGGTATACCATTTAAACTGCAAGTAAACCCTCCCATTTTTACACATAATCTTGACATCTACACTCAGAGCTGTACAAGAAAAATAGCCCTGTGTTCATTTCCATGTCTTTCCAGTGCATTGTTCTTCTTGGTTGGCACTGAGGGACTTTTTGGTACAGAGTAGCATGCCATCACTTTACTTAACATGACAGGTTATAGACATACCCAAAATATATCAGCTTCTCTGAATAACTGAGATAATTCAAAGAATTTAAGTTCTTCTGTAACTGTTAGTTTTAACATGTATGATTTCTTGGTTTAAATGGTTCTGCATGTTTACTTTATAATATTTAAGATAGTTTTATAAATATTAGTTTGTAAATATTAATCTCAGAACTAGAAGAGATCTCAGAGTTCCATACTAATTGGAATCTCTTCTAGAACTTGGTGATTTATGTACATATGTTCTTTCCCCTTTTAGGCTCTTGGAGAGTATAATGGCTGTCTCATCTTTTGATCTCTGGCACTCCGAACAGAGATTTTTACATAGTATGTTCTTTGAATTAGTATTAATATTAACCCTTATAAGATTGACTGCTCTTAATGATAGTTCAGCAGTATTTCCAGGAAGATTTTGTTAAAATACATTTATAATGACAAACTATTAGAATTGAAAGGATTCTCTTAGGGTCTTCAGCCCTGACCTCTGAATCTATAGATTAGAAAAACTCAGAAAAATAAAATGTCCATTTAGGTAGGATGTTTACCATAGCTGAGAGAATAAAGTATTAACCATAGGTTAGCCCAGAATAGCTAGTTATGACTTCCTTATATTTTTCCTGAAATGATCTACTTTAAGCTTCAAGAACCCTGCACTTTCAATTTTGCTATTCATAATGTAGTCAGTAAGACTGTGTTCCCCATTTACATTTTTTCATGATTTTATAGACTGCTTTCAACCTTTCTAAATTGAAGAGGTTATGTATGCTCTCATGTGGTCTCCCCTTCTTCATCTCAGTCATTTTACTTTGAAAATATATAAACCCATCTGTAGAATAGCCACTTACTAATTCAGAAATTGAATTCCATAAAACAAAGTCGTGGGGGAGGATTTGAGAGAGTAATGGGGACAGACTTACCACTGATGTACAAATATATTTGGTGTTGTGGTGCTTTGAATTCTGCATTTTCCTGTCAAAGTAGGGAATTACTCATCTCTGATTACTATGTCTGTTTCTAGCTGAATGTGGGTCATCTGTCACTGGAACTCAAGGTATCCTGCTGTCCCCCAACTTTCCTGTGAACTACAATAACAATCATGAGTGTATTTACTCCATTCAGACTCAGCCAGGAAAAGGGATTCAGCTTAAAGCTAAGACATTTGACCTCTTTGAAGGAGATATTCTCAAGGTAAGGCTTAGAGTATGTATTTGAATTTATTAAGTTTTTAGTTGTCTATATTCTTTGTGAATTATCTGCAGTCTTTTCTTTTTCTCTTGTCTTAATAGAATATAAACTCCTTGATGGCAAGGATAAGGATACCCTTAATTTTTTTCTTCTCTACCTAAGTCCTGACAGAATGTGTGACATGTCATAAATGGTTATTGAATTGAGTAGAATTTAGCTTAGAAAAGAAGAGGAGAGAGGTGAGAATTCGATGCTGTATGTTTGGCTATGCACTTACATGCACTTACAATAATATTTGTGGCTATCTTAGCATCTCTCAAGAGCAGGGGTTCTTAACTCTGCTCGTGTCATGGACCCCTTTGGCAGACTGGCGAAGCCTATGGACTTCTCAGAATCATGTTTTTAAATGCATAAAATAAAATACATAGGAGGACAAAAGAAACCAGTTATACTGAAATGCATTTTTCAAAATATTTTTTAAAAGTTAATGATTCTTTAATCTGTATTCTTCAGTGAAAATGTGTACTAGGCATAGGGGTAGTCTGTTTTCTGGTGTGAATTCTCCCCATCACAGATAGGAGATGGATTGGAGCAGTCAATTCTAGTGTGAGTAAACTACTGAAAGCTGTTCTTGGGTATTCAGTGAAGTGCTTTCAGTCAGTTCTGGTTTAGGCTAATGACTTTAGAGCTGGAAGGTACCTGAGAGATCATATAATCAGACTTTTTGTTTTAAAGATAAGGAAAAAGATCCAGTCTGGAGTGACAGGTGCAAGGCTCTACCAATGAGGAATTCAAACCCAAGTTTGAAATGAATATTTTGCTTGTCTTGTAGCTGGCTGTTAATTGGATTGTGTGGGGAAAGAATGATGAGCAGAAGTCCTGCAAGTGTGTTAACACAAAAAACTATGACTTTTTTTGTCAGAGTAGCACCATGATTCCCCCTTAGCCTTCTCTTTTCTTCTTGGTTATGGGGAGGTTTGTCAGCTTATGCAATCTTCATGTCACTTTGCAGGATTGCAGTTCAATTCAACAAAACTGAATCAGACATCCAGTATATACAGAGCATTGAACTATGTGTGTAGGAAATACAAAGCTCAGCTAAAACAAAGTCCCTACCCTCATGGGGCTTATCACTTAGTAGAAGAATAATACAAACTAAGAAAAGTATAATACATGATATTCTATAATGTTAAATTCATTAGTGTGGAAAGGATCTTTCTGTGGTACTCAGGGTAAGGTTACTGATGGAGTTCAGGTAAAGCTTCATGGAAGAGGTAGTTCTGAGTCTTGGTTTTTTGGTCTTCTAATTTACAACATTTATAGTACTACTACCTCATCTTATAAAAAAAGAATCTCCTGTACCTCATATTTGCACATGTTCCCTCACTTATCTGACTCTAGACCTTCCTCTGTTATTTAAGAATTTTAGCAGAAAGGGCTAGCTTTGAATAAGATATGTAGATACCAGGTAAGTAGTCTAACTCCTAGCTTATTCCAATTTACCAGTCACTAACTTTAATTTTCTCATGTAGGAAAATGGCCCTGACTGTTGTTCATATTAAGTGGGGAGAGGAGAACACTACATGGTAATGGGAATTCCCTAGACATACTTGCCCCCATTCTAGTTCTAGCCTCTTTCTTTACCTTGTACCTGGACTGTTTGTAAAAGTCACCTGATTGGTGTTCTTTCTTTCTTAGTCTATCTCTTCTCCAATCCATTCTTTACACATATTCCCTGAATAATATTCTTAATGTCCAGGTGTCAAACTCATCAACTTGTATAAACCCTTATTTTAAAAACCTTCAGTGGCTCTCGATTGCCCCTGAGATTAAATATTAACTCCTACATTTTGAACTTTAAGGCTCCTCAAAGTCTGGCACTGCCTGCCTTTTCTCATCTTCTTTCCACTTTTTTACTAAGAGGTTAGATGTCTGGTTTCATCTTTTGCACTAGATCCAAGCTTATTCATTGTAGTTAATGTAGTTCAAACAAAATTTAGTATACATTTCCTGTACATTATTCCTTCATTGTTTATATTATTCTCTAGATTCAGCTTTCTTCATTGAGTATTGTTTCATTAAGGGTTACCTATTAGGAATTCTCCATGTTTTATTATGGACCATTCAAATAGTTATAAGATATCTGTTATTTACTATTATACTGTTATAAGTAGTGTAGGGATACCTTGTAACATTCGTCTGCAAATTTGATAAAACATACCATCATTACCTTCATCCATATCATTGATGAAGATGTTAAATACAGGGCCAAGAACAGATTCTTGGAATGTTCTATAAGGTACTCCCTCTAAGTGGACCTTGAAGCATCAATGACTGTTTACAGTTTTGGGGGGAAATGGTGGTCATGGTATAGTCTTTCAGCTGCTTCTGAATTCACCTAACTTTGCTATCTAGCTCTATATCTCCATCTTGTCCATAAGTATAGTGTGAGAGACTATTTGGAGCTTTTCTAAAATTGGGTTAACTATTATCTACAACTGATCTCCAAAGGGGTATTTATACGTGCAACAGGATATACATAACAATTGGGATGCTGGAGAAAAATGTAGACTTTCTATTTATATTCTTTTTTATAAAAAAAAAAGAGAATGTAAAGTTATTAATGTTTAATACTTATTGAATTTGGCACTCTTATTTGGTCCATATGTCAAATGCCATTAAAGTATACATTGTGTCTTGAGGAAAACGTGGAAATTCTCCAAAGTGGGGAAGTTGATATTGGCAACTTTACTTGTTTATTCACTTTCAGTGTATTGCACCAAAATCCAGTTTATCTGTCTTATCTAATTTGACTAAACTAGTCATCATAAAATAGACAATTAACATAAAAAATTACTTCAAGGAGATTGTGGATTGAAGAAAAAACTTATACTTCTACTCCTAGTATGAGTTCTTTGTCAACTACATTTCAAGGTAAAAAACCGATCACCTAATTAGATCTGACAAATCAGCCAAAAATTTTGAAATTATCAAGATTATTTGAAATATGATTTTATATGCACTGTCATTAATGATGAACCTTGCCATAAAAAGATTCAAAGAAATTCCTTTACAAAGTGTATTCTCTGAAGGGAAACATTATCCATTATTAAACACAAAAGAGAAGTGTGTCATTTAAATTAAGTAGAATGGTTCTAACATTGACCATTATATTTTACCAGAGTTCAATTGATTGTTTCACTGATGATCTCTTCAGCTCCCATGGATTCAATTATCATCCCTGTGCTGATGATTCTTGGTTCTAATTATCCAGCCCTAACTTTCTTTTCTAACTTTGATTCCCGTATCTCAAACTGCCTATTAGATATCTCAAATTGGATATACTCTAGTGCAAACCTTCAAAATCTCATGCCAGGATTATTGTAGTAGCCTGCTGGTGGGTCTGCCTGCCTTAAACCTCTCTCTCTATTTCAGTCTTATCCATTCAGCCACCAAAGTGCAGGTCTGATCAGTAAATTCCAGTGGCTGCCTTTTGACTCCAAATCAAATACAAAGTTTTCTATTTGACATTCATTGCCCTTCATAGCCTAGCCCCCTCCTACCTTTTCCAGTCTTCTTTCACCTTACTTCTCTGACACATGCTTGTTATAGAACCCTGTACAGATCTCCAAGACATATATATATATATAGAAAGATATAGAAACTGTGTTAACCTACTTCTGTAAAGGGAATTTCTTCATTTAGGAGTTCTCTATAGCTATGAAATTCCACATCCAATCCCTTTTCTTGTCATTATATCACATATTAATTACCAGTGAATATGTTATATCCTCAAGTAGATACAAGTTCTTTGAATGTAGAAAATGTCTCATTTTTAAATTTAATAAATTCTTGTTAATTAGTTGATTGATTGATTGGTTTATATTTGGTATGACTTGTTCCTAATGAAGCAATCTTATCTCTTTTTGATCACCTCTTCACTTTTTGGATGTTCACAAACTATTTATCATTCTAGAATTTTACCAGCAATTAAAACCATGTCCACTGACCTATAGTGATTAACTTTTTTTATTTTCTTATATCCGTTATGCTACATTTGTTTTATGGAATGTCCCTGACCTTAAATCTTCCATGGTAACAGTAAAAAATAGTTAAGTAAAACTAACCAGCAAAACAACTGACATGTAATATTATATTTCCATGGTGTCCATATATCTCTTAAGTGTGTTTTGTCATCTGTTTTCCGGACCAGGATTGGTAATACATTTAATGTGAATGCAGTTGCCTTTTCATATTCTTTTAAAATTTATATGATCATAATCATTTACCTACATTGCTCTCTTGGCAGATTCCAACTCAGATTCCATGATCTTTGGTAAGACAAGGAGATCTGCATATATGAAAGATTTGTTTGGAAAAGATAGAATGGAGGGAGTGAAATGAGAAAGGACATGTATATATATACAGGCACATATACATATACACACAGATGTCTCAAAATATTAGTTATATTTATCAAATACTCAGGACTAAAATATGTATTGATCACCTTGAGGAAATAAGCTCAAAAACAAACCAATCTATAAAATTATGCTTTAATAATGGGAAAAATGAAGAACACCAAAAGTAAAGAAATCCTTAAAATGCATCGAGTGTACAGACCACTTTATCATTACATTACATTACACGCCTCTTCTTTGTTTCATTGGATAGATGTTAAGTTCTAAAATAAGAGGCCTTAGCAACCTTGCTATACTATATGTTTTACTCTTAGCCACAGAGGTGAAAATGAATGAAAACTATAGAATAAAAAGGCCATGAGACTGAAGAACATAGATTCTGATGATTCACCATGTGATAATTGCTTTGCAAATAGGACAGAGAAAAGACTTGCCAGATCTCCGACTCTGGAATTTTAGAAACAAGAACAGGAGGCACATACTAAGCTTCCCCCTGCCCTGCCATTTTCTTTGATAATATTTATAACTAAGGGTATATTCTCTGTCTGAAGTTGTTGTTATTTGTCCTTCATTCTCAAAGAAGACCGTGATATCAGGCAGGTGATGCCATGACTTGCAAGTGAATTGGATTACAGTGAGGCAGGGCTGTGCAAAATCACCAGCCTCACTTTCTCCTCCAGAGCCATCTAGGTCCAGTGGCCAGATATTGATCAGGATGACTGGAGAGGGCCCAGGATGCAAAGGGAGACCTTTGCCTTATTAAGCTAAGGTCTTTAACAGGTTTCAGTTAATGGTCATTGCCCATTCAGTGATTAACACTAGGTAAGAAATCAAGACATAGAAATACTGTGTATAGAAATGATCTAATTTAGCCTTCTTTTTGATGTGATCTGTATTTATTTTCTAGATGTGTTGAGTTTGGGATATGAAATTATACTTTCTTTCTACCTTTCTGACACTTCTGTGGACCATGTGTAGGTCCTTGGCACAAATATAGAAGGAGCCTGTTCTCTCTGTCTCTATCTTTCTCTGTCTCTGTCTCACTCACTCTTTTCTCTATGTTTCCCTACCTATATCTTGTTGCACCTCTCTCTCCATCTCTTTCTTTGTGTCTCTTTGTGTGTTTCTCTGTATGTCTCTTTCAGTTTCTATCTCTCTCCCCCACCATCTGTCATCCTACCCTCATGAACTGCCTTTTATAGGCACACAATCAAATGGAATGTGATGCATTATCTTCTGATTATCATGCTCTACTATGATCGTTGAGCATGAGGTGAGCATGTGGAACCACATTTTCAACTTTGACAGGATAGTAGTCAAGGTATCTTGTGGTCACTCCAGTGTTAGACTTTTGCTTGGATTTGGAAGAAATTCTAGGATTGATGGGTATCGTATTGTCTTCTCCTCAGAATTCTTTAGAGTGGTCCTATCTTCCAAAATAAGGTTTATAATCTGAATAACAAAAAAAAAGACTGGCCAAAGTTCTGAAAGCCTGTGTATCATCACAATTGGTTCTTCTCATATTTCTATTTAGATGCAACTATATTATTTATTATAGTCACAGGACTACACCTACTCGTAGTTTGGCACTAGTTCCTGCTTTGTTAGGAATTTGTACATAACGATCCCCTAGCTTAGATTCAAGCTTTACTTCTCTGTTTCTTTCTTTGTGCTGTTTTGCTATGACTTAAGTGACCTTTACCTCTCTGAATTCTTGACACTCAGTAAGCATTTAAAAAATATCTTTTCATTTGTTGATTCATTGCTCACCTTCATTCTTTTTATCATCATTAAAGTTTATTCCTCCCCTCCCTTCTGACTTCAGGGACTTTCTTTTAAAAATATGTTTTAAAATATATGCTTTATTTATTTTAACATTCATTTTAAAAAACATTTGAGCTCCCAGTTCTTTTGTTCCCTCTAGCCCTTTCTACCACCCATTGATAAGGCATACAATATGATATCAATTATGTATGTGAAGTTATGCAAAATATATTTCCATGTTAACCCTGGTGGGGAGAAAACCAAGAAATAAATAATGTGAAAAGAGTATGTTTCAATCTGTACTCAGAGTTCATCAGTTCTCTCTCTGGAGGTCAATAGCATTTTTCTTCAGGGGTCCTTTGAAATTGTCTTGATCAGAGTAGCTAAGTCTTTCATAGTTGATCATTGTAACAATAGTGATGTTACTGTGTACAGTGTTCTTCTGGTTCTGCTCACTTCACTTCATATCAGTTCATTTAAATCTTCACAGGTTTTTCTGAAACCCTACCTCTCCTTATCTCTTATAGCACAATAATATTCCAACAGAATATTACACTACAGCTTGTTCAGCCATTACCCAGTTGTTGGGTATCCTCTCAGTTTCTAATTCTTTGCCATTACAAAAAGAGATGGTGTAAATATTTTTGAACATATAGGTCCTTTTCCTTTAAAATTTTTTTAAAAATTTCTTTGGGATATAGACCTAGTAGTAGTATTCCTGTGTCCAAGGGGACATACAATTTTATAGCTCTTTTGGTGTAGTTTCAAATTGTTCTTCTAGTTGGTTGGACATAACTCTACCAACAGTGCATTAATAATACTATTTTCCCACATTCTCTTCAGCATTTGGCATTTTCCTTTTTTGTCACTGTAGCCAATCTGATAGGTGTGAGGTGGTACTTCAGAACTATTTTAATTTGTATTTCTCTAATCATTAGTGATTTAGATAATTTTTTTCATGTGACTCTTGATAGCTTCAATTTCTCCTGAAAACTGCCTGTTCATATCCTTTGACCATTTATCTTTTGTGGAATAGCTATTATTTTTTGTAAATTTGTCCCAGTTTCCTATATATTTCAGAAATGAGGCCTTTATCAGACAAACTTACAGTAAAAAAAATTTCCCCAGTTTGCTTCTACTTTTGACTGCATTGGTTTTGTTTGTGCAAAAAATTTTAATTTCATGTAATCAAAATTATCCATTTTACTTTCTGTGATCCTCTCTATCTCTTTTTTGATTATAAACTCTTCTTTCATCCATAGATCTTTCAGGGATCTTCTTGCTCCTTTCAATATTGCCTGCCTGAAAAGCAACATTATATAGTGAAAAAAGAGTGAATATCAAGTCAGAGTTTCAGTTTTGTTTCTGCTCTCGTTGCAACTGTCATTGTGTTATATCACTATTTGACTTTCAGTTAAGATCTTAGTCTTAGTTTTCTCACATGTAAAATGGGGAGAATGGTATTTATCCTGTCTACCTCATACAATGGTTATGAGGATTTTTTCCTGTGTTTGTGGTTTATTGTAGTTATCAGGAGATTTACATAAAATGCTTTGTAAACTATAATTAGTAAAAATAAGTATCACAGTTTTTTGTAACCATTATGGCATGATTTTTTAACATCTCCCTGTTCCTGACCTTTATTAACTACAAATTTCCTTTCTCTTTCCTGCCTTCTTAAGACTTTTGATGACTACTTACCTTTCTTGATCCTGGTCCTGGCCTTGCTACCATTCATGACCATCATGGGATAAATTATTGACCCTTGCTGTAGCAGGAAGGAATAAGAGTAGATAGGAGGAATATTAAAATTGTCATTATATTAAGGAATGATTAAAAACAACAACAACAATAAATTCCTTTCTGTGTAACTGGATGCATCAAAATGGACTGACTGATTGACCTCTTTCTGTCTTTTTGAGCCTTGGGGGCACTGAGTTTTGTGACTACAAATGCCATAGATATTCCATATCCTTCAAATAGATAGGGCCTCTAAAGCTTGAGCCAAAATCATATTAAGTGAAACTCTATCTGATTAAAGAATATTGTCCTTTAGAATCCTTTACTTAAATAGTGGAACAGAAACTGTTCTGATATGCCTGTAGCCAGCTCTACATGGAAGCATAGAAATTGTTTGCTTTGATGAAATATTCATTACTCATCCAAAAATGCCAGCACTGATATTTGCCAAAGCAGTATGAGGGTCTTTCACTTGGTTATAGCTTCTGTTATTGTTTATACAATTGCTGGAAGAGAAAGGTGAACTGGAAGTTTTGAGGACTAACTGCAGCACACTGTTCTAGCAAGAGTTGCCTATTTTTGGAGTTCCTGGTGCCAGATACAAAGCAAGAAGGAAAAACAGTTGGCCGCAGAAGGAGCTGCTCCCCGTAGACTTTGCTCGTTGTCCCCTCTTGATGATACGGAGCTGGGCAGAGGTTAGCCACCTAGCCTTCCTTCTGGGAGTCCAAAACTCTAATGCTAGATACTTGCCGCTCAGGCTACTATTACCTGTATATCCTCCTCCTTTGTCTAATGCCTTATCCTTTTCCATGAAAGTGTTCAGCACTTCCTCCACTGGCAGGAGAGAGGAGGGATGGCTAGTAGTTGAAAAGGTATCCCGTGCACATGAATGACAAAAAAGAGTGATACTTAGTGAGGACAAGGCTTTTGGGTTGCCAGGTGTTTAGGAATAGGTGCCCCAGGAAGTCAATTCTTCTTTGACAGTGTGAGTTGGGTAAGAAACAGTGAAGTCTGAGGAAGGAAGAAGGAAGGAAATAGCATTTATTAAGTACTGGCTGTGTGTTAGATCTTGTGCTAAGAATTTTGCAGTATCTTATTTAATCCCTACTAAAACCTTAGGAAGTAGGTACTGGTAGTACCCTCATTTACAGTTGAGGAAACTGAGGTAGTTAAATGTTGCTTGACTTGCCCAGGGGCACATATTAAGTGTCTAAGATCATCTTTGAACTTGACCCTAGGCCCATTGCTTTCTCCACTGGATTGCCTCTATATAATGAGAAGAATGGTAGAATTAGAACTGGAGGACCCAGAGAAATCCTGGATCTGCTTCTTAGTATTTGTATGAACTTTAGTAAGCTGCTCTGTGCCACGGCTTCCTCATTGTGAAATGAGATGGTGAGACTGTCTGCTTTTAGGTCTGTGGTCCTGTGAGCTGTGTCTGTGGGCTCCACCCAGGAGCAATCTAGATAGGAATTCTTAACTATTTTTGTGTCATGGACCCCTCTGACAGTATGATGAGACCTATGGACCTTTTTTAAAAATAATGTTTTTAAGTACATAGTATTATAAAGGGAACCAATTATATTGAAATGGAGTTATCAAAATAGATATTTCTTGAAAGTTCACAGACTCCAGCTTAAGCAGTCATTATCTAGAGCCAGTGGACCTTGATACCAACCTTGTCTCTTACTCTTACTAGCTGAGTTACTTAGACAAGTAACTTAATTTCCCTAGGTCTCAGTTTCCTCATCTACATGAGGAGGCTGTTGTTTAGTAGTTTTGAATCATGTCTGACTCTCTGTGACTCCTTTTGGGGTTTTCTTGGCAAAGATACTGGAGTGGTTTGCAATTTCCTTTGCCAACTCATTTTACAGATAAGGAAACTGAGGCAAACAGGGTTAAGTGACTTTCCCAGGGTCATACAGCTAGTAAACGTATGAGTCTGACTCCAGACCTGGCACTCTATCCATGGTGCCACCCAGCTGAGGTTTCTTACAGCTCTAGATCTGTGATTCAGCTGGGAGAAAATTTAGGTGGTGGGAGGCAGAAACTGTGGAATGCTTTAAGTCCTCACTGAAACAACAAAGCAGCCAAAGGTTCTCAGAGAGTGATCTTGTATCTTCAAGGTTGGAGTCAAGAAGAGAATAAGAGTGAGAGCAAAAGTTAGTCAGGGCACATATATAGTTACTTTATCTCTTCTGTCTTTTTGGTCATCTTTCCCAGTTTTTATCATTCCTATTTTTATGCTGCCTCTGCTGTCTTTGGCATTTCTACCGCCTCTCCAATTTCAGCTATCTCTTTACTCTTTCCACTTCTGCCACTGCTGCTGTAATCTTTGCCTTACCCTTTGTTCCATCTCTACTTTTCTGTCATTTCCATAATGCTATTTCTACTTCATTCCTTTGTCTAATGTCCTCCTCCTTTGTGTAATGCCTTATCCTTTTCCATGAAAGTGTTCAGCACCTCCTCCACTGGCGGGAGGGAGGAGGGATGGCTAGTAGTTGAAAAAGTATCCCATGCACATGAATGACAAAAAAGAGTGATACTTAGCGAGGACAAGGCTTTTGGGTTTTTTTTTTTTTACTGTCTCCAGTCAGTGTCACCTAGTTTTCATTAGTCTCAAATTTGGGACTTCATTGTTACTGCTGTTAAGCAAACTCATATTAATATGAATTCTGTAATTCTGATGTAGTAGTTTGGCCTTGTCTTTTCTGTACCCAGGTCTATGATGGCAGCAATAACTCTGCTCGCTTGTTGGGTGTGTTCAGTCGCTCAGAGATGCTGGGGGTCAGTTTAAACAGCACATCCAGCAGCCTGTGGCTTGATTTTATTACTGACTCTGAGAACACCAGCAAGGGATTTGAACTTCAGTTTTCTAGTAAGTGTGTTTTTGTATTTGGGAGGGTATTGAACTCATAATATTCTTGTCTCCTTGGCAAATGGGAAAAAAAATAGTTTTATCTCTGATTTCATAGATTTGATTTTCTAAGGTTTGTACTTGAAGACTTGGTTATTTCGTTTTAGTAACTAGCCCTTTAATTCAAGCAAGCTGCCACCATGTGGATGATGGTCCCTAGTATCTAGTCATCATACAAACACTCTTCCCATAGGTGTAGTTAATTGAGTCAGATGTTGTACTGTGCTTTTATATTATTTTTCTTTTTAAAATGGTTAAAATAAGTTTTATTGAAATGCTTTGTATAACAGGAATTCCCTATAATAATATAAAATTATGGGAAGATTAAAAAAAATAGTAACAACTAGAAAACTAGTACCTTTCCTACTACTCTTTTAACCCATTAATTTATAATGGGTTTTAAAATTTTCCTTTCATTATGGATTGAAAAAGAGAATTTTTAACTCTCTCACATCAGATATTTTGTTTGTCTGACAGCTCTCAGGGTTTTACACAATTTCTTTAGTATTTGTAATTGAAGTTTCACTGTATAATTTTTTTTCATGTAGCTTTAATAACCCATGTGAGGGGTGTTTTCCTTATGGCATAAGCCAGCCCCATGGAAAATGCTTTTCTATATTTTCCCCTTTTTGTATTTTCCAAAATGCCTTTCTCTAATTGAAAGAGGCTTTTATAGCTCCTTCACTAAGATGTTCCAAGCCTTCTCCCACTCTATGTTCCTTTGATCCTTAATTACCTAGAACACATGTATCAAGCTGCAATTATCAATTTATTGTCAGCTTATTAAGTGTCTGCTATGTGCTAGGGCTAGGTTCTGGAAATTCAAGAACAAAGATTGAAACAACCCCTACTCAACAATGAGCTTACATTCTAATGAAGGAAACAAATATACACACACAAGACATATACATATATTTATACATATATACACATATGCATGTAATATGTATAACTGTAACAGATAAATACATTGTGAAGGCAGAAGTGACAAGATTTGGCAAAGATTGGATGTTAGGTGAAGGAGAATTTGGAGTCTAGGTTAATGCTATGATTAGACACTCTGGATACTAGGAAATATCTATGATAGGGAAGTTTGGAAGAGGAAAGATATTGTGGGAAAGCTAATAAGATCAGTTTTAGGCTGGATATGTTAGGTAAGGGAGAATAAGGAGTCTAGGTTAGTGCTATGATTAGAAATTCAAGATACTAGAAGAATGTCTATGACAGATAGGGAAGTTTGGAAGAGGAAAGATATTGGAGGAAAGCTAATAAGATCATTTTTAGACTTTGTGAGCTTAACGTATTTCCAAGACATTCATTTTGAAATGCCTAGTCAGCAACTGGTAATCCAGGATGGAAGCTTAGGGAGGAGAATGGTGTTGATATATAGATGGCACTCTTTGTAAGAGATGATAGTTTAACCCATGGGAGTCAATGAGGTTATGTATATGCATATACACACATACATACATGCATATCTATAATTGATCCTGTTATTTCTGTCTCTAAAAGGCTTCTTCCAGAGCATAGTATTAGCATACATTTACCTGCACTATCCAGTTTTAACAGAATGATTCCATTTTCCATAAAACTTACTTTTTAAGCACATAGAATTTTTTTGAACAGTCCTTTTGATTTTATTAGCATAAGGAAATCTTGGTAAGGAAATTCTATCAATGCAGATTGGTGCTTACTTTACAATTTATAATCTTAGAGATTTGTCTGGGTACCAAGAGGTTAAGTGACTTGCTCACAGAAAAATAGCCAGGGTGATGTGTCAAGGCAGATCTGAGCCAAGTTCTTATTACTTCTGAGGTCAGCTCTTTATCCACTACAGAGACTCCTTTCCAAGCCAAATATAAGGTGCTTTTAAAGTAGCATTAGAAATAGATTTTTTTTCCCCATATTCCATCCTACCAAAAATGGTCAGTCACCTACATGGACTTCTTGAAGATCCACTAATGACAGAGCACTTTGGATGAATATCAAATAAGTGGAATACCCAGCCCTTTCCTTGAAGAACTCAAAGATCAGCTGGGCAGATTAGTCACTTATACATTAATTCTTTGAAGACATATGTAACTTAGTATAATGCATAAAACACCTTATTGTTGATGCAGAGTAGAGAAGCAGTGAGAATTTGGAGCATTATTCAGGGAAGGTTTCCTGAAAGGTGGATTTTGAAATTGCTTAGAGACGTAGTTTGCCGTAGTTGAAGAATTGAGAAGTTATTCTGTATGGGAGTAAGCACATGTGCAGACACAAAGATGAGAATCAATTACTTGCTTGTAAATTCCAAGGAGCTTGTCACTTAGCTATCTCCCCACCCTTCTTGAAGTTACCAGTGGTTTCCTCTTATCTGTCCTAATTATTACTTCCAAGAGTGGATAAAGGATTTCTTTGAAGGTTTCTGAATATGGTTCACTTTTTTTACAATTGTATTTTTTCTACCAGGTTTTGAACTCATCAAATGTGAGGATCCTGGAATCCCCCAGTTTGGCTACAAAGTACATGATGGGGGCCACTTTGCAGGAAGCTCAGTATCCTTCAACTGTGACCCTGGGTACACTCTGCGAGGCAGCCCAGTTTTGATGTGCCTGACAGGAGAGCGCAGAGCCTGGGATAGACCTCTCCCCATCTGCATAGGTAGGATTGCTATGTTTTTCATTATGCCTTCAGATCTTCTGTAGCAAGGCCCCATTTTTACTCTCATTGCCTTTTCTTCTATAATGATAATAAACCTGCTGTCTGATGTCACTATCAAGACTTGATATAAGGCTTCTCGGTCTGGGGATGCTAGTTTGATAATAATTATATACTACATCTTTATGGCACTTTGTAGGTTATGGAGTAGTCCCTACTACAGGTGTGCAGGGCAGGTATTCTTATCCCCAATGTACAGATAGGGAAATGAAGCCTCAATAACCAAAGTCATATAGCTGGTTGGTGGCAGATTTGAGACAGATTTCAGTTTCTTGACCTTCAGTTTTATGTTCCTCACCCACATATTCTTCCTAATGCCTCCTTTGTATGTTGTTTCAGCAAATATACTAGTAAAGAAGTGATATAGTCAATTGAAAAAGGACCAGTTGGAAATCTCGGGATATTTGGTTTTTACCATGAGTTTCACCATTAATTCTCTAAAGTCATCTGCTTAGAAACTTGATATGGAGATGCCAGGCCAGACACAACAGTCTCTGGTGTTGTATATGGAAAGCTAGATGAAATCCAGGGGAGACATGAAGAGCTTCTGATGACGGTACTACCATGCTTGACTTGCTCTAAGGCTTCAGGAAGTATGCTGGCCTTTATCTCTATCTTATGGGGCAGGAGGTGGACCATAGGAACTGCTTGGAGAAGTTTAGAGGGTCTCTTATGGATTGTCAGGAGAGATAATCCCAAAATAGAGTCATTCCAGAGTCAGTCATCTCCAGATTTGTGAGCTGCTCTGCCCACGTGTGTTCGCTGTTTGTGTGCCTTACCACCACAGTAATTTGAGTTTGTGCCTACACTTAACTTGCAAACTTGAGCCAAACTTCTCTGGTCTCTATTTCCTTCTCTGTAAAATGGAGATCCTAATTCCTTTCCTGCCTCCTTCATGGGAATGTTGTAAAGAGAAATAAGATAATAAGACAACTCTATCTCTAGGCTATGGTACTCTCTGTCATCACTATCCTCTGTTTTGAGACCAGAATGGGTCCCAGACCATGGTGAAGGTCACAAAGCGGCAAAGATACCCCTTGTGTCTTTGTGCTCCACTTGCCTCTCTCTCCTTGCCTCCCTTCTCTTTTATTTTCTGTCTACTTTGCCATCCATGTCTTTTTGTGTGTGCCCCCCCTTCCCTCCATAGCTAACTGAACTTCCGTATCAAATGAAAGGGTGCATATAAAATGCTATGCAAATCGTAAAGCACAGTGTAAATGTCTGCTACTGTTATTCTTACTCCATCAGAACTCATCTGCACTTTGAGGGCCTTCTTTTCCATACTTTACATTGGTCAATGTGAGCAAACTAATTTCCTTTGAAATGTGAATGGTTGAGAATATCTGTAACGAAATCATTCCTCCAATGCCTTTCAGTGATAACCTGTTACCTTAATCCAGAGCGGTAGTGGTTAGGAAGTTCAGGATTTCCTGAAAAGTGGGATAAGAAGATAATTGCTCCCAATCCTTTCCATTCACCAGTGATCAGGAATTTGGGGCCTCAAGGCAGAGGTTTCTCTAAGGGAGCCTGGCAGCTTAAGAGGACAAAGAGAATATAACATGAATTTTAGGCTCAGTCAAAGACATGGAAGTTACTCTTTTCTGTTCAGACCACATCTGGAATATAGCCTTCCTTTTTGGTAACTACATTTAGGAAGCACATCAATAAACTGAAATTCTTCCAAACAAGAAGGCCAGCTTGGTGACATGACTGGAAATCAGGCAATTTCAGTACTGGTTTTGAAGAAACTGGTTATGTTTAACCTGTAGAAGAGAGGACTTAAGGAGGACATCATAGGTGCCTTTCAGTATTGAAAGGACTGTCCTATAAAAGAGTGGTTAGCCTGGTTCTGCTTGACCTCAGGGGACAAAAGTAGGAGCAATAGGTAGAAATCACTTGAGAGCTAGATATTGACTTCATATAAGAAAAAAATGGTAATTTGAGTTGTTCAAAAGTTAAATGGCCTTCCTCTGTAGATAGTGGTTTCCTGACCAGGGATGCCTCCTGGCACCAGTGACATGGAACAGGGGCCAGGGCATTGGATCTGAGTTAGCAAGATTGGGGTCTGAATCCTCCCTCAGACACTTAACAAGGATGTGACGTTGGGCAAGTCACCTAAATTCTCTGAACCTTCTTTTCCTCATCTGTATGATGGAGGTAACATTATACCTGCTTCCCAGTGTTGTTGTGACGAGTAAATGACTTAAAGTGCTTTGCAAAACAAAGTGTTATGTAGAAGTCAGATACTTCAGTTATTTTTTAGTAGTTATTTTAATTATTTGTTGTTGTTCTTGTTATGTTTTAGTTTAGTTTTAGTTAATTTAGTTTAGCCTTGGGTTTAGTTTCAGTTAGTTTAGTTTAGACTTGTGTTCTAACTCCAGTTGTGTGACCTTGCTCTATTTCCTCCATAAAATGAGTAGTCCTGTTGAGTGTTCTAAGGTCTTTCACATGCCATGGTTTCATGATTCTTGTCTCCTCCAACAGTATTCACCTTTCTTCACCCGTTCTTGTCCTCATCCTTATTTCCGTCTCCCTGTTTTTCTTATGCCTCTTGTCCCCTATAGCTTGTCTTCCTGACAGCGCAACTAAGTCATCCTTTACCTTGTAACCTAGTTCTAATCTAATAGGACTTTGGGGTCCAGAGTCAACATAGGGGACAGCTTTTCCTGCATCCAACTCTGATTTTTGGATTGAGGGATCCTATTTAAAAAATCTTATTTTCTTCAGTTTATGACACATTTTTGGTGGTTTGCACATTTCTTCTCCATTAACTGCCCCCCTTAGCAGGCACAACTATCAAAGGAGAGTGTCAGCATGCTAGATCAGTCCTGTTTCTTAAGTCCCAGTATATCTTGGAATTATTTCCTTCACCTTGCTCTACTGGAAGACCTCAGAAAAAGGTGCAATTTAGGCTTTGAAACTGCATAACAGCTACTCTGTATCAGATTTCTCCCTTGCTCCTCACTCTCTTGATATTTCTTTCAGCTGAGTGTGGAGGTACTATCAAAGGAGAGGTCTCTGGACAAGTGCTCTCACCTGGGTATCCAGCTCCCTATGACCACAATCTCAATTGTGTTTGGACTATTGAAGCTGATGCTGGGTGCACCATAGGGTAAGTCAAAAGGGTTCATTTGAAGCACATAAGGCCTGATTTCAAGGGATATTACTACATGATGACTGTTTTATGTCATAAGTGAGATAATAAGCTTCCAATTCAGCCTCAGGGAACAGGACAAGAACTCCATGTGCTACACAGGATTTTTTGCATTTTCTAATCATTGTAGTTGCAACAAGGCATTCTAGCATCTCCAAATGACATTGGGGTATCCTGCCTAATTCTAGTGACTGTCACTATTTAGTGACTTCTTTTTTAGTCTGCTCAGAACAGTGATGGGTTTAAGCAGAAGTTTATTAGCCCTTTAGGAAATGAAAGGGAGAAATCTAAATATACAAATTTTAAAAAATCATTAAGAGAGAGAGTGCCTTAGATGTCACATCCTGGTTATTCGCTTACCTCACTAGTTGCTATACTATGTTCTGAGTCTGAATTAGGTCTTGTGATCTTTTTTTTTTGTTCACCACACACTGGGATACCATATGGCTAGGGTGCATGAATGTGGCACATCTTCTTGATAATATAACCCCTTAACAAATGAAGTTCTTCTTTATGACATTCTTTGCATGCTTTTATATAGCAGTGCTAGGAAGTATCTTATAGTGACCACATACACCACTAATTAACATGACACTTATCAAAGGCCTCCATGTTAATATAGCTTCCTTCTATTGGGGTAACATTATAGGATATATGAATAATGCATTAATTGATCTGTACTGCCCAATTATGTCCCCATGCAATCTTTATCTAGAATAACAGAGGAGTTATTGCTTTTTATTACTGTATTGAAGCTAAGGAACTCACCTCTCAAGAATCTAGTATTATAAGATAATTCTCATTGAACCTCTGCCATGTGTCTAGACCTATGCTTAGCAATATCCATGTTCTCAAAATAGATAAAGGATAATTTAGAGTTCTACCCAAATGGGTGGAGGTCATTCACAAAGATGTCTTAGATGATCCCAGATAAAAACAAAATCCCAGTGAGTAGGCTAAAATAAAAAGATTATTCAGGACCCAAAGTCATCAGCCCAGAGACTTGATGTGGAGGTACCAGGCCAGATAAAACAAATGCTCTGGTGTAGTATGTGAAAAGTTGAATAATATCCTGGTGAGACACAACAAACTTACATTGAAGGTAATGCCATCCTGGGCTTTCTCAAAGGCTTTAGGGTGTGTGTTGGCCTTTATCTCCACCTTGGGGGCGCTCACTCTTACCTGTGGACTCTGTGTGCATTGTGGGGAAGTGTACCCTTGGTTAGTAAGTAGAATTCTGTGTCATCGTTAATCCTGCTTTGCCTTTTGACTATGTGACTTTGTTCTGACTTAATTGAGTCAGCTGTTTAATTTGCTAATGGGAAACACAAAGATGAGAGTGGAAGATGGAAAAAGTTTTATTTTTTAAAATGAGTACATAATTTACATGTAAGTAGTAGTATTTCTCCTTGTTTGCATTTATGTAATTAGTTCCTTTTTGCAGAGTGAGGCAACCTTCATAGATGGAAGAAACTCCCTGTAACAATGCATTGTACAGCTTTTGAAATGACTTTTAAAAACCAAACTAACAATGAGAGGCTTACATATGCATTATAGAACTTTGGGGATATTTGCCTTCAATAGACTTAGACTGCTCATCGGTTTTACTATTCCTGTTTTTTAATCCTGGGTCAAGTGCACTAAAAAAAAAATAAACGAGTGAATGAATGAGCAAAATAATCAATCAATCAATCCATACTGATGTTATCTCTTTTTTTGACAATTATCATGTTGCACAGGGGCCCAGATTTGTCATTCTCCTGCTTGCTGATATATGTCAGTAAACAGGGAAGCTCCACTGAGCCTCTAATCCAGACAAAGTAGTTGGGATTAGGTAGGGAAATGATCTTGATTTTCACTGTGCTTGGGGGTAGGATTATAATCTCTTTTTGTATTCTGTTGGCATTTTGTGAGTGCATGATAGTACTATTAAACCGTACGGCATTAGCATTCATATCCTAACAGATTCAACATTATGCTTCATTATTGAGTTGAAGATAATTTCATGGATACCATAGGCTTTCATAACTAAGAAGAAAGGTTCTAGCTGCCTGAATCCTTCCTTGCCATTGGTGATATCCTGACCATCAGGATACTCATAGTTTTCAGAAAAGAAGCACTAGATGCAGCGGTGACCGTCTTCTTCTCAAAGTCGAGAGCATCTTAAGATTGCTTCTGCTTGATGTCATACACAGTTTTTCACCCAGCTGCAGTAGTGAAGCTGAAATTCCTCTTTTACTGTCTCCATGAGTTAGTCTGTCAGGTCACTGCCAGCCACATCCAGATGGAGTATGGCATGAAGAAGAGCATAACCTTCATAGATGGTCCCAGTGTGGATCAGATCATCATAATACCAGTGATACCAGTCAGAGACATACGATATAGCATGGCCTAGATGACTGCATACATAGCTGGGCTGGCTTTGGGATTCATGGGAGCTTCTGTGAATGATACAGGGTGCTCTTTCAGGGCAGCACAGGGCTAATTGTATGTATGGTGTCAAGTCTTCTTGATGGCCCCGGCTGGTGACTACCATGTTCATTGGCATACTTCCAGATCAGAATATGTCTTGTTCAATCAGAATACCTCTTGTTCTGGGTTCTTATCCCCAATGTAGTTATTTTTCTGGCTCATATCCAGGATTGCATATTGATATCTATGGAGGGGAAGAAAGCCTGAGGGGCATTGTTTCCTGCAAAGCCAGATTTGTACATTCTAGAGTCATTATTAACAAGGAGGACAACAATTTCATCATCCATAGTGATCTTTGCAAGGTCAAGGTCAAACCCTAAGACGGAAGGGAACTGGTTCAATCCTGGAGGAAGAGAGGGACTGGGAGCCTAGTGCACATGGGTGCAGGAGCATACAGCTACTACCAGTGTTTCCTTAATGACTGAATCTGATGTTATTTTCTGAGTTCTCACTTTCTTAAACTTCTGTGAAACCTTTGACAATCTTGATTTCTGTCTCTTCTTAATTCTCTCCTTTCTAGGTTTTTATTACACAGTTCTCATCTGGGTTTTTCTCCAACCTGCTTGACTCCTTCTTAGTCTATTGCTGGATCTGTATCCAAGGCAGATCCAATAACTGTGGATGTTTCTTTGGATTCTCTTCTGAGTACTAGATTATTACAATAGTAAGGTTGAAACTGGTGTCTTCTTGCCTTCCCACCCTTTCTCCCCATTCTAGTTCATTGTACACACCACTGCCAAGGTCATTTTCCCAAAGTGTAGATGAATATGACTATGTGACTACTCTACTTAGTCAACTATAGTCACTTTCTAGGATAAAATATAAACTCTTCTGCTTTTCTTTTGAAGTGTTTTACAATGTAATTGAGCCAAATCATCTTTTTCTCTATTCCTCACAGACAATGCTCCTTCTCCTGTCTCTGTACCTTTGCACTGGCCATCTACATGCCTAGAATGCATCGTTAGCTGAGCCTTGACTGTATAGATTCCTTCTCTTCCATTAACATTGCAGCTGGATTCCTAATTTTTATATCTTCCCCAAATGCTAGTGTTCTCTCTCTCTCTCTCTCTCTCTCCCTCCCTCCCTCCTTCCCTTTCTCTCTCCCTCCCTCCCTCCCTCCCTTCCTCTCTCTTTCTGTCTCTCTCTCTCTGACTCTCTGTCTCTGTCTCTGTCTCTCTCATGCATTTAATGACTTTGTATATATTTATATTTATTCACTTTACACTAATGCTGTATTTACTTATAAATGTACTTATTTACTGCTCTTAGAATGTAAGCTCCTTGAAATAGGAATTTGAAAAAACAAACAAACTATATCTGCAGCAGCTTATCCAGAGCTTGGAACATAGTGGGTACTTAATAAATGTTTGTTAATTGATTGATAGAGATCTATGGTCAGAGACTCTATATCTGTGGGAACTTGTAGGGATGAAAAACTAGCCTGAGATGATTATATTACTAGCAGTATATCAGCAAATTTGCTGGTGAGAAACTGGTCCCAGATAAGTCTAATTAGGCTTTTGCCTAAAAGTGTGGAGTTACCCAGATGAAACAATTCCATCCTAGGGGTTCACATCTCACGATTCTGTCACTTAAATGAAGTTGGTAATAAAGTAATATTCCATGAAGTTAGGATGAAACTATATTCCTTAAAGCTCATTTCTGTATTATCACTGAGTTTAAAGCAAAAGCCTTTAGAGTGTTTGATGATTAGGCTAATGCTAACCTCATTATCTTGAGTGGCAAATCTTTCTTCCATTACACATTGTAAATGTAGAAAAAAAATATGTTTAAAGTGGAGAAAACACCCTGTGGTATCTTGACAAATAGATACAACTTGCCTTCCTTATTGGTGTGTTAGAGTCTTGGAGAGGGCTCCAGGGTTTCCACAGCAATTACTGAATATTCTTTATTGCAGTATAAGAAAAAAAAAATCTCATTTAGACAATGGATGCTTCACTCATGATACTCAGTCGCAGATCTTCACATTTATAAGGGAAAACAACAGCTAAAGGAACAGCTGTTGCCTAATCTAGGAGAAGGAAGACCGATGAGAAATCATTCCGAAAAAACTGCTGGTACTGTTGTCTCCAGAGGTCTCACTCTGTCATCCAGATGAGAATTAGTTTAAATTACCCTAAATGACATTCAAAAATATGAAAAGAAAATAATCATTTTATTTATAAGACATCTCACCCAGAGTCAGCAGGGCTCTGAATACACAATTAAAACATATTCATAATAACAAATAATAATAATTAAAGCATAACAAACCCACAATGTAAAAGGTATAGAAATTTCTAAGAAGTTGACAGAAATATTGAAGTTTAGAACACATTGAAAGACTCCACCCATTTGGTTTCAGGCCAGGATTCAAATGGAAAAAAATAGACAAAAACTTATTCTTCATTGTATTTAATGACAAAGTAGTATCATTTCTATTCGCCTCTGACAATCTCTGTAGGGCTACTCCTGCACTAACTGGATAATAATCATTAGATATGGCAAGTCTCAGGAAGTTCTCTATTATGTGCCAGACAAACATGAATCTAGAGAAGCAGCACATCTCTCTTTTCACTCCCTTTTGCATGGGCGAGAGAGTTTAGGTCAACAAAAAAGGGACCCCCTCAGGAGAAAGATACCATTCACCACTATTTTTCTCTTCTTTACATGCAGTACTGGATTGATGATCATTTACTTGTAGGAATAGTGTTCCACATCATGGTTTCTTGGATAGAGGTAACTGCTTCCTGCTGCAATAGTCCAGTTTCCTCCTTTATGGAAAGCATTTCATTACAATTAACTCAAAATTTTCGGTGATTGTTGTCGTTCTTCTCTGTGTCACATTCTTCTACCCTTCATCTGCCTTACTGATACATTAGGATTTTCCTTTCCAAATCCTTTTTATCTTTTGTTTCCTTTTAAAGTACTTTTATTCTTCAAGGAACTGTTTATTCTCCCTGAAAACCAGGAGAATAGAAGTAATTAATCTAGTTCTTTTTTCCTTTCTTTTTAGGAGATCATTGCCCTGACCATTGCCCTTTGTGCAGTAATAGGTGTTCTTATCTTTGGATCATTTCAGTTCAGTCATTTCAGTAGTATCCAACTCTTTGTGATCCCATTTGGGGTTTTCTTGGCAAAAGTATCGTAGTGGTTTGCCATTTCCTTCTCTAACTCATTTTATAGATAAGGAACTGAGGTAAACAGGGTTAAGTGACTTGCCCAGGATCACACAACTGAGAAGTATCTGAAGCCAGATTTGAATTCTTGAAGATGAATCTTCTTAATTCCAAGCCCAGCATTCTATCCATTGGGCCCTAACAGGTGTTACTTACTGGCATGAACAGTATGCCTGTTTATATTTTCACTAGGGATATCCTTGAAATTTGTACAGACTGTTTTCATAATGATTTTGTAGAGGGCAAGAAAATAGACATATTAGTTGGTGATGGTTGATATCTTTTTGGACAGTTTTCCATGTTAATATATGTTTGTATGTGTATGTACATACACCACTTTATTTGTAAGTTGCTATAAACATTTTTCTTATATCTTGTCCTCCATAATTCATAGTATTTCATAATTTGCACCCATATAACATCGACTTTGGCATCAGTGAGCACTGTATGATCATTGAAAGCACTGTACATTTTCCCAAATACAGAATAATTCATTTTTCTTCATTTACTAACTTATGGGTTTATCTTATTGTCTGTCTTCACTTCTTATCCAAAGTATATGTACAAAATCCATTCACTCTCCACCCAATTGCATACTGTAAAAAGGGCAATATGTGCTTTGATCCACTTCATTTTTACAATATAGAATTAAATGGATTGAAAATATTATCAATCTCCTTTAATCAAATCTTTTATCTTTGATCTAGATTATTCTAGATCATTCTCTTTTAAATCCTCCCAGGTCGAGGTGAGGAGGCTCTGAAATGGTCTGGACTCCAGATTCTCGAGCTTAACAAAATCAACAAAATGCCATCTGCATACAAGAACTTCTGGAAAGCCTGACCATCTGTAGGGAAACTCTGTCCATTTGGACTTTTTGCAGAATAGCCTCCATAGACAAATATTTTGGATTTTTAAAGCTTTGCTTAATATTAAAAGTCAGAAAATCTGTGAACAAAATTATAGTTGTAGCATCAAGGACTTTTCTGGGATCCTTAGCATTTGTATGAGAAATACCTGAATTAAAGAGAAAGCTCTTAAGTTTACATTATACTCTGCTGAGTCATTCTTTTATGTACATCGATAAACACATTTTTTTATTTTTATCACCTCAGTCAACTATGTGACTGTAAACATTTGGCCCATTCAGCAGAATTATCAGCAGTGTTCCTGTTCATATTTCCATCAAGGATATCTTGAAATTTGCACATAATGATTTTGTAGAAGGCAAGAAAATGGACGTATCAGTTGGTGATGGTTGATTTCTTTTTGGATGTTTTTCCATATTAATACTACCAGAACTTTTCAGTCTTTTAGAATCTTCCTCACTTTGAGATCTTGAAAATTGTGTTACCCCTAAAATGTATATTCTGTATGTTTTTTATATGTTGCAATCACACTTTCTTCATCATCTTAAGTACATTTTCTATAGCCTCATGCTAAGTACCCACTAAAGTACTAAGGTATGAATTCAAATGTGATAGTTCTACCATAATCAATGATTAGAATAGATTGATATAGAAATGTTTGCAGATCTGTTCCAATCGGTTTCTAAATTGTTATTCCCCTTCCAGTTTTATTTGTATATGCCCTTTGGATTGTATGGGTCGGTTGGCTTGTATGCCAAGCTCTCTGCAGGTTCATATTTCCTTTCGCTGCTTTTTGCTGTTTTAAGATGGTACTAGTATATAGTATTTAACTATCATCCTCTGTAATATGTTAGAAATTAACCTGAACCCTAAAATGGTGCTGTATTTAGCTTCTATATCTTTCAGAGTAGCATGGAGAACAAGTGGTTACTAGTTGAGGAAATTTCTATATTTTTTGTCATCCTTGTTAAGACAATTGTTTTTATATCAGCTAAGTATTGTTAAGAAATATTTGTGCTTGTCAGTCAGTATCCTTTTATTTATGATTTTTCAAAATCGAGTTTATTTAAATAGGTCAAATATGAACTGTTATAATTTGCATATATTCTATTTTTCTTATCTGATGTTAATACTGATGTTTGTTCTGACCAGCTAATGATCAGTCTACATTTTTTTTCTGAAATAACTGTCACATTCTTAACCAATCATTTCCTGTCTAATGATATAATCAGTTTCAATTTTTGTTATGTTGTTCAGCATTTTACTCCTTTCTTTAAGGAACTATTTATGAGAATATCAACTGAGGGAGAAAAGAAAACTTTGCATCAAATATCATTGATTAAGTATATCTGATATATATAATATATATGGAGTTAGTATAAATACATAAGATAAAAATAATTCTCTAATGAATAGATGTTCAAAATATATGCACAAACAATTCTCCAAAGAATTGCAAACTATTAAAAATCATATGGAAGATTGTTTTGTGTCATGAG
Organism: Pseudochirops cupreus; assembly: GCA_028627135.1. NCBI lineage: Eukaryota > Metazoa > Chordata > Mammalia > Diprotodontia > Pseudocheiridae > Pseudochirops > Pseudochirops cupreus. The sequence goes on from CM053582.1 coordinate 127,378,943, forward strand.
TAATAAGAGAAATGAAAAAAATACCCAGAAATTTGGCAAAAATGATAGATGGTTTAGGTAGTCAGTGTTGAAGGAGATACCAAAAAATTGGGACAGTACTAAATTATTTATGGTGGGGCAGAGCCAAGATGGCGGCGTAGAAGCAGCAACATATCGCAGCTCTCACATAGCCACCCCAAAATACCCATAAAATAGGACTCTAAACCAATCCTGGAACTCCAAAACGCACACAAAGATACTTCCCACTAAAGTCAGCTCGGCTACGAGGAACCATATCAGCTCTGTGAACCGAAAACAGCCTGGCCTGAAGCCGCGGCTGTGCCCCGGGGGCGGCTGGACGGGAGGAGCAGATGAGCTGAGAAGCTTCAGGTGAGCGGATTAGCGGCAGCTGTGAATGGGAATTGT
>CM053582.1:127379847-127504922 GCA_028627135.1 Pseudochirops cupreus
TACATCCAACTGGAACTTGAGATACACAGGCACTGCAGTTGGGAGATCCATCCTGCCCTACCAAAAAGTGACATAGGAGAGAATAGACTGGGGGAGGGGGGAAATACTGGGATGGCTGTTTTGGGGTGGTGGGCGGGGGAAAGACGGGGAGAAAATATGTAACTCAAAAAAATTTAATAAAGAATCTCATATTAAATTATTTATGGTGGGGAATTGATCTAACCAATCTAGAAGGCAATTTGGAATTATAATTTTTTTTTCCAAAGGTGATTAAATGTCGTTGGCCTTTGACACAGAGATCTCATTACTAGATATAAAACTCAAGAAAGTCAGAGTCAGAAAGATCACATATAAGCTAAAATATGCATGATAATATTTTTGTAGCAGCAAAGAACTGGAAACAAAATAGATGCCCATTAGTTAGGGAATGGTGAAACAGATTTTGTTTTGTATAAATGTAATGGAGTATTATTGTGAGGTATGACAAAACTAATAATTCAGAGAAACGTGGGAAAGACTTACATAAACTGAGAACTGATTGAGAGTGAGGAACACAAAATCAGGAAAACTAAATCAAAACCCTGAATTTAAACATGTAAATGGGAAAAAGTGAAAGAAAAGAACTGACTGCTGGATGAATATAATGACCACGCTTGACCCTGGAGAAGAATTGAGAAAATAGACTTCTCTCTTTGCAAAGGCAGGGAAGCATGGGTGTGGAGCATTGTATATAATATCAGACACAGTTGATATGTTTGGTTTTGTCGAATGCTTTTTTTCTCTTTCCTTTTAAATCTTGCTTATAAGATGTCACTGGATAGGGGAGTGGAAAGAATAGAAATATTGTATAATGAAAGTGACATTAAAACCCCAACTCTTCTGAAAAAGAAAGAAGGAAACGAAGGAGAGATAGTGAGAAGAGAGAGCGTCCAAGTAGTCCACAATCAGTGGCCTCTTTTATTTACTAGTATTGAACCAAATTTTTAATTTTTTTTGTGTTGTTGTCTTCTCATGCGTCCACCTTTACACGTGCCCACTTTGATGCAGTTGTACCCTTATTTTCAAACTCTTCCCTGGAGCCATTCAAGTAAGTGGTAAAGTCCTCTTGCTGGGGATCGTGCTGGCTTCTCTTTATGAGGATGTAGTAAGCAAGCTGATCCAGATAACTGAAGGCCTCTAGCTTCACCCTATGATACTCCTGTCTAATGTCTGCACATATAACTAAGGAGCATAAATTTACTCACCCTTCCCCCTTTTTATAGGGGAAATATAAGGGTTCAACCCTGGCTCATTGAGGAAGATACAGCCATCTCATAGAAGTTTTAAAAATTGTCTTTCTAGGAGACTGAGAGTACTATTGAGGAGCATCCCATTCTTGAGATGAAAAGAGACACAGAGCAAAATAAAAGCAATTATTGCACCCAGCTTCTCCCAGGATACTAATTTCAGTCTATCTGCAAAGTCTCAATAAGAGATCATATTGATTATCACAACACTGCCAGCACGTGCAATGTGGAATCCATTAGAGATTCTGAGGTAAAAGTATATATTATTCTCTGACATCATGGAAATCCCTTGATCTTGAACCTGAAATTGAATGTAGAGTACCCTCTTTTTTGGCCATCAGTCAACAAGGACTCATATTTTTATCCTGCCCACATGTCAGTTGCACTTAACGTTGCTCATCATTTTACCAGCAGAGCCACTATAACTCGGTCAATCACATAGTGCAGGACATTTAGTTTTCCTACTTTACTGCTCAAAACTTAGCCTCCCAAACCAAGGTTAGACTCATAGACTCTTAGACTCATACAAAAAAAGTAACAGGAAAAGTTTAGTCCTTTTACAGGGAGCTAGAGACAGTGAAAATTTCCTTCTGCAATTGTGAAATTACCTACTTTTAGAAGATAGCTACTGTGTCCTACTACTTATTCTGCATGCTAATTGCTAAGTGTATCTAACTAGATCATAACTCTCTATGGTTCAAAAAATGAATTATATTGTGAGCTTATAATAACAACTTATATTTGGCATGATTTTATGTTAAAATATAATTTTAAACTGACAAAATAATTTAATCCCTTTTCCCATCTGTATGGATACAAAGTTTTTGTATAGTCATAGTTTGTATCGAGCCAATTAGACCTGATTCAGGACTCAAATAACAGATCTTAATTATGTACCCTAATTCCTCTCGAGGTGATGCAGCTTACAAAGGCTGGCTCCCCCAAAAGAACCTCAGGGGTGCACTTAAAAGGACTTCTGTCTGACATCCTGACATAAAAAACCTTTACCTCCAAACTTCAGGCACCAAAAAGGACATGTTCCTTATCATATTATGCTAAAGACTATTGTAAGTCAAAATACTTGATTCTCGGGATCAGCTTCTATGCAGATATCTTTGAGACTGGTTTCTATGCTAATGTCTTTGAGATTGTGGCCTGCTCTCAGGGAGCATCCTTTGTCCTGTAAGATACATTTTGATAAAAGACAACTGACCTTCCCCATGACTTGCTGGGTCCTTGATAACAAGCCTTGTCTAATCCAAGCTACTTCCTGGGTATTGCATACTATTCTATTAGTAGTAATATTCCAGGATATGATTGAGATAAGGATACTTGAATCTTTGTCATTCGGATCTTTAAAAACTTTGTTCTAAGCATCAATAAATGGAGTTCATGGTTCTTCCCTGAACTACCCACACGGCCTGGTCCTTTTTTAATTCACATCTCCAATCATGCTTAATACTGGACATTAAACAGGCTCTCAACAATAGTTAATATACTATTTTTTTAGTTCTACTTTCTTCACTTTGTATCATTTTACTATCTTCCCATATTTCTTTATAGCCTAATGTTGGTCACTTATTGGCAAATTAAATATTGTATTATTACAATATACCAAAAATTATTCATCTATTCCTAAGTTTTTTCTCCATAATAGATAACATAACTATAAAGCCTCCATAAAAACAGGTCCTTTTTTATTCTTAAATGAATTTTGTGGCATATTCCTTGTGATGGGATTAATGAGTTTTATAGCATGACCAGTTTTGTAAATTTTGAACATTATCAGATTATTGGACCAGTTTACAGTTTAGCAAGGAATAGAGAAATGTATCTATTTTTCTGAAGCCCTTATAATATTGCTTCAGGAACTTTTAATAATTTTTTTCTCCCAGTGTCTAAAATTAAGTAATTACTCAAAGTTGTTTCTTTGCATTTGCATTATCTGCAATGTTAGTGAGATTTAATTTTTTCTAGATGGTTATTTTTAATTTAAAAATTAATTCATATTTGATCATTTGTCCACTGGGGAATGGGCGAATTCCTCTTATAAATCTGTATCAGTTCTTTACAGAAGGTTGATATAAAAACTTTTACCACATATCATATCTGAAATTCTTAGTGCAATTTTAAAATGTTAAAGCGCAAGTTACATAATGTATTTTAAGCATCTGAGGATTTGGCATCAGAAAATATGGAGTTGAGTCTTAGTTCTACCATTTAGTAACTTTGGCCCTGAACTAGTAACTATATTTCTCGTAGACCTTGTTTCTTCATCTTTAAAATGGGGATAATAAAAATAATCTTTCTGCTTGCTTTGTCAGATTATTGTAAAAATTAAATGGGATCATGTACATAAACTATTCTGTAAGCTACAAATGATATCTTTACTATTATGATCATTTTATCTGCATTATTACCTCAACATTTCCCCTAATGTATATTTTTATTGCTATATTATTTTACATAATTTAATTTTTTCTTATAAAATTGAATCTCTGCTCCAATAATTTTTACCATTTATTTGGTAAACAAGAATTTCTCTTCCACAGTTGAAAGAATTCTATCATTCAGTTTTCTTCTTAAAAAATTTTTATAATTGAGTCAGTAGGGAGTCACAGAAGCTTGCTAAGTCAGGGAGTAAGTGGTATGATCAGACCTGTGCTTTAAGAATATCAGTTTGGCAACTGTGTAGAGGGTGGATTAGAGAAAGAAGAGACCACAGGTAGGGAGTCCTGTTACCACACTGTTGCAGTAAACCAGCCAGTAGTTGATGAGGGGCTTGTACAAAGCAGGTGTGTTACAAGTGACAAGAAGGGACTGGACTGATATGAAAGTGTACATAGAGGAAAGAGCACTGGCCCTCTAAACTCAAAAGGTCCAGGTTTGGATCTCTCCTCTGACATTGACTTCCTGTGTAACTGTGGGCAAATCATGATGTTTCCTTAGGCCTCATTTTACCTACTTTAAAAGGAGAGTGTCAAAATCCTCTGAGTTCCTGTAGTTTAAAATACAAGACAAGGCTGGGTGAAAGTTGAAGCATATATCCATGTAGGATGCCAGTAGTAATGTTCTAATTTCATAATTTCAGATGTCTGGTTTTTTTTCTCAGTTCTCTAATGTGTCTTACTGTAAGTTAGCTTTGGTAACAACTTTGTCAGCTGTGTAGTTTAGCAGAAGAGTTCCCAGTCTGGAATCAGACGATCTGAAGCAGTGAGATGGTGCAATGGATAGAACACTGGACCTGGAGTCAGGAAGACCTGAGTTCAAATGTGACCTCAGACAGTTATTAGCTGTGTGACCTTGGGCTAGTTATTTAACTTCTCTTTGCCTCGGTTTCCTCATCTGTAAAATGGAGGTAATAATAGTACCTACCTCCTAGGGTTGTTGTGAAGATCAAATGAGGTAATTATTGTAAAGCGCTTAGCATAGTGTGTGGCATGTAGTAAGCACCATATAAATTTTACTTATTATTACTACTACTGCTACTGCTGCTGCTACTGTACTCTCTGAATGTGAATCCCTGCTCTGCCTTTTACAGCCTTGTGTGGATGTAGACAAATCACTGGGCATCAGGTTCCTTGTCTGTAAGGGAGGAGGCTTGATGACTTTCAGGTCCTTGTCAGTTCTGAGGCTGGCATCCTATATGATTATTATATAATTATAATGACATGACACTTAGAGGTTTACAAAATGCTATATGTATACATGTGTATATATAAACATATATATGTTTTGTATATATAAATGTGTGTGTATATAAAGTGATCTCAACAATGAGGAAGCAGTAAGAAGGCATTAAGAATCATCAAGAATGGGGCAGCTTTGAGGTTTTTTTAAAATCTCTTTTTAGGGAATATGGTGACCATCATATAACAAAAGATTACATGGGTAAAGGCTGGTTGTCCATGTGGGAGTTATCATTGAGTGAGCTGTCTGTGTATAGTCAGACCATTGACGCATCAGAGGTAAGAACAGAATTAGTAAAACTCAGGGAGAAATAATATAATGAGAGCAAGATAGGGCATGTAATTAAAACAATTTAACCACACACTTTTAAAACAAGTAATTGTAAATGAAAACTGGGAGTTGGACAGCAGAAATTATATTTATGCTACTATAATTTTACCCTAAAATTTAACCAGTATAAATTACTTGTTAGAATGAGACCAAAAGAGCCCAGAAAATGAGTTCAGCTAACATCAGACTTAATTGCCAAAGGCAACACCAGATTATATTTAGCTCATTCATATAACCTAATGAAGAAGGGTAATGGCAGATACTGAGCAGAATCATTTCACAATATAGAAAGAAGCAGTGGAAAGGAATCCAGTTCAAAGAAAGCTTGATATGATTCTCAACTATGCAGAGTCATGCTAAGACATTGAAAAAGGAAAATTGAGGAAGCACTATAAACCAAAGAAAAGTGGAAAAGATTTACAGAGATTATTGTGGTAACCTACTTTCTCGATCTGTGACAGTGAGGCCCCTCCATTGAGAGGAGCTAGAAATGGAACTAAGACGTAAGAGAAGCATCTGGCTTGGCTCACAAACTGTGAGAGTAATGATAGACCAATATAAAAGGTATCCTAAGGAAAGGGAGATACCAGAGGTATGAAAAAGAAATCTGAGACCTTCATAATACCTAAAAAAAAGAAAACATCAATAATTACCAACCTGTCCTTATCATCTGCACTTGAATAAACGTATAGGAATCAGGAAATTCTCAGTGAGAATTTTAGTAGAGAAGAAGTACCAGTTGTAAGTAGTATTCAACAATGGATTATACTTTTATTATTTCACAAGTTAACTGAAAAAGTTCTCATTATATTTAGTATCTGTTGATTACCAAAATACCATTTGATTCAATAGGCAACTAGGTGACACCGGGCCTGGAGTCAGGAACATCTGAATTTAAACCCAGCCTCACACACTTACTAACTGTGTGACCCTAGGTCTGTATCCCAAAGAGATCATAAAAAAGGGAAAATGCACAAAAATATTTATAGCATCTCTTTTTGTGGTGGCAAAGAATTGGAAATTGAATTGATGCCCATCAATTGGGGAATGGCTGAACAAGTAGTATTATATGAATGTAAGGGAATACTGTTGTTCCATAAAGAAATGATGACCAAGTAGACTTCACAAAAACCTGGAAAGACTTGTATGAACTGATGATGAGCGAAATGAGCAGAACCAGGAGAATATTGTACACAGTAACAGCTACATTGTGTGATGAGTAAGTTTCATAGACTTGACTCTTCTCAGTAATGCAAGGATTTAAGACAGCTCCAAAAGACTCATGACAGAAAATGAGGTCCACATCTAGAGAAAGAACTATGGAGTCTGAATTCAGATTGAAGCATACTATTTGCTCTTTTTTGTTGTTGTTTTGTTTTGTTTCTTCTTTCTCATGGTTCCTCACATTGGTTCTAATACTTCTCTACAACATGACTAAGTTGGAAATGTTTAAAACTGCATCTTTACAACATTAATCCTGGTTTTTTTTTTTTTGTTTTATTGATATGTGGATGAATGATTTTCCCCCTTAAGATTGTTTTCACTCAGAAATTTTACTAATATTGTTTATCATAATGATTTCCTTTTATGCAAATATTGATTATTTCAATAATTTGTCTTTGGCCTATTCATTATTTAGGACCTCATTGTTAAGCCTCCATTTGATTGTGTCTTTTCTTTGTGGTCCCTGAATTGTTTTCTGTTTTCATTGTTTTATGGTCTGTAAAGGGTGTATTTACTATTTTTTCCTTTTTACACTTGTTTGCAGTATCTTTCCTACCAAATACATGGTCTTTTTTTTTTTAATAAATGTTTCATGTGGTACTAAGAAATACACATATTCTTAAGCAGTTCCATTTAGAAGATGACATAAGTCTTTTAGTTCTAACCACTATACCAATTTTCTCAGTTCTCTATTTTCCCCCTTACTTGTCTTTTTTTTCTCATTTTTTGCTTTTTGGAGGGCAGTTGGAGTTAAGTGACTTGCCCAAGGTCACATGGCTAGTTTGTGTGTTAAGTGTCTGAGGCTGATTTGAACTCAGGCCCTCCTGACTCCAGGGCAGGTGCTCTATTCACTGCACCACCTAGCCACCCCACTATTTATCTTTTTATTAAATGCATTCAAAACTGAGAGGACATTGAAATCTGTTACTATTTATGTCTTCTAATAGTTGAGTTAATATTTCCTGTACAAATTTAAATGCTAAGGCATTTGGACCATTACAATTTAATATTAATGTTGGTCCTTTTAACTATAATGCAATCATCTTGTTTATCCTTTCTGATGTTTTGAACATTTGTTTTTGTTTTGTCTCATAGCATGATGTCAATAATTGCTTTTTTGGATTCATTTGATGCATAGTAATTTGTTCCAACCCTTTATTTTTTATTCTGTGTATTTCTGTGTTTCTGAATGTATTTTTTTATAAGCAGAAGATTGTGGGGTTTTGTTGTTTAGTCCATTTTCATTTAAAGTTATGAAAATTTGGTTTAAAAAAAGAATGCCTGTTACCTGATTTCAATATACACTTGGATGGATTCCCTATGGAATTTTGTATCAGTATATATATCTGGAAAGCCAGTAGAGATGGATAATGAATTGGGCATGGAGCTGAACGGGAAGAAGAATATGGATTGGTTTGATTTCAGGAAGTTGCAAAGCTTGTTTGATGACAACCATCTCATGAAAGACCTGTCTTTTCAGTATTCGCACTCTGCTGGTATTGATAGTAGTGACATAAAGTCATGTAATACAATTGCTTTTGAACAGTTAAAAATTTATGTATGTATGTATCACACAGAGGATAATGGAGAGGTTCATGGAAGCTATAACAGACTACAATTTATAACCAACCAATGAAGAACTCTGAAGAAGAGCAGGATTAAAAGAAGTCATCAAAGGATTATATAGTAGGAAGAGAAAATGAGTTGGTTTTCTGGCAAGAACAGGGTATGGCAGATGGCCAGAATGCTCCACTTCTTGTCACATAATGCCAGAAGAAATAGAAGAAAACCTATATACTGTTCATTGGAATCCCTGTGTAGAACCTGTGGGAAAGTCTGGACGAAAGTTGGATTCACCTACCATTTGGCAGATGGGCTAAATCAGGTTGAGGGTAACCAACAGCCCTCATACCCATTGCACTACCAGACGTGAATGAAATTGCAATCTGTAATCTCTTCTGAATCAATGAAACTATAGATACTTATATGTGTGTGTATTATACATACATGTGTATACACACATACACACATATATATGGAAAGGGTGTGTGTATATGTATATATGTATATATATGTGTATATATATATATATACATGGATATGTACATATATGTAAATAGATATAGATATATCTATCAGGAAGAAAAACCTGCCTTTTCTTCCTCCTGCTATAATTCTCTTTCCTACTCCAGTTGAAAAAAAAAAAGAAACCTATTACAAATGTATAATCAACTAAAGCATATTGCCAGTTAGTCATTCCAGATAGATAGATGTACATGCATGTGTTACATGTGTATGCACATATGTTCCATGTATGTGTATCCACTTATGTCTATACCTCTTTAGGCCATTCTACTAGAAGTTTTCAGATACCTGGGATAGACATCCCCCAACTCACTAATGAGTTTGAACTGTTGGTTACTCTCAGCTTGGTTTAGCCTGTTTGATGAGACAGTTTTACTGGGAGTGTGTTTACTGTGCATTCTACAGTTTCTTGGAGTCACAGGTGAAAATTGGGTGAGGGATGGATACTAAAAGTGGATGAGCAGCCCTGAAATGGGCTTGGCAAGTCCTCACACCAAAGGTGCTTGATTCATCTACCTTTGGTATCCATTTGGCAAATGGGCTAAATCAGGTTGAGGGTAACCAACAGCCCTCAATACCCATTGATGAGTAAGGGGTATATCTACCCCAAGCATGTAAGGATTTCCCCCATTGCAATGGGTAAATGAGAGCAATTTGTTCCAAAGGCCAAGAATGTGGCTGAAGTCATTGTGGAGTGCTTGGAGTTTGGTCAGACACGGAATACGCCAGAGTCATCCACTGTATCCCCAGCCATCACCAGTAGTCTTGAATTTTGTTCTGCCACTAGACTTCAGTGACTCTGGGAGAGTGAGGCTGACAACCTTGTACAAATCAGCCTTTGCCTCACTTAAATCCAGTTTATACGCAGGTCAAGATGTCAGTCACCCTGTGATGTCATTGGTCCTCTTCGAAAATGCAGTGTGTGTGTGTGTGTGTGTGTGTGTGTGTGTGTGTGTGTGTGTGGAGAGAGAGAGAGAGAGAGAGAGAGAGAGAGAGAGAGAGAGAGAGAGAGAGAGAGCGCACAAGCATTATATGCCTGGCACTATGCTAAGTGTTTTATGGTTATTATCTTACTTGATCCTCATAATAACCTTGGGAGATAAGTGCTGTTATTATTATTCCCATTTTATAGGTGAGGAGGGTCACACAGCTAGAAAGTGCCTGAGCCTAGATTTTGACTTAATTCTCTTTGACTCCAGGCTAGACATTCTATCCACTGTGTCATCTCATTGCATATATGCATAGATAGATAGATAGATAGATACATAGATAGATACATACATAGATAGATACATAGATAGATAGATAGATAGATATACAGACAGACATGTGTATGTGATTCTGTGCTGAGTCTTTTCTATGTGTGATGAGGTGGGTGACATGTTTCATAATTAGTTCTTTGGGATTACAGTTGGTCTGTACAAAGAGTAGGGGGAATGGGGATGAGAGGTGGGGTAGAGGGGAGGGAAGGGTGGGGGGGAGGGTTGATGAAAGTGCACACTTCTGTAGAGGTACAGGGACAGGGTAGAGAGTGGAATGGGGGGGGGATAGGAAGGAGGGACATGTAATTAGTCTCTCACAATATGCCCACTGTGGAGAGGTTCTGCGTAATTACACATGTTCAGCCTGTATTTGATTGCTTGTCCTTCCAGTGGGGGTGGGTGATGAGGGAGGAAGAGAAAGAATCTAGAATTTAAAGTTCTATAATCAAATGTTAAAAATATATATATATGTGTGTGTGTGTATATATATATATATATATATGTACACACACACACACACATACACACAATTATTATTGTTATTATTATTATTAACTACGTCCTACTGGAACTTAAGATACACAGGCACTTTGGTAGGGAGATCCATCCTGCCGTACCATAAAGTCAGAGGGGTGATGGGGGAGGACATAGAGAATAGATTGGGGGAGGGGTTATACAATGGGATGGCTGTTTTGGGGTGGTGGGTAGGGGAAAGATGGGGAGAAAATTTGTAACTCAAAATCTCGTGGAAATGAATGATGTAAACTAAAATAAATAAAAGTTTAAAAAAAACTGGTCTGTACAGTGATCAAAGTTCCTAAATCTTTCAAAAATGATAAAAGATATATTTCTGTACCCAAATGTATACCTATTCTGCTATTTTTTGACCAGTTCAGATGTGGTTTAAGTGTGATTCCTACCTTCTTTTCTTTCTCAAGAGGAAATTAGGAAGGACAGGGGAACAGGAGGGAGGAGGAATTTAAGAAAAGGTAGATTAAAAGAGTGATTCCTCTTAAGCAAAACAAGATCTAAGGATGTGGGGAAAACGTTTTATATACCCCTTTGAGGTGGCAAAGAATAGGAGTTTGAGGGAATGCTCATAAATGTTCACAAACTATGGTTTAAATGTGATGGAATACTATTGTATTTCTCTCCTAATAGCATAATGACTATGATTCCAGAAGATTTGTGATAAAACATGCTCTTCCCCTCTTGATAAAGAGGTGAAGGACTCAAAATGCTGAATGAGACAAAAAAATTTTTTGGATATGACCACTGTATAAATTTGTTTTGATTGACTATATTTAGAATGGATTTTATTTTTCTTATGTTCTCAGTTGGAAGGGGTAAAAGTCTTGTGGGGAGAGGATAAGAACATGAGTCTTGGATGCTTGAAACAAATACGATAGAGGGAAAAAAACCCTGCCAGTTGGTACCAGTCTGTGGCTTGGTTCCCTGATATGTATCTCACAGTGCCCCACTATTGGTCTGGAACCTTCACTTGCCCTGTTGCACAGTCTTCTCCGTGCTCTGGAATGCAACCCATAGAGTGCTTTTCATGCCAGACCCTGTTCCCAGTGTCTGCAGACCTTATTGTCCCTGCCTCTGTGCAACCTGAGCTATACATAAAAACCACTCACTGTAACCATTTTCTTGGCTCTCCCCTTCAAGTTTCTGACAGGTGTGTTTTCTTGATCTGTTTGGAGAAGTTTTTGAGAAGAACTCGTTGTATTTCTACGTGCCATTCTGCCTTTTTGGCTTTGCTCCCACAGATCCATTTTACTTTCTGAGTTTTAGTGGAAATATTTCTGATGCTTCTCCATTGTGTAAAATGTTGACTCATGGTTTCAAGTTAGATGAGTTTTATAACATTAAAGAAAATAATTCTGTTTCTATTGCTTGTTGTCAGTAGTTGCCATATATTATCAAATGCCTTTTGTTTATGTTAATATTTTAATTTTTCTTATTGGTATGTTATTATGTCAATGTGAACATTTAAAAATAATGACTTATCATTACATTACTGATATAAATCCTATCTGGTTGTGATTAACTCATGTTCTGTTTCTATTCCCTTTGCCAATATTTTTTTTTAGCATTTATACATATATATGTGTATATATACATATGACATATATCCATACACACCTAAGTGTGTAATATGATATATCAGTCTATCTAATCTGTCTACCTGTCTACCTATCTATGACAGCTAGGTGGCACAGTGAATAGAGTGTCAAGCCTTCTGGACTCAAGATAAGAGTTCAAATCCAGCCTCAGACATTTACTAGCTGTGTGACCCTGGGCAAGTACCTTAACTTGTTTCTTTAGTTTCCTCATCTGAAAAATGGGGATAATAATAGCACCTACTGCCCTGAGTTTCCTTAAGGACCAAATGAAATAGCAATTGTAGAGCTCTTGGAATAGTGCCTGACACAAAGTAAGCCCTATATACATTGTTGTTGTTATTCCTGGTATTATTATGTTCATTAGTATGACAGCCTACAATCTTTTTAAACATTCCCCTTGCTTTTAAAATGAAAAATATACTTGCTGTATGAAACAATCTTAGTAGCCTATCTCTCCTTATGTTTTGAAGTAGTAGTTTTTGCAAAAGCAAGTAGTTTTTTAAATGGTTGAAAAAAAGTCACTTGTGAATTTGTTAGCTCCAAGTGCATTTTTGTGAGGTAGTTCTTGGTCTACATAATTCCTCTTTTTGAGTTCATCCTACAAGTTACTTGTTTTCTATTTTGTCAGTTAGGGTGTTTGAGATTTTCATTGATACTTTGCCATCAGTTTTAAGTTCTTTAGCACACAGCTGTGTGTAATAATACTTGAAAATTTTCTTAATTTCTTTTTTTACGTTAATGTTCTTTCCTATATCTAGTTTTGGTGATTTAAAGTTTTTCTCCCTTTCTGACTAAATTTCTTAATGATTTATTGGTTTTTTTTTTTAAAGCTCTTGGCACTTTTTAAATCACTTGATTCCTCTCTATTTTATTCATTTCTATTCTCATTTTATCATTCTCCTTATACTTCTTTTCATTACTTTATTATTTTGTTTCTTTTCTAATGTCGGTAGGTATAGTCTATTTAGTTTATCCTTTTGTGTTTTTATTACTAATTATGTAAACAGCACTCTGATAGCAATCTGGGCTACATCTCACAAATCCTGATTTATGACATATTACCTTTAAATATCTGTGATTTCATTTGTGTTGGTCCTAACTTTATATTCTTGTACCTTTTAATCACATTTGTGTTAGCATTGTACACTAAGAATATACTTTGTATAATTTTTGCCTTTTTAAAATTTCTAAAGATTTTTTAGATGTCAGAGTATAGGATCAGTTTTGTCTCTCAGTTTTGTGTATACTTGGAAATAAAATGCACTCACTGTTTATCCTTTTAAAGTATCTCTAAATTTGTTACGTATAGCCTGTTCATTATTCTTTCCAATTTTTAATTTTATTCTTTATTTATCTTTTAGTTTGATTTATTACAACCAAATAAGAGGATGTTGGAAAGCTACCATTATTTGATTTCTACTATTAATATTAAGCACTAAGCTTTTATAAATTTAATTGCTATTTTATTTGGTGCACATACATTTAGAATTATTAGATATTTTTATTTATGGTTCCTTTTATCATGCTATATTAACCTTGTCCCCCTCTCTTAATGCTTTCTCCTTTGAATTCAGCTTCTCTGATGTTATCATTTTAGATTTTCTCATGTTCACTACAGTATATTTCAGAATAACTTTTGTTTTGGTACCTTTCAATTTCTTTCAGTTGAATCCAATATTACATGATCTCTAAGTAACTGCACAGTGTAATGGAAGCCACGTTGGAATTGAGGTTTGAAAACCCAGGTTCAAATCCTTTACTTCTTACTTCATAGGCAAATCACCTCCTCTTTCAGTCTTAGGTTCATTAGCTATAAAACAAAGGTATTGAATTAGATGATTTCTAAGGATTCTTGTAGTTCTAGATCCTATTATTACCATTTTGCACTTATAGGAGAATTTAGTCCTTTTACTTTCAGTGTTAATTGTTAGAATTTAACTTTTTTTTTCAATTTTTTTCTCTGTTATTTATAACATCAGATGAGAATGTAAACTACCATATGGTACTATATATATATTTCTACAGCTCAGTGTGCCTTATAAACTTCAAACCTAATCCCATAATTTCTATATTTTATGTTGATAATTATTTAAGTTTTTCCAAGACACAACTCCTCTGCCCCCTTTTGTTAAAACAATAAGGATTTCCTTTGGGGTAGCAATCTTTTTTTCCCACCCCCTTTTTAATTCTTTTTTTCTTTGATAATATTTTAATTGAGCGTTTTTTTGTGTTTTCATTCTATTTCTCTCCAAGATTCAGATGTGATATTCAAAATTTTAACCAATGTACTTTCCTTTCTCTCTTAAGGCTTATATTTGTCATTGAAGGCTTATATTTATGGGTTGCTGTGGTCCAGAGGTTCATCATCTAGTGTCCAAGTTTTTGATAATATGCTTTCCTACATTTACCTATGTAGTCCTCCTCTTCATTTGTGAACTCTGGCCATAAAAAACATACTCAAGAGTTTTTCCAGTGTGGCAGTACCCAATGGAGGTATCATGGCGTAGTGGTTAGAGGGTAGGCCTTGGATTCATAAAGAAGTAGTTTCAAATCTTGCCTCTCACATGTAGTATCTGTATGACTGGGGGCAAATCATTTAACCACTAGAATGTCACAGGCAAATATTTAATTTACCAGTGAGTTTCCTGCATTAATGACATCATATATCAGAATACCTTTCCCCATCCTCGCTCCCCACCAAAAAAGATAAAGGAAAAAAAAATCACAAGATGGATCTTATATTCCCCTGGCATGTCCTTTGAGGACCTTGGATAACCTTCAGGTAAAGGGGAAGTGCTGCAGTTAGACTTTTGAGGGAGCAAGAGACTTGTATTATAACTTGTATTAGAATATTTTATCTCAAATTTCAACTGTGAAGTTAATAGGTTTTAGGTACCCACTGTTTCTTTTAAATATTTTAACTACTTATCTCTTTGGGATGTGAGTATCTCTGATTCAAAGGACCTTTTTAGATGTGGGCTTTTATCCGTGAATTGTTCTAAGTCTTTTTGATTTTTAAATGTCTTTTACCTTCAAACAGAATAATTAAGTTTGCTGGAAGGCTCATTCTAGGATCCAAGCCTGTATTTTTAAGACTCATATGTGCTCTACGTTCTTTTCCAACCTTGCCATCTCTCCTTAAGTTTTGTAGAAAATTTTGGTGAGATCCTGATTAGTGTTTTTTGATATGCAAGTTCCTCTTTGTGTGTGGATTTTTTGAAAGATAGCTTCTTCATGTCTGTAGTATTGAAGCTGGGTAATAGTACTCTTTTGTGAGTTGAATTTTAGATTTTTTTTTTTTGTCCTTATTGGAATCCTGTGGATTCTTTCACTTTGTCCAATGCTGCTTTATTTTTTTGAGTGACTCTTGAAACATAGTGTTCAAATTATTTTGTTTTAAAATATCATCTCAGATGCAAATTATTTTGTAGTTTGATCTTCTAGATCTGTTTTCCAAATCAGGTCAGTAGGGATAGGACTGGGTCTTTGCAACCACGAGGCAAGTCAGATTGTGTCAGATGTTCTTTCTGAGTTATATTCTCATTGAATATCAGTTTTTACTGGGATATGGTCTCATTGAATATTGAGTCATACTAAGGAGATATATGGGGGAAAAAAAAGAAGGGAGAAGAGAATGATAAAAGGAGGACTTAGGAGGTCCTACCAGGAAAGCAAAACCAAAGCATCAGACACAAAAGTCACTGATGTATGAAACTACATTTTAAAGGTCATGAGCAGTTTTGCAGGATTTGTGTGTTTGGCACCCTGAAGCTGTCTTTAGGTATCTCCCCTGCCCATTTCTACCTCTGTTAATCACATGCCAATTTGTCAGTAATTTACATTCCTTCATCTGGCCATGAAATAACTGAATACAAATATATTTGACAGGGTTATCTGTACCACACATCTTGCTAAAATATGACTTTGGCTGTACATGGAGCCACTTCAGTGTGCATCTGTTTTCTTGCCTATAGTTATCCCTTCCATCTTTGGAGTTAGGAGTGTGGTGCCCTGCAATCTGGAAAATCCATGTAAAATTTTTTGGCCAGCAGAGAAGATGTATGAGTTATGGTATCAAAAGATAAAATGTGTTGATATTATACAGTACTATGCATATATTTTTCTGTATTTCTGAGTTTTAAAACTTTTTCTGTGTTGTCTGCTGGCTTTCACATGTCATCTGTGGCTTCTGCAACACTCCCCCAAAATTCCCATTTAATTTCACATGCTGAACCACAGTATATCAAAACTGCAGTGGGGAAAGTTGCAGTGTGGAAGGGATAACTGTACTTAACATATTACTTGCTTCTTCATATCAGACCTTTTGTTGCCGTTGGTTCTTTCCTTCAGTTTCCAATGGTTGAGATATGTCCATATTAACAAGACTGTTGTGAACCCCTCCCATTTGTATGATCCCTTCCACTTCTCCAAAGTAACTAATTTTTTAGTGAGCCCTTCCCCTATCCCCAGGAAAATTACAAATTAACAGTATATGGAAAATCATTGTACAAGCATACTCATATGAAATTTTTTCTTAGGATAAGGGATGGATTATTTCCTCACAGCATGTTATCAGTGCTAGAGGTTGGTCAATGACAGAGGTACTAAACTGTAAATTTCGGGAACTTACACTAGATAGTAACACTGGGGTAGGACAGGTATTTTGAGATGCAGGCAGTATTAGGGGATCTAGACTGGTACTCATTTGGCATCACAGAAATCTAGTAGGACGCACCAGGTGGATATTCTGGCACTAGGTGGAATCTGGCAGCAAGCAGTAGGCAGAAGTTTGAGGTAAAGCAAGTGGTCCTAATCATGGAAATGGGCCATCAGGAAACAGAGATGCAGCCAGAGGGTCTGGGCTTCACAAGCAGACATTTAGCTCTGGGCATGTAAATGATGATGAAGTAACTTTGGCTTGTGTGGACTGGAGAAATGTGGTAGGCAAGAGTCTTACTGGCCCAGTTTCCTCTTCATTTCTATTGACTATCCACGAGAATCCACCTCCTTGTGCTTCCTAGCCAAGTGCCCAGTGAAATGATCCCCAGTGACTCTTTGTGTCACTTTTCCTTCCTTACTTGCTTCATTTAATTCCAGTTCTTTGCTATTTATCATTTTTCTTCTGAGAGCTCTTGATGCAGCCATAGATGATTGTGTATATACGTATATGGGTTAGGAACATACAGGTACAATTTGTTTATGTGTATATTACTGAATATGTGTGTAAATCTACATAACTAAGTATGCGTGCTTGTACATGTGTGTGGATATAGCATGCCATTTACATGTGCTTTGTTTGGATGCATATTGTTCCATATGTATATGTATTATGTGAATGTGTGAATACATGGACTTGTGTTGTGCATTGCTCTGTGTGTGTGCATGTGTGCATAAATATTTTTTTCTCCTGCTCTTGTCGAATGACTGCCTTGTACAATTTCCCACCTGCTACATGCTTGATTTCTTTCACATACTTAGGTAATGCCATATGGTATCTTGAGGTTGTGCCTAGGATTGAAAAGGATTCTTTAATATGGAGCTGAGTGACTAGATCATGTGTTTGTACTATATCTCTAAAAAACTGAAAAAGTTTATTATTGCAAGAATTCCTCATTATCAGGGCCTGTGGCATTAATTACCTGCTCTTAAAGACCTTGAAAAATGTCCCCGAAGTGCATCTGTTTAGGACAGTCATGTTCTCCCAGAGGCTAATAGGATGCTATAGTTGTCTACCCACACAGGAATTCAACCCAAGCCCCTTAATCAGGTGTACAGAATACCAGGTGCTTGGGGAAGGTATAAAATTCAGTAAGACAGGCCCCTTGCTATCCTAGAACTTGGGTTGAAAAAGGGGGTAAGACACATATTCAACAAAGAGTTTTAGCTCAGTAAATTCATGAGATTGCGTGAAAACAACACTCTATAAAGACTGAGTAGGAGAAATATTGTTACCAGTGGAGAGGATCAGGAAAGACTTTGTGAAAGGGATGACTTATGAGATCAGATTTTAGGAACAGGAACTTTTTTCAGCTTCTTAGAGGTAGGGTAACAACATAGGATCTAGTCACTTAGCACCATGTTAAAGAGTCCCTTTTGTGTGAGTGAAGGCATGGAAATTTAGATGTCTCACACCAGCTTGAAGGAGAAAATCTAGTCTCTCTCCCAGGCCAGATGCCACAGCTCTGGTCTTGTACTTACACACTGTCACAAATAAAGTTAATATTGACTGTTTTGTGTGCCTATTCCTGTGCAGAACTGTTAGGGGTTGCATTCTATCTTTTTTTCACATATGTACAGGATGCAGCCCTGGATATATGACCATAAAAATTACAATCTACAGCATCCTTAAAGAGTTTTATTGCTTAAGTACACAAACTCCACTTTTAAGGCAGAGGTACAGACATGGGGCTTACGTGTCCCCAACGTCATAGGCCACTGTAGCCCCAGATTTTGTGCAGCTGGCAACAGAAGCAGTTTTACAGTCACCCTGCGTAGATGGCAATGCTTTTGACTTTGCCTCAGCTCTAGCTGTAGGTGCTTCCTGCCTGATCACTGCCAAGGACAGCCTCATTGACCGCCTTTTTTGTCCCCTCACAGTGTTGATTTCTACAGAAAGAACATTTCTAGCTAAGGTTCTCGGCCCATTTTATAAACGGAAGATGAGCTCAGTTCAAAAGTTCACACTTGTCTAGGAGAGGGAAAAGTCAATATAGTTATGTACGACGTGAGCCTCTTCAGTCCATGACAGCGGGTGTTAAAGGACAAGCAAATTTCTTGGCTCTTGTAAACACTCAATGCAAGAAATCTCTAAGGCTCTCGCTGCTCCACATTTTTCCTTATAAAACTATTTCCCACTCCGTTTGGCACCATTCTAACTTTTTCACAGAAAGTAAGGAATAAAAAGAAGGAATAAGATACCTTATAGTTTTTAAGATTTTATCTCTTATTGGAGGATATTTACATGCTTAGCCATGTGTTATCGGCTGTTCCTTAGAACAAATTTACAATGTAAATTAATTTCAACAATCATTTATTAAGTCCCTACAACGTTCCATGCACTGTACTTGGGAAGCAAAAACAAAAACAAAATCATTTCTGCCCTTAAAACATTTATATCATATTGAAGGAAAACATCGTGTGTGCAGATAAGTATAGAATATAAATATAAGATAACTATAGAAGAGTGGGGAGAGCACTAACAAATGAGGAGATTAGAGATGGCCCTGAATTGAGATTTTATGTGAGCTGTGGATTCCAAGAGCCAGAAGTAAGAAAGGACAGGGTTTCAGGCATCTAGGATAGCCTTTGCAGAGGCATAGAAATGAGGAGAATTCATTGGAGAAGGAAAAGGTAGAATGGTTTCAGGGAAGTCAATTAGAAGATTGCGTTACTTTAGGTAAGACAGTGGTGGCCATGTAAATGGAGAGAATGGCACAGATAACAATAAATGCTGGAAAAATAGAATGGATGTGTTCTTACAACTGACTGGATATGGTAAATTGAGGGAAAGGAAAGAATCAGAGATGACTCCTAGGTTAAAACTCGGCTAATAGAAGGATGGTGCTACCCTTTATAGAAATAGGGGAGTTTGAAGAGACATGGGTTTGAGAGAAAAATATGTGTTCCATATTAGACATATTGAGTTTGAAATGCCTGTGGGAAGCTAAAGTAGGTCTGGAATTCAGGAGAGAGGTGAAAAATGGATATGTATATTTGTGAATCATATGCATAGACATAATAATTGATCCCATGAGAGCTATGAAATACTAAATGAGAGAGAATTTTTTTTTAAAAGAAAGTGGTATGTCGACATATTGGGATAGGGATATGGATTGAACCTTTGATTTCACTGGTTTATGAAACTCCCAGATAAAGAATTTCCATTGATGAATGCAGGTTGGAATCCTCTCATGACATGTACTAAAGCATAGTTGATACAAATGGCTATGTAGTTTTGTCCCCACTGAAAAGATGAGGAAATTGAGGTTGAGAAAAGCTGTGCATTTTTTCTTAAGATGGCACAATGAATTAATGATTAACTAGTCCTTGAACTGAAGCCTCCAGTTCAGAGTGCTTTTGTCTACATTACCGTATTCACCTAAGTGATATATGTAATCCTCATTTTCTTCTCTCTTCTTTCCCTAGCTTGACCTAAACAAAAGCTTTCAGCCCTTTGTCTCTTGAGGACAGCAGAATAAAGAAGGAACTTGAGGAGTAGGGTCCTGATGCTTTTTTTGAGGAATAAAATAATGCAGGAGGCCAACAGAGGGTTTGTGATGTCCTGTACCTAACAGAAGCAAGTATATCCATTCCTGACAGTGCCTAGCCATGGCTTCTGAGAGTTAATGTTTACTTGATTAGAGAGATAGCATAGTCCAAAATAAAAAGTACAAGCTGCAGAGTTAAGAGACCGAGTTCTTTTAGCCCCTTCACTGTCACCTAACCTCTCTTGGCCTCAGTTTCTATCAATTTGGTATAATATCTGCCTGCCCGAATAATATGAATATTGAGATAGAGGATGATGTACCTTTCTTCTTTTGGCTGGTTGGTCAGTGGTGTAACTTTTATCTACTTGCAACTAAAGAAGATCCTTCTGTTTCCTGGCTCAAAGATAGAACATATGAATTAATCAAAGAATAAATGAAAAGGCATTTATTAAGTATTTCTTATGTGCTGATGACTGTGCTTAGAGAAGAAAGTGGAGTGTATCTACAATGTGGCAAGGCAGCTGGTGTGAAGATGGCCAAAGAGTAAAGCAAAGCATGGCCGGAGTTGGCCTAAATATAGTGAGCCACATAATTTGTTCAATTAGTATAGTACACCATTCCCATCCTCCTGAAGTGAAATAGTTGGATTTGATCTATTTTTATCTGGAGGACTTGGAGGGGCATGTGTGTGGGGAGACCCTGACTTTTATACATCAAGGAATTAGGGTAGTACCCCCATTTCCTTACATTGGAGGTACCTATGGCTAGCAAGTAAAAGCAGCAGGAAAAGTTTTTATTGCTGGTGTCTGTGATGATGGCCCTAAGCATACTTGACAGAATTAGAAGAAATCTAGGAGACAAGTAGAACCTCATTATAGCAGAGCAGTATGGCTCTCAGTCTCCAGGGTCCTCTGGCATTTTTCCATTTTTACCTGTGTGTGTCATCTTTCGCCATGTGAGTTGTGTTATGTGTCACCTCTTCTGCCAAGCTGCCTTTAGTCTAGGGCAAAGAGAACATCTGTGGGACATGGCAGTGAGAAATTTGTGGCAGATCAATGACGTTTCTGTCCTTGGTAGAACTTTTTGAACCTTTCCTTTTCCTTTAGGGCACATAAGGTGTCAGAGTTTAGGACATCTGATATCCTGACCTTCCCTAGACAAAATCATTCTTGAATTGCTAGAGTGTCATAAAGTCACAACAGAGATTCTTTCTTCTTTACTTATTGAAATGATGATGACTGGGGCATTTTGATCATTCTTTTGAGTACAGACTACAGGGGATCTGTAGGCCTGTATTGCCAGTCCATTGCTCCCTGTGATGGGAGCTATTGTTTTTAGCTTTCTGATTTAGCAATGCAAATGTTTTGTCCCCACAGTGAGCTTTATTTGTATACACTTTCATTCTTTCTTCCTTAGACTCTGGGAAATCTGAGCAGCTGTGTTCCAGAAACAATTTGAACAGTCTGCAAATGCAGGAGAGTCAATTCAGTAAGCATTTATTAAGAGCAGGCATTGTGCTAATCTCTCAGGGGAACAAAGACAAAAACAAAATGTTCTCTGATCTCAGGGAACATTGTTATTTCTTCTACTGATGGGAGTGATGGGGGAGAGGGGGCATTCAGGCAGTATGGTAGAGAAAGACATGTTAGATTTCCTTTGGTCCAATAGGAGAGCTCCAAGTGTAGAGGCAGTATTCCTCATTCAAGAGCAGAGAAAAGGATGGGATGTAAGTAGAACAGGATATGTAGAGTGAGGCAGGAAGCAGGGATGCAGTTAGGGAAGATCTGACAAGGTCAGTCAGTCATTCACAGAGCACTTATTAAGTGTCTCCTCTGTGCCAGGAATTGTGTAAGATGCTGGGATGGCAATGCAAAAATGAAGCCCTCCTGCCCTGATCATCTCAGGAAAGACTATAGTGCATTAAGAGCAGGCTTTGGTTTCACTCTTCGAAACTACACTAACATTGGCAGGTTGGATTACTGGAAGGGGCCAATTTTAGAAAGTTCATGTCTGGGGTAAACTTACAACTTACAGCTTCTGGAAGTCCTTTTTTCTCCTTAATATGGCCCTTATGAAATTTCTTTAAGTAAAGCTTAGTTATTTGTATAGTCCTGAAGCTTACCTTAATCCAGTGAATATAGTTTGTCCTCGGCTCCTGGTGCAGACACAACCAACTCTTATGGCTATCTTTGGATTACTTCTAGGACATCAATGAGAATTCCTAAATATTCTACACTTTTACAGTTATGGAGAAGGTCATAGAGAAGAGAGGAGGAGACAGTCTCATCTCCTGCTTCCAACCCTCCAAAAGTTTCTCTTTAGAAGGGACTTGGCTGGATTGCTTCTCTCCTAGGATGACTCCATAGCAGAATGCCTGGGCTCTGAATTGGCTTACTTATTTTATCCAAATCCCACAGATTATGACTAAATTTCTTAAGCTAATCCAAATACACTTCCTCTGTAGTGTCATTTCATCCAGTGACTTTCATTCCTTTTCAGTTGGTTAGGGACTTTCCATACTTTGTTTAATGGTGTCATTTAGATGATTCAATAAAAGCGTTCCCACCTGATTAAGGTAGTTACTTTATATAAGGCTGATCATAACATTTGGTTTTATAATTTAGCACAGTATATACTTGGTACATAATAATCATTTAATAAATGCTAGTGAACTGACAAACTCTCTAGTTGTATATAATGTTGTATGTTATAGTTATCTGTGTTCAAGTTTTATTTCACTGCTAGATTGTAATTTCCAGTAGGACAGGAACTTTATATTATTGCTTAATTAATGTTTGTTTGAGTACATGTATGTACTGTTTGGTCAGGATTTGGAACTGAAGGTAAACAGAAATGATAAGGCCCTTGTGAACCATATTTCCTTTTCTCCTCAGGCTCCATTTCCTGGTGTTTGACACAGAAGAGGTCCATGATGTTCTGCGGATCTGGGATGGACCTGTGGAGAGTGGGATCCTCCTAAAGGAGCTGAGTGGCCCCATGCTTCCCAGCAACATCCACAGCACATTCAGCTCTGTTGTCCTACAATTCAACACTGATTTCTTTACCAGTAAGCAGGGCTTTGCCATTCAGTTCTCAGGTTAGTGCTCTCCCAATTCCAAGCTCTCCTCTATTCATTTAATTTTATTTCAATTCAACAGGCATTTATTTAGCCTTTCAGTATCCTCCAGGAGGACTGGAGAAGAACCCATTCTTGTTCTTGAGTAGAGACAACAGTCATAATGAAATAATTAGCCAGCAGGATGAAAGCATTCTATAATGAGTGACAAAATGAGGAGTCCTATCTGAAGGTCCTGTGTGAGTTCAGAGGTAGAGCACGTTGATTGCAGGCGTCAGGGAATACTTGATGGGAGAAAATAAGTCTTGAGTTGCTTTTGGAAGGAAAGATAGGCTTCTGACTGGAGAACATGAACTAGAATGGGATTCTAGGTGAAGATAAACTTCATCAGCAGAGGCGCAGAGACAGGAATAAGAAGAAATAAGAAAAATAGCCATCATTTATCTCGTGCTTTCAGATTTATAAGACGCTTTGTATGTGGTCATTCATTTGATCCTCATGACAACCCTGTGAGATAAGTGCTGTGTCCACTTTTATTCCTGAAGAAACGGAAAGTGAGAGAACTCAAGTGTCTTGTCCAGGGTCACACCTCTAGTCAGTATGGGAGGGAGGATTCAGA
This sequence comes from Pseudochirops cupreus, assembly GCA_028627135.1. NCBI lineage: Eukaryota > Metazoa > Chordata > Mammalia > Diprotodontia > Pseudocheiridae > Pseudochirops > Pseudochirops cupreus. The sequence goes on from CM053582.1 coordinate 127,403,756, forward strand.
CTGTGGGCTTCCTGACTCCAGGTCTGCCATGCTGTGTACTGGGCCGCCTACAGAAGTGTTACCCTTATAGGGGATAATGAGGATGTCTCTCTGGTACTTGGTGCGGGCCTTTTATAAGGCTTTGATGTAATGCTTTAAGATATGAAAAGTGCCTTATCTATATTATCTCCTTTGAACCTTACAAGGTAAGTAATTATAGGTATTATAAATGAATTTTCCATGGTCATTCTAATTAATAAGTATTGAAAGGGGGAATTTGAACTCTTTCTGATTGCAGTTAATCTTTCTGTCCACTATCTATCTACAGGACAAATTTATCTATTTTCTATATTAGCTTTTGCCTTCCTGAGGCATAAACCTGTCCACTGTTTGACTTCTCATTTAGCCATCAAAGAATAGGTTAGACATTTGACCCTATGTCTTAGCTGAGCTCTGGATATTTATTTTCTTCAGCTCCTTTCTATATAGCAATAGATTGAGGGAATTTCAGTTCATGACAGAACAGAGGCATAATTATGGATGCATAGTGCGGAGGGGGCATAGCAGTAGGACTAAAAAAATGAGTAAGTCATACTTTCCTACTGTGAACTTAGTTGTCCAAGTCTTTTTGCGAACATCCTGTGACAGCAAGCTCACTACTGCCCAAGGCAAGCTGTTACAATGCTCTAATGGCATAAAATGCCTTCCTCATATTAAACTAAATTTGGCCTCCCTCTAACTTATCATCATTCTTAGGAGGCCTATAGAATATGAAAAATCCCTTTCCCACAGTGATTCCTCCCATTTTTGTAGACATTGATCATCTTAGGACTGAGTTTTTTCTTCTTTTCTTCTCTAAGGTAAACATTCTTGGTTCTTTTATTTCTGTATATAAAATGGTTTAAATTTCATTAGCATTCTGGTCATTTTTCTCTGAATATATTTAACTTATTAATGCACTTCTTAAAAATGTGGTACCCAGAACTGGATTCAGCACATATTTAACTTGACAAGATCAGAGTACAATGAAGCTGTCACCTACCTAAACTTGAACTCTAGTCTTTTACTTTTTAAAATTGTATTTTATTTTTTTAATAAAAAAATCTTCCTTCTTTCCCTCCACCCCACTGAGAATGAAAGAAAAATAAAACCCCTGTTACAAACATGATACTCAAGCAAAGCTAATTTCTCTATTAGTTGTTCCAAAAATATATGTATCTCATTTTACAATCTTGAGTCCATCACCTCTCTATCAGGAGGTGGGTAGTATGTTTCATTATTAGTCTTCAGCAATCATGTTTGGTTATTAAACTGATGAATACTTGACACTTTCAGAATTGTTTGTCTTTAACATATTCTTGTCACTGTATAAATTGTTCTCCTGGTTTTTATTCACTTTACTCTGGATTAGTTTATACAAGTCTTCACAGTTTTCTCTGAAACCATCCCCTTCATCATCTTTTACAGTATAATAGTAACATTCACATACCATAGCTTATTTAGCTATTCTTCAATTTATGGGTACCTTCTCAGATTCCCATTATTTGCCACCAAAAAAAGAGCTATCAACATTTCTGTATATCTTTATTTAGAATCTGTTTTGCTTAGGACCAATCCCTCTCTTAATCTTTGTTGTTGTTGAGTCATATCAGTCATGTCTGACTCCTCATGGTGCCATTTGGGGTTTTCTTGAGAAAGATATTGGAGTGGCTTTGCCATTTCCTTGCTCATTTTACAAATGAGGAAACTGAAGCAAATAGGCTTAAGTGACTTGCCTAGGGTCACACAGATAGTATGTGTCTAAGGCCAGATTTGAACTCTGGCTTTCCTGACTCCAGTCCCAGCACTCTAACCACCTACCTAGTCTTTCTTTAATTCCCCCTTCTCCCTTTTCTCCTTTCCCTTCCATTTCACTGTTTAGTGAAGTATATTTCCCTACCCAATTGTGTGTGTGTATGTGTTCTTCCCTCCTTTGATCAGTTCAGATGAGAGTGAGGTTCAAATGTCAGTTACTTCCCCACAACCCCTCCTCTTGTTTGGATAAATGTATACTTGTATATCCTAATTATGTGAAACAATTTCCCCTAATCATCGTTCTTTACCCCACATCCCCTTCCTAGTGTATCTCTTCCCCTTTATTTCCATTCTTAAGATAATCAAGAATCCCTTCTAGATGTAATCTAAATTAGTCTTGCACTATGACCTCTCATGATGATGATGGGGTTCAGATGAGACACATATTAGAACATAAGAAGTTTACCTTTTTTAGCCCTTTATAATTTTTTGATGATTATCTTTTTATATTTTTTCATGACTTCTGTGTTTGAAATTGAAAGTTTCTATGCAACTCCAGTCTTTTAATCAGAAATGTTTGGAAGCCCTCTATTTCACTAAAACTCTTTTTTTTCCCCTGTAGGATTGTAATCAGTTGTGTTGGGTAAATTATTCTTGATTGTAAGCTTATTTTCTTTGTTTCTGGAATATCATGTTCCAAACTCTCCACCCCTTTATTGTATGTAATCCTGCTAAATTGTATGTAATCCTGACTTTGGATCCTTGGTACTTGAATTATTTCTTTCTGATTGTAGTATTTTTTGGTTGACCTGGAATCAGTGAATTTTGGCACTAATATTCCTGCATGTTTTCATTTGGAGATTTCTTTTAAGAGTTGACTAAAGGATTCTTTCTGTTTCCCACTTTATTCTCTGGCTCTAAGAGATTTGGGTTTTTTTTTAAGATTTCTTGAAATAGTTTGTCTAGGCTCCTTATTTTTTTGGTCATAGCTTCCAAGTAGTCCAATGGTTCTTATTTTCCTCCTTGATCTCTTTTCTAGGTCACTTGTTTTTGCTATGAGATACCTAACATTTTCTTCTATTTTTTATCTCTTAATTTTGCTTTAATATTTCTTGTTGTCCTATGGAGTCATTGGCTTCTATTTGGTCCATTCTAATTTTCAGGGAGTTTGTTACTTCATCAAGGTTTTATACCTCTTCTGTCAAGCTGTTAATTACCTTTCCAATTCATTCTTCTTCCATAACTCTCATTTCTTTTCCATTTTCCCCTCTCTGGTACTCTCATTTCATTAATGAAAACATTTTAAAAATCTTTTTTTTTAACTCTTTCTTCATCTCTTCCAGAAATTCTAATTCAAGTTGTACCCATTCTGTTTTCTTTTTCTTTGGAGGTATGCTTTTGAATGTTTTGGAGTCATTCTCTTCTTTTGAATGTTTTTAGGTATCCTTTTTACCCTAAGAACTTTTCATGGTGGGTTTCTTTTTTTGTTTGCTCATTCTTCCAGCCAATATTGACTTTAGAATTTTTAGTTAGGGCCAGCCTCTGAATACTTCTGGAAGGAAGTCCTGAGCCTGTCCTGTTGCTGCTTTTTTGGGATATTGAGTATTGTTATCTCAGGATCTCAGGGACAGTTCAAGCTGGGGCCCTGCAGGCTTTTAGTGCTCCCAAAGTAGCCTAATCGTGAACAAAATCTGACTATTGCCCCCATAGTCTGGTCTATGGAAGTTCCTGATCTCAGTCTGGGTCTGAACAACAGTAGATTACTTTTGGACTCAGGTACTGTCAGCGAGCTGGGAACCTTTGCTGGTTCAGAGTGATAGAACTGCAGGCTCCCATCTGGTGCCCTGGTTATTCCTCTAAAGGCTTCAGACTGGGCTAAAAGCTGGAACTGAACTTGGTCTGCTCTTGGGATCTGAGCTGTATTGCTTCTGAACTTCTTTCCCTCTTTTACATTGCCTAGGGCTAGTAACTACGTATTTGCCCCTCCTCAGTCTAATCTAAACTTGTGACCTTGAACTGGGTGATGAGTGACAAAGATTCCAGTTGGCAATTGGACCTACACCATGCTGAGGTATGGGTCTAAGACGTGCTCTCATCCTAGTATAGTCTCTTCTTGGCCACTGGTGTGCTTTATGTGGTTACTCCTGGCCAGACTCCATCATTAGTATCCACAAACCTCTATGTCCCACTATGGCAACCTATATTGTCACTGTGACTTTTTCTTGGATTTCCTGAATGGGGTTTGATCTTCCTCATTTTCTAGATCTTATTGGAGGAGTTTAGTCAGGGAGCTCACTATATTTCCTCCTGCTACTCTGCCATGTTGGCTTCTCCTACTTTAGTGTTCCATTAATTTAGTGTAAAATCACATTATTCTTTTACCATTCACATTGTACATGATTCATGGACTTACCAAGGCCTAGTTGTTTGTTGTTTTTTTTTAACACAAACTATTCTCTAGGTAAGTCTTTTCTTTGTGTACATAACAATTGATTGACTGTAAATGTTGAACTTCCTATTTATCTCTAATGAACTTTCATTTTGTTAATGTGAGTCTGCCTAACATCTTCCTCAGAAGCATTTTGCTCTATGAGGATAAGGATAGCATTTTCTTTTCTTGTTTCTCATCTACATTTGTTCTACTTATGTCAGCTTCATCTCTGAACGCTTTGGGGAGCATGTGGCTTAGATAGGTCTCATGATAATTTGCTATAGATTTTCATTTGTCTCTATTGATTTTTACTGTTTTATAAGATTGTCTTCCCAGCTGAACTCCTGGTTTGATGCCTTGCTTTCTGCCCCATGGGATGAGGTAAACCTTGCCTTAACCCAAACTACCTGATAGGATAAGACATTCCCAGTCACCCAGATTCCAAACTCAGTGTCATCTTCTGTTCCTCTCCGACCTTTATTTCCCATATGTTGCCCAATCTTAACTTTTCTAACTTCACAATGTCACCATATCTCTTATGCTGAGTATGTGGCTTTACAAGAGCAAATCAGCATCTTAAAGGGCTGGTTCATTTTGGCATTTGGAAGAAATGCTTCCTGTTGGTCCAAACAGCATACTTTATAGACAGCTCTTAGTTTGAGTTCCCACCACAAGGAAGTATCACAGAGTATCTACAGTCTTCCTGCCCTATCTGTCCTCTAGTCAGACAAATTCTCTGGATGAGTTGATAAGCTTCCCAGGCTTTTGTTTAGAGTCTGTTTATCAATATATACTTATAAGATGGTAGATTCATATTTAATAAGGAGAGCTTGGAGTTCCTTCCACCTCTCAATTAGGATAGTCCCTTATTGTCATGTGAATTAGATCCATAGGAAGGGTGACTCATTCTATCAGAAGAATTTGAATCCTACCCTAGATCTTGTTTATCCAGTCTAAATAGATTTCAGATTTTTCTGTGAAGTGGACGGGCAGAGAGGGAGTGTGGGGTTGGGGGGGGAAGGAAGGCAGGTAGAGAGTACATTTAAGTACATTTAAGAGGAATGAAAAGTTTTGGAACAGTCACTGCGGTCAGTAGGAAAGCAAAGTATAAAGGGATTGCCTTGCTGCATTGAGGGCCTGGTTGACATTAGGTAACATAAATTTGTAGTGACTAGTCAGGATGATTTTCCGATTTTCTCCAGCTGCATTTAGTAGAAGTAAAATCACTGGATGATAGTCAAAATCTGTGACTGGGCCTTGGCAGGGCAAGATTGGCTATGGGATAAGAGGGCAAGAGATTTGAGTGAAGAGGACAGTGATGGCAAACTTCAAGCCTAAATCACTTTTACCATCTTCTTCCTTCTCACAGTCAGTAAACATTTACAAGCATTTTCCTGTGTGCCAACCACTGAGCTAAGCACTGGGGATACAAAGAAAGGAGAAAGCCAGTCCCTGTCTTTGAAGAGCTCACAGTCTAATAGGAGAGACAACATAGAAACAAGAAACGAGGTGCATGGGGGATACAGGCAAACAATCCACAGAGGGAAGACATCGTAATGGAGCTTTGGGGAAAACTTCCTGTCGAAAGTGAGATTTTAGCTGAGTCTTGAAGGAACCTGGGAAGTAGAGGCAGAGACTATAGGGAGACATTCTTGGCATGGGGCACACCCAGGGAAAATGCCTACAGTTGGGAGATGGAATGTTTTGTTTGAGAAACAGTCAAAGGCCTGTGTCACTAAATCAGAGAATACTCGTTGGGGGCAGGGTGAAGGAGTAAAGTATAAGAGGAGTGAAAAGTTGGGAGGGGGTAAGTTATGAAGGGCTTTGAATGCCAAATATGTATTTTATTTGTATGTATATTGGGTCCCAGAGGTGATAGGGAGCCACTAAAGTTTATTGAGTGGAGAGCTGAGATGGTCAGACCTACTGATTAGGAAAATCACTTTGATGATTTAGTGGAGGATGAACAGGAGTAGGGAGAGTTATGGTGGTCAGGTTAACCATCAGGCTGTTGGAATAAAGCAAGTATGAGGAGACGAAGGCCTGTGCAAAGGTGGTGGCAGGATCAGAGGAGATGGGGACATATACTAGAGATGCTTAAAGGTGAAATTTAGAGGACTTGGCAACAGATTGTGAGTGTGGAGTCAGATAGGATGAGGAGTTAAGGGTGACTCCTAGATTGCAAGCCTGAGAGACTGGGAGGATGGTTGGTACTATCAAAATAATAGGAACGTTTGGAGGAGAGGAAGATTGAGGTGAAAGATAGATGACTTCAGTTTTGGACATATAGAGTTTAAGATGTCTATAGGACATCCAGTTTGAGATGTCTAATAAGCTTTTAGAGATGTTAGACTGGAGGTTAGCAGAGAGTCTGGGTAGTTAGTGATTTGAGAATCATCAGCACAAAGATGATAACTGAATCCAGGGGAACTGATGAGATAACTAAGTGATTTCATATAGAGAGAGAGAGGGAAAAGAGAAGAGGGCCCAACTTATAACCCTGAGGAACACTTAGAGTAATCAAGTATGACCTGGATGAAAATCCAGTAAAGGAGACTGAAGAATGGTCAGGTGGGAGGTGAACTAGGAAAGAGTAAAATCCTGACAGTCTAGAGAGTATCAAGGAGAAGAGTATGATTGGCATTGTCAAAGGCTGCAGGGAAGTCAAGAAGGCTGAAGATTGAGGAAAGGTCATTAGATTTGGTAATTAACAGGTCATTGGTAACTTTGAAGCGGACAGGTAGGTGGAACAGTGGATAGAGTGCTGGGCTTGGAGTCAGGAAGACCTGAATTCAAATCTGCCCTCAGACACTTACTAGCATTGTAACTCTGGGCAAGTGACTTAACCCTGTTTGCCTCAGTTTCCTCATTTGTACAATTAGCTGGAGAAAGAAATGGTAAACTGCCCCAAGAAAACCCAAGTGGAGTCATGAGGAGTCAGACCCAACTGAAACGACTGAACAAGAGCAGCAGATTTGGAGAGAGCACTGTGGGTTGAATGGCGAGGTCAGAAGCCAGACGGCAGAGAGTTAAGGAGAGAGAGAGGAAGTGGGGCCCCTTACTATAGATAGCTTTCTCGAGGAGTTTAGCGACAAAAAGCAGGAAAAAATATGGGATAATAATTAGCATAGTGGGTTTTTTTTTTTGAGGGTTTGAGAGACCTAGGTATGCATGTAGGGGAGCATAGTAGATGGGGAGATAGTTGAAAGAGCGAGGATTATAGAGGGGCAACCTGTTAGAGAAGATGGAGTAAAACAGGATTTCTTGTGCATGTAGAAGGGTTTGCCTTGACAAGGAGAAGGGTCAGCACCAAGGAGGAGGTTGTGGCAGAAGACATCTGTAAAACAAGGAGGAAAGTTAAAGAGGGACGTCTCAGAGAGCATGAAACAGTGTTCTTGGCTTAGAGGGGAAATGGGAGAGAGTGAGGCAGTCCTTCTGCTTCCTAATTAATTCTCTTTTTAACTTACCAGTCAGTCAGTAAACAATTATTAAATACCTGCTTTGTGCCAGCCGCTGTGGTAAGTGCTGAGGATACAAATACAGGAGTTTACATTGGAACAAAAAACAGCTGGAAAGGAGGATGGGCGAGGGGGGAGAAGAAAGAAGGAAAAGGGGGTAGCAGAAGAAGGTACTTGGTGTGAGGGGTGTGATGGAAAGTCCAAAGAAGCCTCAAAGTGATATAGCTGCTGGGAAATGAAGGGCCTCCTCCTTTAAAGGGAGATATTGGAACCCTTGGCTCAGCCATTTAATCAGAGGATCAGAAAGTACTGAAGAGATGGGAGTACCACAGCTGGTTTGATCTTGCCATATGATGAGATTTCCCAATGAAGAGGTTCCTGAGTTGTGATGGAGAAGTCCACAGAAGTCCAAAAGCAGTATAGCTAGTGGGAAAGAAGGAGCTATTGTATGAACTTTCATTTATTACCACCACGGCTGCATGTATTTTCTCTATTTTCCTTAAGTCTCTCTAAGCTCCTTCTCCAGCTACCCTTCCTTTTCAAGACTCTTACTTTACCAAAATATAATAAGATAAAAAATGAAGCCAATCATTATATACTCTTTTCTCCATTTCTTGTAATGCCTCCTACATAAACCTCTTGCTCTTCCTTTACTTTAGTTTTTGATGAAGAAGTGACCTTTTACTAAGGTCAACTTTCTGTATGTACCCATGATCCTATTTCGCTCCCTTGTTTTCCTTCAAATATACCCACTATCAATTCCCCCTTTTCTAATCTTCAATCTCTCTCTGTCTTCCTTATTTCTTTATACATGCCCAAATCTCCTTTAACTAGATCTCTACCCTTCCTGCTGTCATGTTAAAACTCTTCTCCTTTTCTCAGCTAAAATTCTTGAAAAAAAAAAAGCATCTACATTCAGTATTATCTACTTCCTGTCTTCACATCTAAGTCCCCTGCAGTCTTGTTTCCATCCTAATGGAACTGAAATTGCTCTTTGCACAGTTGCCAATTGTACAGTTAGCAATTCTTGTTCATCTTGACCTCTCTATATATACCTTTTGACATTGGCGATCACTATCCCCTGATGGATATTGACTCCTTTTTGGGGTTTGGTGACCTTTCTCTTTGCTAGTTCTCCACTTACTTCTCTGAATGACCCTCAGTCTCTTTGCTAGGTCTTGAACCTTGTCACTCTTCAATACAGGTATGCCTCTGGGCCTTGACCATATGTCCTCTTCTTTTTTTCTCTGTATTCTGTAACTTGATGATTTCCTTGACTTCCATGAGTTCAGTGTTATCTGTATGTCTCTTCACCTATACTCTTGCATCATAGGTTGCCTACTAGACATTTGAAACTGTATATCTGATGGGCACATTAGACTGATAGACACCTCAAACCAAACATATCCAAAACAGCAACCATTATCTTTTTCCCCTCAATTATTTTTCTGTCTTTCTTAATTTTTCCATTTCCATTTACTCAGCGTCATCCTCAACTCCTCCTTCACCCAGCTCACCTGTCCATTCAGTAGCTAAATTTTATTTTTTGTCTCCACAAAATCTCACATATATATCTTCATTTTTCATCATGCCATATTAGAAAACTAAAATAACTTCTTTAGTTTTTATCTCCCACCGTACCTTTCCCAATTGTTGCTTTCCATGAATTAATAATTTATTTCATAACATTGACATATAGTCAGCCATCAGGGGGTGAATTTAATGATTTTACTTCTAGCCAGATGAGTCTTATTTCCTTTAATTTTCTCACAAATTTTAGTAAATTTTGAGTTAGTAAAAATTGAGCAAAATTGAACTCAATATAAATGATTGTGTACTTGTTTTCTTCCCATAAGCATTTTTCTACATTGTCTTTAGATTGTATGCAACAAGCCTACAAAGACTTGTGTTCATTAATTTCATCATCATTATCAAAATATTTTCATTATGTTTCTACTTGAATATACTGGGAGAGATTTACAAATATTTTGGTGAGGAGGGAGTGCTTTTTAGAGTCATGGTTCAAACCTACAATAATGCTTTGTGTGTGTGTGCATGCATAAGATAGGGAATGAGTCTTTAATAAGTTTTGTGTAGAAGCTTTTCAAGTGTTGGATGGCAGTTGAGTAATGGTGGTGATATGTTAGTGATGTGATAGTAAGTGATGTTGTAATCTAATAATGATGTTGGGGCTGTGGGCTTGCCTATCAAAGAGACACACATCCAAAGATATTCTTTCTTTTTCTTTTTCAGTGTCTACAGCAACCTCCTGTAATGATCCTGGTGTTCCTCAGAATGGGAGTCGGAGTGGTGATAGTCGGGAAGCTGGTGACTCCATTGTGTTCCAGTGTGATCCTGGTTATGCTCTCCAGGGAATGGCCCAGATAAGCTGTGTGAAGATTGAGAACAGATTCTTTTGGCAGCCGGACCCCCCAACATGCATTGGTATAGAAGAGCTGGTTGGCAGAATTTCTTTCTTTTATTTCTTTAATGTCCTTTAGCAAAAACAGAGTGAAGAAAACCCAAAAATTAAATGGCAGCCAACTGTCAGTTATTCACAAGGGAATGAGGGGAGAAAAGAGCCCAGATAAATGAAAGCTACAAAAAATTTCTAATCATCATTCGTTCTTCAACCTAAACAGTCACTAAATCTGATCAGATGTTGCTTACATACAATTGTGAATTTCTTCTCTGTTACCTGATCTTATTTCCATCCTTCCTGACAGTGAGTAAGGAGGTAGCCAGAAAGAAGGGCAAGTTGAGGCCTTTAAAATCCACACTGGATAGGAAGTCCATGGAACTTGTAAATCTTTGGAATGTTAACATAAGTCTGGACTAGCTTCTCTGTATGAGGCAATGTGATATGAAAAAGTCCTGAATTTGGAGTCTAAAGAACCTGAATTAAAATCTCGGCTCTACCAGTATGGCCATGGGGAAGTCAAGTTGGTGATAATGGGCCTTGTACTTTTGGTACTGGCAATGGAAATAGAGAGGCAGGAACAGATATAATACAGGAGATGAAAGAGAAGAGACAAAGGTAACTTCATGGTTACAAACGTGGGATACTGGGGGAATAGTATTATCACTGACAGCTAAGATAGTCAGAAGGAGGAACAGATTTATGGGGTAAGGTAATTTGGGGAGGAGAAAGATGAGGGAAAAACCATTTATTAAGTACTTACTTTGTTTGGGGCACTATGCTATGAGTTTTACAAATATCTCATTTGGTGTTAGTGTGACTTTTAAGTAAAGATAATCATCAGGCAGCTAGAAATAGGAATCTGGAACTCAGAAGACAAATCAAGATTAATAATATAGATTTAAGAGCAATCTTTATAGAGATGGTAGAAATGGAGAGATCAGTGCATGATCTTAGCTTCCATCCTTATTTCTTCTAAGTCTTTTTTTTTTCTTTAGTTGAACTAGATAAGAAGGCAAATTAGTTTGGATTAAACTCAGTGGGGTTGCATTCTGAGCATTTGGAGACACTCAGTATCTAAATTATAACTTTGATTGAATAGATTGGGATGAATGGTAGGAGCTAGCACAATTTACTCAATACCCAAAATTCTAGAAAGAAGGCCTCAAGTTCATTAAACGGGTTCTAAAATTACTCTTTTTGGCAAATTCCCAGAAAAACCATCTCTGTGCTAATAATATAAAGACAGTAAACATATGATTGAGTTAATGAAAATGTAAGTTCAAGATCAGTCATTCCACAACTTTTACACTGTTTTGAAAAGTGTCTTTAGGTAAGGAAAATTCATTCTTTTTCAATAGAATTTCTAGTCAGTACAGCATAGTAGAGAAAAACCCTGGACTGAATCTTTAGCTTCTCCTTCATTCTCTTCTCTCTCCAGGTTTTCAGGCCACTATTCTCTCCTGGTTTTTCTACCTATCTGACTGTTCCTGCTTAGTCTCTTTTGCAGGGTCTTCATCCAGATCTTCACATACTCTAACTGAAGATGTCCCTCAGGGTTTTGTCTCAGGCCCTCTTCTCTTCTCTCTTTCTACTACTTTACTTGGTGATCTTATCAACTCCATGGATTTGATTACCAACTTTATTCTGAAGATTAAGTCTTTCTATCCTCTTCCAACCTCTGCTGACTTCCAAACTTGCATCTCCAATTGCTTTTTAGACATCTCTAACTGGATGTCCAGTAGACATCTCAAACTCACTTGTCCTAAACTGAATTCATTATTTTTCCCTCTGGACATTCCCTTTACCCACTGCTGTCCCTGTTACTATGGAGTAACATCCTCACAGTCCCTTAGGCTGGCGGTCTGGGAGTCATCATTAACTTCTCATTCTCACCTGTCATAGCCAATCTATTTCCAGTGCCTGTCAGTTCAATCCTTTTAATATATCTCCAGTCTACCCCCTTCTCTTCTCTTACAGTGCCACCTCTCTAATGCAGGTCCTCATCCCCTCACACCTGGACTATTAAAATACCCTGCTTTTAGTTCTGCCTGCCTCAAGTCTCTTCCCACTCTAATCCATCCTCCATTCAGCCAACAAAGTCTTTTTCCTAAAATTCAGATCTGAATGTGTAATTCCCCCTTAGTCAACTCTCTTTCCCAGTCAACTTAGTGACTCCCTTTCACCTCCAGGATCAAATATAAAATTATCTGGTATTCAAAGCCCTTGATAATCTAGCACCCTCCTAACTTTCCAGTCCTCTCACACCTTGTTTCCTAATACATACTGTGATCTAGTGACACTGGTCTGGCTTTTCCGAAAAGGGCATTCCATCTCTTGGCTCTGGAATGCTTTTCTTCCTCATATCTGTTTACTGCCTTCCCTGGCTTCCTTTAAATACCAACTATAATTTCACCTTCTATAGGAAGTCTTTCCTAACTCTTCTTTATTCCAGTACCTTCTCTTTGTTAATTATTTCCTATTTATCTTGTATATAGTTTACTTGGTATGTATTTGTTTTTATTTTGCCCCCTCCATTAGATTGTAAGCTCTCTGAGGACACATACTGCCTCTTGCCTCTTTTTGTATCCACAGCACTGAGGCACATAGTGCTGAACAAATGCTGATTGATTTATAGCTGTGTCAGCACACTTCTTCTCTCTGAACTTTGGTTTTCTTGTCTATAAAATGAGGATATTCAGTTAGATGATTTCTAACATCCTTTCAAATCTTACGTAGATATAGATATATACACACATTTTATGAGGTGTGTTCATAACTTAAGGCTCCTGCCTTAGAATGGCATGTCTTCCTATATGCTACTCTCAGAGCTCTGTGTTATGTGACCCACATCACATCCTTTTTACTTCCTTGTCAGCCAGAATGGGAGATGTTGTGTGTTCTCACTGCACACCTGCTATGACTTTAGCCTTCACTAATAGGAAAAAGGGTAACCCATGGAGAGCTCTCAGGTGCTCAGGAAGTCATTGTGTCCTGTTCTTAGTTAATCAGAGAATCTGCTGGGTTCATATCTTAGCTCTTCCATTTATTGCTTGTTACATTAACAAGTTACTTCACCTCTTAGGTTGAGTTTCCTCAATTGGAAAGGGCATAAGAATTACACAGAGATCAGGACACAGGGGTCTCATCTGGACAAAGCACAGCAGAGGCAAGAGTATCTTGAACTAGTCAGACTCCTCAGACACAAATCATCTTCTGTCTTTCCTGCCGGAACAGAAACCAATGACTACCTTCCTAGGGGTCAGCCCTCCCTGGCCCTCTAGAGGTTTAGTTGTGGTTGCATTTGGGATATATAGAATGCGTTAAAAAAAATTATACTAGGGGAATTGCAACAGAAACTTTTGTATAAGATCATGTGTGGGAGCTGCTACGTGGTCCAGTGAATAGAGCACCGGCCCTGGAGTCAGGAGGACCTGAGCTCAAATTTGCCCTCAGACACTTAACACTTACTAGCCCTGTGACCTTAGGCAAGTCACTTGACCCCAAATGCCCCTCCAAAAAAAAAAATCATGTGTACATACATGCACATTTATAATAAATCTGTGCAGGTTTAAGAGAATAATATATAATTAGAATCCCAAAAAAGCATTCATTAGTAGGATGATATTTTATATATGTTTTATGTTGGATAGTAGAAAAAAAATGACCATTCCCAAATGCATATTTGTTCTTAGTGGGTTAGCTATTACATAGGTACATTTAGTTTTGCAGTATCTGACTGTATCTTGTGGGAGAAAAAAAAAATCCCATCTTTTTTTCAGCCTTAAAAAGCATTCAATTACTTTGAAGTTAAACTTGGGTATGGATTTCACGAGTTCATCCTCTATTGACCGCTTTATAGTATCACTATGTTAAATGATATATTTCTCTTTTGATTTTTGTTTGAAGGTCTTTACTGTAATGAATTAGTCTTTTCAAAAAAATCTACTTCATGCATCTTGAGGAAGATGTAAGAGCATACTTATATGGTGAATTCTCCCTGTTGTCATATTGATAAGATTGTTAGAACTGATCTAGGAGTAACCTTAAAGATCTTTTAAGCTAAGCCTCTCAAGCACTCTAGAAATGTGAGCTGTTGTAGATGGAGCAGGTGAAGCCTAAGCTCCCTCGATAGAATAAGCTGGCAGCAGAAGCAGTACTAGAACCCAAGCCTGTTCACTCCCAGTCACTCATTGCTCTTTCTGTAAAATCACTTTGCCATCAAGACAGAACTACACAGAAGGATTTTACTGAGGCTTTCTAAATTTCTGTTGTGGTTATACTTCCCTCTGTCTGAGGTAAGAGCTGTCCCTCCCTGTTACATCTTGACAGCAAGTCCTCTGTGGACCTTTCTGAACCCTTCATCTGACTCCCTTTAACCTTCTTTAGGTATAATACTTAGGTCAAGATTTGGGGCTTGCAAGAAATGTCACAGTGGTGCCCACTTGTCCAGGGTATCAAGGCTGTTAGAATTTCAATAAACAGTAGTCAAGCCTTAGGTTTCTTTTTACTCAGAGATTTTGAATTATCTTTTCTCTGGATTTATCCTTAGCTTCTCTTTAAATTCAAGGATCAGGAACCTTTCTCCTGTTGCAAGGTGGAAATCTAAAACCCAGAGAATACTGTAATAACTCTTTTGGTTGCATTGTAGATGGGGGCAATTCAGATTACATTGATGTGCTAAACTCTAACCCTTAAAATAGACAATAAATGATACTTATATCCTCTAGATCTTATATCCCAAATCTGGTTTATCTTCTAAATATAGGTGCCAGTATAGATTCTGTCATATTTAAACACAATTCCTCTGTCCCCAAGAATTTTGTTGGATTAAGAAGATATCCCTGACTTTAAAATATTTCACTTAATAACATCCCTTACCTAAAATTAGAGGAGATTGGGAAGTGAAATGTGGAGTGAAAAGAAACCTGGACATGGTTTCATAAAACCTCAGCCTGTCCATGTAGTATTCATTTTTTACATCTGTCGCATGGTAATCATCATATTCGCTCCAATTTGCATCCAAATATTGTTTTGAGGAGAATTTTTTATAAACCTTTAAGCACCATATAAATATGAAGTATTTTTTAAGCTATAAAGCACTAAATATGAGCTATTTATACGAATCTTTACAAATAGGCAAATTTCTGCTTGATATAAACAAAAACTTCCTAATGAATTTGGTGTTATCTCAAAGTTGAATGGGATGCCTTGGTAAAGTTTTCTGTCATTAGAATCTCTGAGTAGAGCCTGGATAGCTACTTGTTGGGGATATTGTACAAGTGATTTCTTTTCAGGCAAAGATTGGACTAGGCCTCTTCAGTCCCCTTGGCTCTAAGGATTAATACTGCACTACTTCTGTTATGATTATGAATGGCTGAAGACTTGTGTTCCCTGGCATGGCCTCAGGAACTCTCTCTTCCTCCATCCCTCCCCTTTCTTCTAGAATTTCTCTGCTTTTACCTGTCTCTTTTGCCCTGAGAGATGCTCAGTAGATATATTCAAATTCCTTTTCTTTTCCCCTCCTGGAGAATAGTAGAGACTACATACAGGAAATACATACTAGTTTTCTGATTTGGAAACATGAATGAATTTTATTAAAGTAAATATTTTACCCAGTCTAAGAACTGCTGCAGTTCAGGCATATTGTGGGTTAGGTGGTGTTTGTGGACTGGCCCAAGAGCATCAAAAACTATTTTCTAAGAGAGGCCTTTAACATTTTGTGAGAAAGTAACAATTGAATAAATCTCTGAAGCCTCGAGATGTATATGTGTGTATATAAAGGCAGGAAAGTGTGCTGATGGCAAAATCCTTTAGAGTTGTATGTGAAAAAGGCTGCCGTGACAGTCCCACTGGTAGAGGACATTTCTATATCCTCTAGCCATGCTGCCTTCATCCTGGAAATATCTTGATGGGGATGTATATCTTCACTTCTCAGGGAACCCTGCTTTATATATCTATGGGAAAATGTTTTCAAATTCCCCGACAACCAGTTTGCATATCACCTCTCAAAATATAACCCATTCATAAGCTGGGTCTTGCTTCTGTTGGACTAGAACATTGACAGTTGAAATGAATATCAACTTTTAATCTCTATTTTTTGCAATCAGCTTGACATTTAGCTTACTGTAGTGAATGAATGAATGAATGAATGAATGACTCATTTTGCATTTATTAAGCATTTGCTAGGTGTACTTCCTTGGTGGAAATACAAAGACAAATGTAAAATGATCCATTCCCTGAAGGAGCTTAGATTCTATTATGGGACATACCTTGCACACATGTAGACATATTTATAGAATTTAATTCCTAGTCCTTGTCAGTGTCTTAGACAGGATTTGGGGATGGGTGGCAGGGAAATTAGAAGGACTGACTGAGGATGGCTTTCCCCTGTATCATATGAGAGTGTTTGGCAATGAGACAAGGACTACTCACCATTCCTTTCCTTCCCTCCCAGCTCCTTGTGGTGGTGATCTGACAGGACCTTCAGGGGTTATTCTGTCCCCAAATTATCCAGAACCCTATCCTCCTGGCAAAGAATGTGACTGGAAAGTGACTGTCTCTCCTGACTATGTCATCGCTCTAGTGTTTAACACGTATGTACCTTTCTTCTGGGAAATCTTTTTATTTGATCAGGGTGAAAAAGGGATGGGATTTTCTTGGGAGTTGAGAGAACTCCCTTTGCCATTGTCTCAAACCCAGTTGAGGGAGGGGGGGTTTCATGATCCGGTTCTTTGGGTTAGCCCAGAGAGAAAGTCTCAGTGTGAAGTTCACAGAATAGTCAGAAAGGTGCTCTGTAAGAAGAAAGTATAGTCATTTTTCTGTTCTCTGTCCTTCTTTTTCCATCACTTAGTCAACAGAAACTATCATCATCATCATCAACAACAACAAGTATTTGTTAAGTGTCTGCTGTATACAAGGAACTCTATTAAACATTGGTGTATTCTGAAATAGGAAAGGCCTTAGAGTATAGCTGGGGAGAGAGTGCATGTTCTTAAATATATATGGTAAGTAGCAATACAAGAAAGCTTATATTAAACATAAAATAAGGTCCAGTGGTTCAGAAGTTCAGAGGATGCTAAGAAAACAAAGGGTTGTAATATTAGGAAAGACTTTCTGGAGTAGGTAGGACATGCTGAGTTTGACCAAGGGCTAAGACTTAGACAAAGATATTGGAGTGAGGGGAGCATAGTGAGGAAAGAATTAGAGACAAGATTACATAGAAAGAAGGGTTAGAATAGGGAAGTAAGGGAATATGCAGTTGGTGAATTTGGCAGAGAAACTGGAATGCTAGATTAGGAATTTTTAACTGTAATGGGTATACAATGGAGAGACATTAAAGATTTTTAAAGCAGGGGGGTAAATTATGCAAAACAGAATTTCAGTAAATACAGTGTGACAGGGGTGTATTGGATGGATTTGGGGGGACAACCTGGAGGCAGAAAGACTAATTAGGAGACTGATATGATTTATGAGTGGAAAGAAAGGATCAGATAGGAGATATGAGAGGAGTAGTCAAAAGTGACTCCAAGGTTTCAAGCCTGGGTGATTGGGGAGATAATGGTACTAGGGACAAAAGAAAAGTAATCCCGGAGGGAGAGTTTGAGTATTTTTGTTCATTTGTCTTGGGGATGGGGTGAAGAGGAGAAGATGCTGAGGTTGTTTTGGGTATAGTGAATTCTGAGGTGAAAGTGGGAGAGTTAGATGATTATATAGGTATTTGGAAGTGTAGGCTTGAACCTGATAGGAAGATAAAAGCTGGGGATGTATTTTTAGGACTTAACTTCATAGTTGTAGCCATGAGGATAGATGAAATCTCCAAGGGGAAGAAAATAGAGAAGGAAACATAGGTGTTAAATAACTGAGCCCTTTGTGCATATACCCACATTTTAGGCAGAGGGAGGGGGAAATAGTGCCAGCAAAACACAGAGAAAGGAGGGGAAACTAAGAATTTATGTTGTTATTTTTAGTTGTTCGGTCGTGTCTGACTCTTCATGACCCCTCTTAGCAAAGATGCTAGAGTGGTTTGCTGTTTCCTTCCCCAGTAGATTAAGGCAAACAGATTAAATGACTTGCCCAGGGTCACACAGTTAGTATATGTTCGAGGTTGGATTTGAACTCAAGTCTTCCTGAATCCTGACCTAGCACTCTACCCCACTGATCAGCCTAGCTGCCTCAAGAATTTATAATATGGAAACAAAAAAAAAGAGAATTTCACCATGAAGGGGTATAATCTGTAGTACCAGATAACTACAGATAGGCCAACAAGAATGTGGACTAAGGAATGGTTTAACATGAGGAAAACTAGTAACAGAATTTATTATATCAGTAACAAAATCAGTAAAAATCATGGTCATATCAATAGATGCAGAAAAAACTTTTTACAAAATGTAACACTCATTCCTATTAAAAACTCTTAAAAGCATAGGTATAAATGGGTTTTTTCCTTAAAATGATAAGAAGTATCTACCTAAAACCACCAACAGACTTTATTTGTAATGAGATAAACTAAAAAGCCTTCCCAATACGATCAGGAGTGAAACAAGGAAGTCCAGTATCACCAGTATTATTCATTATTGTATTAGAAAGGGTAGCAATAGCAATAAGAGAAGAAAAAGAAATTGAAGGAATCGGAATGGGCAACGAGGTAATAAAACTGTTTCTTCCGGGGAACAATATGATGATATACTTGGAAAATCCTAGAGATTCAACTAAAAAGCTAGTTTAAATAATTTTTATAAAATAAATTAAAATAAAAGAAGTTATTATAAAATAATAATAATTTATAAATGCAAATATAAAAATATAAATATAACTTATAAAATGACTTTTGTAAAATAAACCCACATAAGTCATCAATATTTCTCTATATCACCAACCCTGCAAGAAGAGATAGTAAAAAATACCACAGTAAAATAACTGCAGACAGTGCAAAATACCTGGGAATACACCTGCCAAGATACTTTTTATACACATAAAGTCAGATTTAAATAATTGGAAAAATATTAATTATTTGTGGGTAGGCAGAGTTATCATAATAAAATAATTTTATGAATAATAATTTATATATTCAATGATATCCCAATTAAATTAATTTTAGTGACATAGAAAAATAATAACAGAATTCATTTAGAACAATAAAAGGTCAAGAATATCAAAGAAATTATGGGGAAAAATGTAAAAGAAGGAGGTTTTGCAGTATCACACTTTAAACTATGGCAGTGATTATCCAAAGTATCTTTTACTGGCTAAGAAGTAGAAAAGCAGATCAGTGAAAAATAGAGTAGACGTACAGTGCATGGTAGTTAATGATTATAGTAACCTTGTGTTTAACAAATATAAAGATTTAAGCATTGGGAATAAGAATTCACTGTTTGGTGAAAATTGTTGCAGGAACTGGAAAGCAATCCTGGCAGAAACTGGGTGCAGACTAATATTTTACACCCTTACCAAGATCAAAATGGATACGTGACCGAGATATAAAGGGAGGTACACAAGTAAAGTAGAAGACCTTGAAACATATTTATCAGACTTATAGATAGGAGAAGAATTTATGAATAAACAAGAGGTAGAGTGCATTGTAGGAGGTAAAATCAATAATTTTGATTACATTAAATTAAAAAATTTTTGTATAAATAAAACCAATGTAGCCAAGATTAGAAGGAAAACAGAAAATTGGGGGAAATGTTTTTCATAGTTTCTCAGGTAAAGGTCACATATCTTAAATATATTGAGAACTTCATGAAATTTATAAGAATCTGAGTCATTCCCAAATTTATAAATGGTGAAAGGATATGAACAGGAGGCTTTTGGATGAAGAAATCAAAGTTCTGTATAATCATATGAAAAAAATTCTCT
This sequence comes from Pseudochirops cupreus, assembly GCA_028627135.1. Taxonomy (NCBI): domain Eukaryota; kingdom Metazoa; phylum Chordata; class Mammalia; order Diprotodontia; family Pseudocheiridae; genus Pseudochirops; species Pseudochirops cupreus. Next base: position 127,423,695 of record CM053582.1, read on the forward strand.
AAATCATTATTGAGTAGAGAAATCCAAATGAAAACAACTAAGATATCATCTCATAATTTTAGCTAAATTGATAGAAGGGGACAATGACAGATGTTGAAGAGGATGTGGAAAAATTGGGGAAGAAAAAGAAAAATTGGGACACCAATACGCTGTTGATGGAACTGTGAACTGACTTAACCATTTTGGAGAGCAATCTGGAATTGAGACCAAAGAGTTATGAAAACTACGTATACCCTTTTACCCAGGTGATGAGAGAAAAAAGAAAAGAACCTACATGTTCTGAAATATTTATAACTATTCTCTCTGTTGTAGCAAGGAATTGGAAATTGAGGGAATGCCCATCAGTTGGAAAATGGTGAAACAAGTTATGATATATGATTATAATAGAATACTACTATGCTGTAAGAAAAGATGAACAGGTTGATTTTAGAAAAAAAACATGGAAAGACTTGCATGAAATAATGAAGAGTGAAAGGACCAGAAGCAAGAGAATGTTGTATACACTAACAGCAGTGTTGTTTGAGGAATAATTCTGAATGACCAAATGTACTACCAATTCTATACCCATGACAGCCGCTATGAATATGCACGCATACTTCCAGAATAGATTTGCAAAATATAATAAACTCTCTTCCTCAAAGGCAAAACCAAAATATTTATTTGGGACATCATTAGAATACCAGGAGGTAAGATTTCACAGGATACTTATCACTAATCCGGGGAGAGCTGACATCTTAAATGTTGTTTCTGTTAGGCTTCCCCACAAAAACAAGTTCCCTTAGCAAGTGCCTCCCTTTGCCCACTCACAGCTTGCTTCTCTCTCTCAGCTCTGCCTGCTCTCACCCTCTGCTCCTGCTCTCTCTCCTCCTTGGGCAGGCTCCTCTACCTTGGTCTCCATATGACCCAGGCTCCATGTGATCACAGACTCCATGTGTTAGGCCTATTAGTGGGCAGGGAAGATCTTCCTGCTCTGTTAACATTACACTGAATTATTCTGAGTGTTATAAATACTGAAATCAACTACAAAGGATCTGTGAAGGAAGATGCTCTCCACCTCCAGAGAAAGCACTGCTAAATAGAACTATGCATAGGATGGTTTTTATACACACACACACACACACACACGCACGCATGCACACACACACACACACGCACACGCACGTACATGCACACACACACATGCACACACACGCATGCACACACACGCATGCACGTGCGTGCGCACACGGATGGAGGTATTTGCCTTGGAAAGAAGAAGGGCCTGTTTCATCCTTTGAGGAAAAAGAAGGTAGGTTAAGCAACAGAGAGATTCTGAGATAGAAAGGAGTTGCACCCCAAAATATTTTAAGGTGGAAAAGAGCAAAATTGTGTCAATCTTTTCATTAGGGGGGAAGGGGAGAAGGGAACATTTGTTTCTGAGGAAATGGAATTGAGATATTCAGGAGGTCAGGAAAAGTTTGTAGCAGATACCATGGGAAATTTGATAGTCACTGTGAGATAAATAAAAACCATGACTTGGCAGCAAAAAGGACTGAGTTGAGGTTAGACAGCATGATTTCTGCTCATATTTTAGCAATGCTTAGCAGCCTAGAGTTGAGAATAGAAGATGAAGATGGGTCAGGAGTGCCTCAGGGTTCGAGATTGGCACACAGGATATGGGGGAAGGTCTGTGTCAAAATGATCTGCCCTAGGCAATAGAAGGAAACTAATGAAAAAGTAGGGGATTAGGATAAAAGGAAAAAACAAAAGACTAGATGCTAAGGGGACGACAAAAATCTGGTTCAGAAGAAAAGGTGGGAAAGGTGGAACATAAGGAGAGTTGGTCTAAAGCATGAACTCCTTTGGTAGTCTGGCAAAATCTGTTGACCTCTTTTCAAAATAATGTTTTTCAATAATTGAAGGAAATGCTAAATTATAGTTAGTGTTTAGTGAAAATAATAATGCAGTTTTTTTTCTCATCCAATTTTATGGGCTCCCTAATATATATTGTTCCATGGACCTCAGATTAAGAGCCCCTAGTTTAAGTGATCAACAAGTACCTGAGCTCATAGGAGAATTTTGAAATCCAAAGTGTGGCCCTTCTAGACAGCTCTATGGATAGAGTGCTGGGCCTAGAGTCAGTAAGATCTGAGTTGAGACACCTATTAGCTGTGTGACCCTGGGCTTATAGTATTTGCCTCAGTTTTGCCATCTGTAAAATGAGCTAGAGAAGGGACTGGTGAATACTCTATCTTTGCAAAGAAAACCCTTAAAGAGGATACAAAGAGTCAGATAAGATTCAAAATAACAGAACAGCAACAAAAATGGAATCAAACTCATTTCACCTACTATAAATTTTTGGTGTCTAATGTCATTTGAGCCCTCACTGTTACTCAAAAGTCCTACTCTGCTTGTATTGACTTCTTATCTAATTACCCACATGACCGTTTCAAATTCAGTAACTATTCTCTCTATTCAATACCATAGATCTTTTTCAGGTGTATAGCTTGTGAAAGGCACCATGCTTAACCATCCCTGCCTTCAAGGCATTTACAGTCACTTAGAGAGGTGCAGCACGTGCACAGAGAAGCAGAGAAATTGTATTTAGAAGCCAGCATTACCTATGATAGTGGGATTCCTACAGTGTATCTGAACCTCTTTAACAGTCTGGTGAAACTTTAGTACTCTTTCTCCAAATAATGTACTGTTACTGTTTTTGGAGGCAGGGAGACAATCAGGGTTAAGCCTTGGTTTCTTAAGTATCTGAAGCCGGATTTGAACTCAAGTCCTTCTGACTGACTCTAGGGTTGGTGCTCTATCCATTGTACCACCTAACTATCCCAGAATATTGTTTTTAAAAACACAAAATATATTCAATTACAAAGGCGGTCAATTACATTGAAATATATTTGTCATTTAATTTCCAATTAAATTTAGAGGTTAAGAACCTCTGATAGGAGGACTCAGAGATTTCATTCAGGAGGCAGTGTATAAATTGAGCCCATGAAAGATTTGGAAGGGCAGAGCTGAGTAGCCAGTACATTTTAGTATCAGAAAGGCTTATTCAAATGCATAGTAATGGGAAATTAAATCAGTTTAAGAAAAGTGCTGCATTTCATTTTGTCTAGATATATAGGTTCCGAAAGTGAGCAATACCACCCCTTGCAGGGCACTGGAACAATGGAGGAGTGGTAGTAACCTCAGCTACAATTGGGGGGTATTGAATAAAAATAAGGGGGCAGTGGAAGCATAAGAAAAGAAGACAAGAAAATTGTGAAAAACCATTTGTACATGTTTCATTTGTTGTGTAACAGAGTTAGAATTGTAGCGATTACATTATTTTCCAAATAAACACACAGAATGCAAGTTATAACTGATCAGTGATCAGTGGTCAAGTCCTTGAACAGGTCTTAACAAGCAAGTGTTGTCAGGTGAGTGTGTCACCCATTGTCAGAAAGTCCAGCATGCATCAGCAAGGAGTATGTGCCTATAATGACTTGTTTACAATAAGATATTATACAGTTACAGTGATGCTGTATTGCATTGGCAAAATTTCAATGCAGGAAAAAACCCACAAATTTACAATGAATTATTAAATTTAAGATGTCTTTTTAAAAAAAATATTTTATATTTTTTGGAATGATGCAAATTAAAAAAAAAAAATCAAAGTTAAAGAGAGTATATTTCCAGGAAGATGGTGAGTAATTTTCTTTTTCTTAAAGGGAGTGGTAGGCCAAAGAAGTTTGGGAACCTCTGGTCTAGAATGTAGTGTTTGAGAGTAAGACACTTACTAGCCGTGCAACCCTGGGCAAGTAAGTCACTTAACCCTGTTTGCCTCACTTCCCTCATCTATAAAATGAGCTGAGAAGGAAATGTCAAACCATTCTAGTATCATTGCCTAGAAAACTCAACTCCGTCCCATCCTCGGCTTATAAAGAGTCAGATATAACCGAAAACAACTTAACAACAAAATACAAAATAAGTATAGATAGGTAATTTGAAGCCAAATTATGGAGGGCCTTAAACACTAGTCTACAGGAACTCTTTCCTGATCCCTCTTAATTCTAGTGCTTCCTCTCTGCTAATTAGTTCCAGTTTATCCTCTAAGTAGCAGTTTTCAAGCACTTGCTTTCGTATTTTCTCCCCTATTAGATTTAGAGCTCCTTGAGAGCCAGGACTGACTTTTACTTTTCTTTTTATCAGTAGACCTTTAGCATAATAATAATTATGACCATAAAAAGGGCTTGATAAATATTTTTTTCCCTGAGTGACTCATCTGGGAAATTTTTAATTTATCCTAGAGAAAATAGGATATCTGTTTAATTTGTCTGCCTTAGATAAGACTTGTGCCCTGAATGGAGGGTGGTTTGGATCTAGGTGGCTATTTCATTAGTTCAGGCTAGAAGTGATAAGCCCTTGAATTAAGAGCAGTTAAAGGGACAAAAGTAAGAGATAGCATGGAGGTAGAGTTGACTAAATAGTGGTGAGAAAATTTGAGAATTCTGGTGCCCTAAATAGAAGTAGTGACATTTGGAGGAGGGAACAGTTTAGGAGTAAAGGTGATGACTTCCATTTTGGAAATGTTGAATTTGGGGTTCAAATCCAGGTGGAGATATCCACCTGCAGAAAATTGATCATGTGGAGCCAAAATTTTGGAAAGAGGTTGAAGCAGGATGTATAGATTTAGTAATTATAGGTATAGGTATGGTAATCGAATCCATGGGGATTGATTTGTATGCTGAGGGTGAAAACACATAGAAGAGGGACCACTTGGGACTGGAAGATAGGTAATGACCTAGCAAAGGGCACTGAAAAGTTAGGGGGTTCAAGTTAGGAGATAGAAAGAAAAGCAAGGGAGAGCAGTAACTGAAGTTAAGGGAGAAGTGAGTATTCAGGAGAAAGGAGTGGTCAGCAACATCAAGAGTTAAAGAGAGATCAGGGGGGATCCAAACTCACAAAAAAGCATTGGTTTTAACAATTAAGATAATGTTGGAAATTATGGAGAATGAAATTTCAATCGAGTGGTAGGATGGAAAACCAAAATGTAACTTCAGGTTGAGAAGTGAGTGGGTGCAGAGGAGGTAAAAAATAGGGCAAGGAATTAGAAGGGAGAAGAAATGTAGTATAGTATCTTGAAAGAAGGACGGGAAAGTGAAGGTTTTTATGTTTGTTTTATTTTAAAGAATGTGTCTAGGTAGCAAAGAAGCAGCTGGTAGATAAGGGAGAGCTTGAAAATGAATTTGAAGGAGGGAATGATCATCTGGGTGAACTGTCAAGGGGATGAGATTAAAAGCATAAGAAGGCGTTTTCACCTTGTCAAAGCAAAAGAAAGACACTTCTTCAGAGAATAGAGCAATATAGATGAAGTTGTAGAGGGACTTTAAGGGGTGGAATGGATAGAATACACTATGAATGGTTTTGATTTTACAGGTATGAAGACAGGTCATCTGATTAGATACTTGGGAATGAAGGTTTAATGAGCCAGAAGATTTAGAGCAGGAGCTGTTCAAAATAGTCATTCAGGAAAGGATAAAAGGATTGTTGTGTAGGAGTGGGATAGGCACGTTAAAATGAGACAGTATTAATTTGTAATGGGGTACAGTTGCTCACCATTGAGTATCATTTTGGAAATAGGAAGGAGAAAACAAGTGGTGATGGCAGCCCAGGATTGAGGAATGTCAGGTCATCAGTGGTAGTAGGACAAGAGGAAAAGGGATTCAGGGGTAGAGAAAAGGAAGGCTCCTTCTCTTTGGTTTCAACTCCTTCTGAAACATTTTTGCTCTTCTTTTTTATTTTGAATTTCATTTTCACTAGCATAGAAAACCAAATAAACATGAAACTTGTCCAAGCAAATAGTACTTAGTACCCCGTTTCCATCTGGTAAAATCCTATTCATTCTTCAGATCAAGTGCCAGAAGCCTTTCCTGATACCAAGTTGAATGTATTCTCTACCTCTTTTGGGTCCCCATTATCCACTGTACCTTTTTACAGATTTTATAACTTTCTACATTATGTTGTATTTCCGTTCAATTCAACAAATATTTAAAGTGCTTTCTGTGAATGAGCCAGACCCTCTGCTGGGAGCTGGTTAGTTATTTGTGCCTTGGATCTTTTACTCAGCTCTATGAAAGCAAGAATTTACTCTAATCAACATCTTTGTTGCTGCCCTGTTCTCTTCTGATGCCTGTCCCCACCAAGCCCCTAGAAAAGTACATATCATGTACTTAATAAATATATGCTGAATGTAATTGAATTGATATAGTAAGAGGATACCTAGCTGCCCTTAGTGATTTCAAGGCAACAAGCATTTATTAAATATTTCCTATGTGCTCATCACTGTGATATATATATTCACAATACAAATACAGGCAAAAGAAAAACAGACCTTTCCCTCAGAGATCTTGCAATCTAATAGGGGAAGACAGTACACAAAAGGGAGCGAGAAGGGGAAAGAGGTATAGAGGAGGATAGGGGAAGGTACCCAGCAATAGTATTAATGTCCAGAAAGTTGGAAGTTCGGGTGGGAGGGGAATAAAGGTGGATCAACCCAGGCTCCTCCTCAGAATGGCGCCCCAGGAGGAGGCCCTGGAGTCAGGAAGACCTGAGTTCAAATCAGGCCTCAGACATTTAACACTTACTAGCCTTGTGACCTTGGGCAAGTCACTTAACCCCAATTGCCCTGCCTTCCCCCTCCAAAAAGGAAAAACAAACAAAGATGAATTGTTATCTAGCTCTGGACCCATTTGGTACAGGCTGTAGACTTAGTTTAGAGTAATAATGAGAGTTATAGCTCAAAAGGTATGCTCCAGATGGGGGAGGACATTGAATGCCAGGCTTAGAAGTTTATACTTTTCTTTTTTTCATGTTATTTAATAAAGGGACATAGAAGGTGTTTGAGCAGGATGTAGGGTAGGGTGGGGATATGTGGATATAACCAAAGCAATGTTTTAGGAAGATTAGTTTGGCAATGTTGTTAGAATGAATTAGAGATATGAAAAACTGGAAGTGGGGATACTAGTTTTGAAGTTATTCTCTTAGGCTTGAAGTAGGGTAATGGGAAGAGAAAGAAAAGAAGTAGATGGGTAAACAAGGTTAAGGTCTAGGAGAGAGGAATCAAGTACTGGGTTTCCAATAAACTCTGCTGATCAATGAAAACTGGGTCTTGACTAGAACACCTTGATGTCACCTCAGATTCACAAATTTAGTGCATCATTTTCTCTGCTAAACCTGCCGCTCTTAACTTCCCTATTTTTTCTGATGGTATTACCATCTTCTGAGAGTCAGCTAGGCTTATACTATCTGTATAACTCTGAGTTTTATTTGTCCTTTACCTCCTGCATTCAAGCAACTGCTAAGTCTTGCTGATTCTACCCCCACAACCTTTTTTGTATGTGTCCCCTTCTTTCCAGTTTCACTGCCACTACCCAAATGACCTCAAGCATCTTGCCTGTATCGTCATAAATTCCTAAAAGTTTTTTTATCCTCATAATCTTCCCCTCTACTCCATTGTTCACACAGCTGCCAAAGGAATCTTCCTAATATCCAGGTTTGACTAGTTCAGTTCTCTACTTAAAAACAAGTTTTTATTGTCTACTGTTAAAATTACAAACTCAGCCTGGCATTCAAGATCCTATACCAGTCTATCTCTAAGCTATTCTTCTATCCTTATGTCACACTTGTTTCCTTTATGCTGTTTATATTCCAGACAAATTGGACTACAGCTCCCCAGTTTCATTTTACATCCTTTTACATCTTTGCATTTGTGCAGGCCTTTCTTTATTCCTGAAATATATTTGCTTCCTCATTTTTCCTTGTTGAAATCTTTCTCTTTCTTTAGGGCTCAGCTCAGGTACTCATAATACACTCCTTATACCCCTGTTTGTTTGCAAAGTCTTTGAGGGCTAGCTTTATTCCAGTTTTCATCTGTAAATTTCAATGCCTGCATATAGTACTTTATGTGTAGTAGACACTTAATGATGTTTTTGTAAATACAATTTTCTTTTTAATTTCAGTTCCATACTGTTTCCCTCCCTTCACCCCTTCTCCTACCCATTGAGAAGGCACGAAGAATCAAAAAGAACTATATACTATTATATATCATTAATAAATGTTTGTTAAATTGAATTGAGCCTGTGACTAGAGTTTTAGCCACCTCCAGAGACTCATTTATTCCTTTGCTTTTGTGTTTTTTTCCTCTTTGTTTCTTGGTATATATTGTCTTAGAAAACTAACCTGGTCTTTGTTGAACTACAAATAAAAGGTGTTAATTAATAAAAAAAAAAGTCTCTCCCCTCATTTATTGGTCAGGACAGACAGGCTGAAGGAGCAGCACATTAGAGAGACCCAGGAGTGTGTATTGGAGAGCCCAGATAGGCTCTAGACCAGTGGTTCTCAACCTTCCTAATGCCGCGACCCTTTAATACAGTTCCTCATGTTGTGGTGACCCCCAACCATTCGTTGCTACTTCATAACTGTAATTTTGCTACTGTTATGAATCTATCTGATATGTAGGATGTATTTTCATTGTTACAAATTGAACATAACCCACAGGTTGAGAACCGCTGCTCTAGACAGTCTAGAAAGAGGTAGGGTGTCATAGAGAATGAGAACTTGGGAGGGAGAGACTTGAAGCAAATTATAGACATTAGTCCTTCCCTGCCTGGAAGAGTCTCTCTCTCTCTCACAGATTGAGTTTTCTTCTTTTTGGAGAAGATCATCCTCATCTGCCCTGAACTTTTCAGTATCCATGTCAGGTGGTGGAGCTCCCTCTCCTGATGTAATTGGGTAGAGAGAGGTTGCTTGTATATTCCTCCCAGAATCTTCTGCATGTCTGTGTGTGGGGGAGATAAGGGGGAGGAAAAGAGAAGGCTAGGAAATGGTATATTCTTCCAATGTTCAGATTTCCTCTCTCTCCTGAGATAGGGATCAAAGTCTGAACAGGTGTTGGGCCCTTGACACAGATAAAATGAGAAGATGTACTCAAAGCACTTTGTGGATTGTAAAGCACTGTATGAATGTGAGCTTTTATTATTACTCTTATTCTCAGAATGTCTTCCATGACATTTTTATTTGACCTCTGGTGGGTGATGGGGGTTCTGTTTATTCCCTCAGCTTTAACTTGGAACCTGGCTATGACTTTCTTCACATCTATGATGGGTTGGACTCCCATAGTCCCCTGATTGGGAGTTTCTATGGCTCTCAGCTCCCAGAGCGCATTGAGAGCAGCAGCAACAGCTTATTCCTGGCCTTCCGTAGTGATGCGTCTGTGAGCAATTTGGGCTTCGTCATCGATTATACAGGTAATGAATCAAATGTTAGGAGGGGTTGGCCATGGTTTCCAAAGACGTTAGACCAAAGAGAGTAGGGATGGGGGTGGTGACGGTGGGGGGTGGGAGTGGCAGTCATTGTGTCATAGAGGAAAGAGCCATAGCCTGGAATTCAGATATTTGGGTTCTCCCATTAACTAGTTGTATGCATAGGCAAGTCACTTCTTTGTAAGCCTCAGTAAAATGAAAATGAGGGGGTTGAAACAGTTAATCGCTGAAGTCCCTTCCAGTTATGTATCTGGGGCTCTGTCCAGTTTGCAATGTCCCTTCCCAAGAAAGCAGGGGAAGAAAACAGCAGGGACACTTGGGGCAGCTCCCTTGATTTTTTTAGGCCTGGACCTTTCTGACTTAGGAAGGAACTTCTTGGAGACAAGTGAGAAACTGTCTCAATCTAAAGGCGCATCAGCTTCCTTTGGAACTACATCCTGTCTCCTGCCCACACGTTCAGGGGACAATAATAACCACGGTAAGCGTAACATTTACATTCTGTCTCTAATCTTTATATTTCTGAGTTCCATGTTCTCATTTCTTTCTTTACCTAGCACCAACCAAAACACATATACATTCTAACTACACATAAATACAGTGATCTTGGCTTTCCTCCCCTTTCTCTTCTCCCATGTCTCTAGTTCAGCTACAGTCTGAGCCCTGCATGTGTTCTTCTCTTCCTTTTTGTACTCTGATGTTATTGGTACTACATGATTCTGTTTCTTTTCTATTCTGCCTTTGGGTGGATTTTATTAGTCTTTTTCCTTCAAATTCCTTCTCCTCTTTTCCCCTTTGATTCTTTTTTTCTTCTCTTCTCATTCATATTTGTCTTATGTTGCTCCGTTCCTCTATTTCTGTCACTTGAAGCTCTCCTAAAAACATCTACACTAGAATTGTTATTCTATTTCTCTTGGCCCTTTCCCTTCCTTAGGAAACAGAGATTTGCCCTCCTTTGCCATTTCTCTCTGAGACTCTTATAAATCTGTGCCATCTGAAGACTCAGAATTCCCTCTTGTTTCTTGTTTTCCAGAGGAGCTACTATTTGCCTGCTCTTTTCAGTTTTTTTTTTTGCATCTTCTTTAACATCTTTATTGATTTTTTTCCCCATTTACCTCCAAAAATACACTTCCAGTATTTCTTCCTTTTTTCCAGCCACATTGGCTTCCATCGTGAGTACTGCTGTTTCATGTTCCCAGTATTTTGGATCCACCTGCATTCATTTTTCACTAATGGTAACTTCTGTATTCTTCCACATCAGTTCTTAGACAGAAGGCCCTGATGTCTCCTTGTCTTTCTTATTTTACCCCATAGTCCTCTCAGTTTCCCAGAATATATGTATAATATGCTTTTAGGTGCCCATGATAATATTTCTTTCTTCCTAAATGAGAAATACCAAGCAGATGATTAATACCTTTCTTTCCTCGCTATCCTTATGTTTGGCATATTGCCCAATTTTATGGCCAGGCAGGTTCAGGAAGCTCCTCATATGTCACACTGTATTTTTAACCAAGAACTGATGTCTCATTGTTTTGTTCCTAAATAGTCTGGACCTACTTATTGGCATCCCTCTCCCTGCCATGCTGGCTCATTTTCTTCCTGTGAAGTCTTCCAATATATAGCCCACATCTCTGCTGCTGGGAAGTTCATGTCAAATGCCTCACTTCTTTGAATTTGAATGGCGACAGAGATTCTTGTTTTTCTTTCCCAACTGAATCAGTAATTGAGGTAACTGTATCTGTAACAGTTACTGAGGTAACAGTTACTGAGGTAACAGTAACTGTATCCTTTTGCTAGGCAGGGCACTATCCCTTGTGCACTGAATGGAAGGGTAGATTATTCTTCTCTTTTTCAGTAACCTGAGCTTCAAGGAAGTAGGTAGCAGCCATCATCATCGTCGCTTGCTTTTAGATGGTATTTTATTGTTGCAAAGCACTTCGTGTATGTTATTTAATTTGATGTTTGCAATAAATAGCCTTAAAAGTTAAGGAATGGAAGTGTGGTTGCCCTCATTTTACAGTTGTGGATATTGAGGCTGAAGAAGTGAAGGGATTTGCCTATTATATTAGAATATGAGAAGTGGTACTTGATTCTTGAGTCTAGTGCTCTTTCCTTTACCTCATAGATTTTTCTGTAGCATGGGATTGGAGAGAGAGTTCATGAAAAAGGGGGATGACTCTTGCTCTGGATCCTATTTCCCAAGCCAAATGGGCTGTGATCTCTGGTGATACATTTGTATGTTGTCAGGGAAAGGTTGTGGGAACCATCTTTCTAGGGCAATGGTTCTCAACCTTCCTAATGCCGTGACCCCTTAGTAGTCGTATGTAGGCGTGTCTGTATGTGGGCAGACCCTCCTGGAGATGGATAGAGGAGATTCCTAAGACCATTGGAAATACGTGTTTTCAGATGGTCTTAGGTGACCCCTGTGACTCCTGTGAAAAGGTCATTCAACCTCAGAAGGGTTGTGACCCACAGGTTGAGTACTGCTGCTCTAGGGGAAGAGTGTTGTCCTTTATGCCTCTACCCTCCAGTCTATGCTTCCACTGACTTTTGGGTACCAAGCACAGGGTACTTACTATGTCCAGCTCAAGCAAGAGCTAAGGGTCTGAGAGGGTCAGTAGTAGAGCAGTAGTGGAAGTTGTGCCTAACATGGAGCATGGAGAAAGAAAGCATAAGATATTGTGGATACATCACTTGGGATCCTGTACCTTTTCTAGGAAAAGTTAATCAATCATAAAGGCACTGGTGAGGCTGGAACATCACTGGTAAGAAAAATACTTGTGACTATGCCCTGGACATATGAGGAGTGGAGTTGGTGTACAAGACATCTATCTCAGTGTCTGGATAACAATTCTCTGATATTAAGCCCATGGGTCTAATGACCTTTTGTACAAAGAAACCTGGAACCACAATAGCTAGAGACTGTAGCTAGCTATCTTGTCATTTTGAGAACAGTTGAATAGGAGCTGTAATGTCTTATTGCATCTAAACTATTCTGTTATAGACACAATTCAAAACACATATTCCATTGATGGAGGGTCAGTAGAGTCTTTTTATTTACCAAGTAACACAATGTTGCTGTTTAGACAAATTCTATTTGACAAATTCTATTCTTTTATTCCCCTCCAGGTTAGTAATTATTTCTTGAGCAGAAGGTTGGTTGATCTGAATACAATAAATCTTACAATAATGTGAATACATGTTGAGCTCTGTGTAAATGCATGTTGAAGCTGAGGTGTCCCAAGCAGTTCAACGCCCCCTTCTTGCTTAACTTTCCTCTCAGGGTCATAGGGAGAAAAATTGGAATGGATTCTGACCATTGGGCAGAAGGAAAAAACAGAGATCTAGAGAGCGGGTTAACGTCTTTTCCAAAACCAAAAACAGCTGTGATGGAAATATAGCTATCATGATTGTTCATTATGTATACATAATTATGAAATGGTAACATTATCTTGGGCACATTAGAGATATCTGATGTCTCATTTTACAGAGGAAAAAATTGCGGGCCAGAGTGGATATACAAGGAATTCCTAGCTGACCTAGAACCCGGGCTTCTTGGTTTTCAGTCCAGTGCTGTTTCCACCCCACACACCATAACTCCCGTCTCACCAGAGGAATAGCTTAGGCCTGGGAAGAAGCTGGCCACATCTGTACGGTCTGTTGGCCCTCCTGCATTCACTCAGCAAGCAGTTTTTAAGTGTCTCTTTATGGCAGAGACTTTATTAGGTTCTAGGAATATAAAAACAAAAATAGAAATCTCTGATCTCGGAGATCTTGCTTTCTGTTGGATGATTTCTCCTATAGCAACTAGTACAGGTAACAAATAGAAGCAGATGTGATGGAAAGAACATTCATTTGACTTTGGATCAGATGAACTGGGTTCAAATCTTTTAATGGCTGTTTGATTCTGGTAGTTATAATTTCTCTTGAGTTTCTATTTCCTCATTTGAAAAAGAGAATAATGATACTTGTCTAATAAGTAGGGAATGTGTGGGGGTCGAGAAGAGAGATGAAATCATGCCACAGTATTATTATGATAATAATTGTATTCAGATCATCTAGAAGCTTCCTTCTTCATTGTGAGAATCAAATTAAATTAGTTAATATATGACCATAAAGCGCTAAGTAAATGTCACCTAGTATCATGAAGTATTATTATAATGAAATAAATGACATAAAATAATCACAAGAAACAATGCTTGAATTCTTCTGCACTGTCATTCTTCCAAGCCCTGACATTTGCAATGATATCTCACTTTTCTAGATAATTTGCAAACTACCAGACCTGTGAATTAATCAAAACCCTAATTATAATTTACAAAAATGGGGAAGGGGAAGCCAGGCAAGAAAAAAAAAATCAAATCAGAGCCCTCCTGCAGGTATTGTCCTGGCTAGAATTTTTCTCTGGAAGCTGGATTCTGTTTCTGTAGCAAGGAGAAAGGGAGAATAAAGTTCGTAAGAAATGGCTATTTGCTATGGGTAAGCTATTTTTTTCTGTGACCACAATCAACCCTGTAAGAGCTTCTATCAGGCAGAAATCACATAATCATACGTAGCAGGAGTAAGGCATCTAGTTAGTCAGTCAGTAAACATTTATTAAGTGCCTACTATGTGCCAGGCCCTGTGCTAAGCTCTGTAGATTGAAAGAAGGACAAAAGTCAGTTCCTGTTCTCAAGGAACTTGCAGTCTAACAGAGGAGACAACATGCAAACAACCTTGTACAAACAAACTATATACAAGATAAATCAGAACTTACCAACAGAGAGAAGTCGTAGTTTTGAAGGGTGACACCAGCCTATCTGAGATTCAGGTTTGAGTGTTGTCAGTAGGCTGATGAGTGGATGTGACAAATGTCAGGGAACAAGTTAACCCTATCGAGAAGTACAGGGAGAAACTTTGGGGGCCTAGTGTCTTCCCTAGTTTGAGGTAGGTTTTAGCCAATTAACCATATCACCCTTCTGCCAGTGCCTTGTTGTTAATAATTAGTGGGAGTGGGACCTCAGGTGATTGCTCTGCCTTGTAACCTGCCATGTAGTTTCACTGGAACAATCAGTGGACTCAAGTCTTCTGCTCTGATGACCTCTTTGATCACTCAATCAGTCAGACATCAAGTAGGGGTTATTATTTTGTGGTCCTTAGTTTCATCATCCCAGCAGTGAGGGAGGTAGACACAATAATTCTTAAAGTCCTTTAGTTTTCAAATCTCTGGTTGTTGGGGGACAAAACTTTGGTAAGAAAATGTGCTCCACGACTAATATCTTCAGATCCAAAGTTTCCATCACCAGTTAGGCCTACCTTAGATATGCTTAATATGGGCCATGTGAGTACTAACACTTAAAGAATAATGGAGTTGTATTCATGATTAGACCATGTCATGTTCCTGCCCAAGAACCTTTAATGGCTTCCCATACCTCTAAGGTCAAATGCAAGCTCTTTAACCTAGGATTTGGAGAGGCAATACTGTACAGTGAGAGAGCTCTGGATTGGAAGTCCCGAGACCTGGCTTCACTTTCTACCTCCTAGACTTTGGAGCACTTGTGAGCACTCTACCTCACTGGGTCATTGTTATGGTCAAGTGATGTAATTTTAGCAAAGTGCTTTGGGAATCTTAAAGCATGTACAAATGTTAACTGTTATAATTGTTATTTATGACCTATCACAATGTTTCCAACCTTCCTTTACAGACATTTCATTTTATTCTTCTTGATATACTTTTTTATACTATAGTCAAATTTAATCTTCATCCTTCTTGACCTTAGCTATTTTTCTATACTGTCAGCCATCTCTTCCTTCTGAATGTCTTTCTTTCCTGGGCATTGATGCACCACTTTCTTGGTCTCCTTTGCTGGATCATTATCCATGTCTGTTCTCTAGATGTAGGCATACCCCAGTGTTCTGGGGCTTCCCTTATTTTTTCTATAGACTTCCACTAGGATTCTATCAATTCCCATGGGTTTAATCATCTTTTCTATGCAAATAACTTCTAATACCACATATCCAGGCTTTATCTTTCTCCTGAGCTCCAGTTCTTCATTACCAAGTTCCTGCTGGGAATTACCTGGTGTCCCATAGATTTCTGAAATTCATTATGCAGAAAATGGAACCTCATTCCTCTTTCTAATTTCTTTCTTATTTCTGTGAGGACACTATTGGTGATTCTGGTCACCAAAGTTATTTTCCCTTACCTTCTTCAGCTAGTCAGTTGTTGAATCTTCGTGCCTATCTGCACAACATCTCTTTCATCAGTAACTCTCTTCAGTTACATATCCTAATTCATGCTCTCATCACCTCTCACCTGAGTTGAATTAGTCTCCTTGCCTCTAGCTCTCTTCTTTCTCCAATCCTATATTCCACATAACTCATTCATGCTTTCAGTGTGACAAAGAATGGTCAGGTAGGTCATCCGGTGGATAAAGTACCAGGCCCGTAGTCAGTAAGATTTATCTTCCTGAGTTCAAATCTGGCTTCACTAGCTGTGTGACCCTGGGCAAGTCACTTCACCCTGTTTGCCTCATTTTCCTCATCTGTGAAATGAGCTGGAGAAGAAAATGGCAAACCAGCCCAGTATCTTTGGCAATAAAACACCAAATGGGATCATGAAGAGTCAGACATGACTGAAATGACTGAGCAATGACATATAACAAAGGCAAAAGCCAATCCCTTTCCTCAAGGAACTCATATTCTGATTGCGAAGACAACATGCAATCATGTACATTCAAGATATGTGTAGTGTAAATATAGTCTATGTCAGAAGGAAGGCCCTAACATTAACACTTCTTGCAGAAGCTAAAATTTGAAGTGAAATTTAAAGAAAGCTAGGGAAGCCAGGAGGTAGAGAGGAGGGAAAGCATTCCAGGCATGGGGTACAGCCAGTGAAAAGGCATGGAGCTGGAAGAGAGAATATTATGTATGATGAACAGCAAGAAGGCCATAATCACTGGATCATATAGTATGTGGAAGAGAGTAAAATGTAAGATTGGACATGTAGGAAGGGCTTTAAGTGCCAAAAAGAGAACTTTACATTTGTCCCTAGGAGTAACAGGTAACATTGATAGGATAAGAGGGCAAGAACCTCAGATATAGAGGATATTGTTGAAATGAACTGCTTCACCAAATGTTAGATTTAAGGAAGGAAGAATAGTGTAGTCAGAGTAGAAGTGATGGAAACAATTGATTAGTAGAGGGACTGGAGTTCACCTTAAGGATGAAGAACAAGATTAGAACAAGCACAGAGAAAGATAAACTTATAAAAGAGCCTAGTGAAATAAAAGAATTTCAGAGTGATGGTGAGATCAAAGATGTGACCACCTGTGTGTGTAGTTGAAGTGGAGTAGAGGATTCCATCAAGGGAAATGAGTATAGGCTAGTGATTTTCCTAAAATTCAGATCTGATCATGTAACTCCTCTCCTCAGGAAACTTCAAGGGCTCCCAATTACCTCTAGGATCAAATATAAACTCTTCTGGTTGTCATTTAAATTCCTTTAGAATATGAATGTAACATATCTTTTTAAATTGATTTTGCATTCTAGACTGAAGTTGCATTGCATCTTCACATACCCTCTGTTCCACCACAGTTGACTCACTTTCAGTTCCTCATACATAATATTCCATCTCTTTCCTCTATCTTTACTTATACAAGTTATTATTCAGTAGTGAAATATTTTTCTTCTTCACCTCTTTCCCTTGGAAATACTGATTCTCTTAGTGGTTTAGCTCAAGGCCCTTTCTCCTGGAGTCATTAATGCTCTTTCTTCTGGTAATCATTTTGTATTTACTTGTCTATATACAAGTTGTTTCCTTGCAGTAGAATGTAAGTTCTATGGGGGCAAAGCCTGGTTTCTTTTTGTCTTCATGTCCTTATCACCTAACCTGGCAGAGTAGGCACTTAGTAGATGTTGGTTGCCTTGAATTGAGACAGGGTCACTAGCTATTCCCATCTTATACTGTTGTGTATTTACACAGGATATCACTCATACTTATAGTATACTCTTTATTCTCCTAGGAATCCCTTTCTATCCTTAAGGCACCACCCAGGTGCCACCTTCTCTCTGCAACATTTTTGGATTCTCCTAGATGTTAGGATTCTCTTCCTCCTCAAATTACCTTGAATTTACTTATCTAGATATACACTGTTCCATGAGGACAGGTGTGGTTTAGGTTGGTCTTTGTTTCCTAGCACCTAGCACTGTGTTTTGCACATGGTAGTCACTTCAATGTTTATTGATTTACAATTTGCCTGTTGTGATCAAGGCTGTTATGCACTGGAATGTCTCAGAAATGTCAGTTGAGAGTTAAAGTGATTGTGGCGTAGCTTTTTCCAAGTTCCTCTGAGAAACTTAACAAATTTTATTCCTGAGTTATATCAGTGGAAACCCTACCTGAAGGCAGAGGGATGAGGTGACATTCGCTCTAGGATTATATTTAAATTAGAAGATTTTTGGGAATGGAACAAGAGATCTCACAGCCTCAACTCCCTGCCCCTAAGATTCAGTTGTTGCCCATCAGATCAGGTTCATTGCAAATGGTGATATAATGATTTGTTCTTTTTCAGAAAATCCCCGGGAGTCATGTTTTGATCCTGGTTCCATTAAAAATGGAACACGAACTGGAACAGACTTGAAGTTGGGTTCTACTATCACGTACTACTGTAACGGAGGCTATGTGATTGAGGGTGCTTCCACACTGACCTGTGTCCTGGCAGCAGATGGGAAGCCTGTGTGGAACAAGCCCCGACCCATCTGTACAGGTTGTATGATATTAGATATGATTAGCATAGGAGAAGAAGCTTCTAGGGTGGTCTCCAGAGTAAAGCCTTGGGAGGACATAACCAAGGGAGAGAGGGTTGTGGAGCCAGAATAGAGAAAACTAAATGGAACTGAGGTACAGTTTATAAAGGATATCCATATACAGGAGAGATTAATGACTTCTAGATTTACTCTGCCAAAGCTGCCAAAGATAGCTTTTGGTGGCATGAGGACAGGGTTATTAATTTTCTGCAAAACTGTCCTGAACAGATTGTCTACTCTGGTCTCTTACACTCACCCCACCCTTCATCCTGTGGGCCTTTCCTACTAATACCTTTTAAGGGATAACTAAGATAACAGATAACTAAGGTATTAGATTAAAAAAAAGTATGAGGAAAGTAAGGTATTAGTAAATAAGATATTATCAGATAAAGTGTAGTTCAACTAAATAAGTTTTTAGCCTGTTAAGTAAGGCCATAATAGTTAACTCACATGTTTGCGAGATGACTTAAGTATTGGATAACTCTGATATCGGTGGTAGCTAAGGCATCAGAATCCCAGATTTACCGCTTACTACGTTTGTGAGAGTGAGCAAATCACTTGGTCTCTGGGCCTCAGCTTATTCATCTATAAAATGAGAGGGTTGGACTAGATGATCTTTTTTTTTCTTTTTGGAGGGGGGAAGACAGGGCAGTTGGGGTTAAGTGACTTACCCAAGGTCACATGGCTAATAAGTGTTAAGTGTCTGAGCCCGGATTTGAACTCAGGTCCTCCAGACTCTGAGGCTGGTACAGATGAGCTTTAAGATCCCTTCTGGTTTCAAATCTAGAATCGTAAAAGTAAAATTTTAAATGTTTAAAAAATGTGACCCTTCAAGGTTATTTTAATTTTAATATAGCCCTTTAGGGACTATATCTTATGGGGGTAAAAGAACCTTTCCTGCCCTCTACTCTGACTGTCCATTATTACAAGGATGTTATGTAGATGATCCAAGTCAAGCTTCTCTTTATAGATACAGTTTTTCTTTAAGTTAGGACTCCTTAATTATTTTGTGTGTCATGAACCCCTTTGTTAGTCTGGTGAAACCTTTGGATACCTTCTCACAATCATGTTTTTACATTCACAAACCAAAATATAAAAATTTACAAAAAATTTATCTACAATCAAGTTGTTTCCTTGCAGTAGAATGTAAGTTCTATGAGGGCAGAGCTTGTTTTTTTTATGTCTTCATGTCCTTAGCTCCTAACACAGTAGCTGGCAGAGTAGGCACTTAGTAGATGTTGGTTGCCTTGAATTGAGACAGGGTCACTAGCTATTCCCATCTTATACTGTTGTGTATTTACACAGGATATCACTCATACTTATAGTATACTCTTTATTCTCCTAGGAATCCCTTTCTATCCTTAAGGCACCACCCAGGTGCCACCTTCTCTCTGTAACGTTTTTGGATTTTCCTAGATTTTAGGATTCTCTTCCTTTTCAAATTACCTTGAATTTGCTTATCTAGATATACACTGTTCCATGAGGAGAAGTATGGTTTAGGTTGGTCTTTTTTTCCTAGTGTCTAGCACAAAAAATTACAAATGAAATTGATTGTATTGAAATATAGGTATCAAAAATATAAATTTTTTAAAAGACATAGATCACAGATTAGGAACTGCTGTTTTAGGTATAGCTCCTTCTTGCTTATACATTTTGGGAAAGTGTATTCCTTTTCCTCCTCAAGGAATAAACAATTTAACCTGCCTTTTTAGAAAGTTGGCTGCTCAGAGCTGTAGAACAAAGGAAGGCCATATGATGAGGAGAGAGGGGAGTATCAAGTACTTAGGTGCTGGTTGGGCTTCATCGTGACAAGAAGGAGGTGTTGGGCCCTCAGTCAGACTCTTCCTCTGAGACCCACTATTCCCCTGTCCAGGGAAACATGGGTTTCTGTGAAAAGGCTAATCCAGATGAGCACTAAGATGATGAAATGTACATAAGTGTGGACATTCTGTTTTTTCCAAAAACATTGGCTTGGAAACCCTGTGTTGGGATGAGCCAGAATCACTTGCTCTTCAGTTCTTTCTCTCTTGCAACAGCAACAATGCTTTCACTTTGCCAATTCTCAAAAGGCCCCAGTTGCCTCCCCAAGAATGTCAGGGCCCCTGTTCCATGTTCTCAGGCCTAGTTTCCCCAGTAACAGTAGATAAAATTTTGTTATTTTATCATATAAATACATTCCAGGGCAGGTAGGTATCTTGGTGGATAGAGTACTGGACTTGGAATTAGGATGACTCATCTTCCTGAGTTCAAATTTGGCCTCAGCCACTTACTAGCCATATGACCCTGTTTGCCTCAGTTCTTCACCTATAAAATGAGTTGGAGAAAGAAATGGCAAACCACTCTAGTACCTTTGCAAGAAAACCCAAAAGGGATCACGAAGAGTCTGCCATGATTGAAGAAACTCAGCTATAACAACAGAAATACATGCCAGCCATTATAATTTCTTCTCATTCTTAAGAAGGCCCTTAAGGGACACAACCATTGCTGGCTTGGCCAAAGAGGTATTCTGAGGGTAGGAAAACATCCTTTCTCACTTCTTACCTGACATCATTGCCCTACGCTGCCCTGAGGTGGGGGTGGGGGAATGTGGGAGCTAGAGAGCATGATAAGAAGCTGATGGTCACTTGCCCCTCTCCTGTATTTTTCTCTTTCAGCGCCCTGTGGGGGTCAGTATGTGGGATCTGATGGCGTTGTCTTATCCCCCAATTATCCTCAAAATTATACACGTGGACAAGTTTGCCTGTATTTTATCGTGGTGCCAAAGGACTATGGTATGTTCCCTGTGTGTCTTCTCACTTTTATCCGAAAACTAGAAGCTCCATAGTCTTGGCTGTAAGTCCAATGGAGAGAAAGTGTCAGATATGTCCCAAAGGAGACATGGAGATGTTTTGCCCCAGTTCTTCTTATGGTACACAAAGCGGGGGGGTCTTTCTGGCTTAATCTTACATCCTCTTCAACACAATACCCTCAGCCATGGAAACTACCAATAAAGAGTTACTGTTTCATCTTAGTGGGACACACATCTTTCTGCGAAGGATCAGGGTAGTGTACATGCCCCACAGAATGGGCCCAAAGCACTTGCAACCCCACCATGTATGCATGTTGTAGAAGGTCTTATTGCTGTCACCATACAGTCATGACAATGAGGACTCTTATCTAGTTCTGGAACATGTCCAACAATGGTTGTGTGTGTGTATGGGGATTTTTTATGGGTGGGTATGAGTTTTATCTTCCCACCTGGTTAACTCCTAAGGACAGAGTCTCTATCTTTTCCTGTCATTCTACCAAGCATAACCTAATATGAAGTCAGCCTTATAGACTGAGTTTGGACTAGGTGAGTTCTGAATATGCTTCTAACTCTGTGATCCTCTGACTCTTATACTAATTTTTTAATATTCAAGGTATCTCTTCTAATGGGCGTATATGCCATTGTCATATTGTGTGTGTAAGTATTCTCAGATCAGTATACTCTCAAAAAAAAAAATAAAAAAAAAATAAAAACAAAACTTCTTGAACAACTAAGTCCAAGAGTCATTGAACAAAGTCAGATTCTCAGGTCCTAATTGGCATAGTGTAAAGAACACTGGAATTAAAGGCAGAGGAACGGGGTTCAAATTCAGCCATTGCCACTTATTACCCATGTGACTTGGGCAAATTATTTAATTTCTCTGGACCTCGGTTTCCTCATTAGTCAGATAAGAAGGCTGAAATATATGACCTCTAAGAGTCCTTTTTGCTCTAAACCTATGATTCTAAAAACCAGGATTCTTTTTGATGCACTGTTGGAGAATACATTGGTGGCAAAAAGAACAGAGCCTTCCCAAAAAATACAAGCCTTTATCTTTTCTTTGTGGCCCTTTGGAGACTGGGACAGGGACCAGGGCAGAGATTTTCCTACAACCTTTGTAAGGTTACATTTGTCTTTATTCGTAGAATTCAGTTCTATTTGGAGAGAGAAGTTTTGCATCATATTGGATACATGGCTTCTTCATTTGGAGAGAGAAATAATGATCTCCCTAACCTTAACAACATCCTCTGCTGAGAAACCTGCTCATTTACAGCTCTGTCCAAATGCCCTTAAATGCCCTACTTCTAATAAAAAGAACACTGGCATTAGAGTTAGAGACCCTGACCGTGGGATTCTGGCTTCACTACTTGTTCCCTGTATTCCCTTGGCCAGATCCCTTTTAGTCAATGGACTTCAGTTCCATTATCTGAAAAATGAAGGTGGTTGCATTAGATGATAGTCATTTGGTTTATATAGTTAGTTGGTCAGATAGTCTTCTACCTCTAAAGGGCATGATTCTGCTCAGTGTGGTTTTAAAGCATCAGGAGCATTATCTCTGAAGTAAGGCAGAACAATGAACAGAAAATGCAGGATGAGAAACATCTCAATAATTAGATCTGTCCTGAAATGGAAATTTGCTTCAGGAATCAGTGTATTCCATGTCAATTAAGGTATTTAAGAAGAGGCTGGAGAATACTTGTCAGATATTGTAGAGAGAATTTATGTTTGGATACAGTTTGGACTAGGTGAGTTCTGAATATGCTTCTAACTCTGTGATCCTCTGACTCTTATACTAATTTTTTAATATTCAAGGTATCTCTTCTAATGGGCGTATATGCCATTGTCATATTGTGTGTGTAAGTATTCTCAGATCAGTATACTCTCAGAAAATTTTAGCAAAATACAAGTCGAATTGAGTACACAGATACTGGAGCCCTATAGAAGGTCTTTTCGTTCTAGTTCAGCTTTTCACCTGCGAAGTGTCTAGCTGTCCTAGTCCAACTGCTTCCTTTGCTCACAGAGTATACTTACTAAAGAATATGACTTCTGTAGCCCTGTTTGGGACCTGTTTTACCTATATGTATTTCAGTTCAGCATGAAAATGAATTTCCAAGCAATTAGAGTTGTCCAACTATTGAGCAAGGTTTTTTGCAAAGTATTAATTAGTAGTCAAGTGAAGGTTGAGTGGTCACTAATCAGAAGTAGTAGAGGGGGATCTCTGCCTGGGGTGGTAGAGAGTTTCCAGGGTTTTTCAAAGTAAGACATTCAGTGATTCCAGCTGCCTAGTTGTTTACCCATAATTGAAATTGAATCAGGCACAAATACATCATCTCTTGCTTGCTCAATACACCCAACTATCCACATAGGCTGATCTGGCCTATAATATGTTTCTTTGTTTTCCTCAAAACATCTCCATTCTGAAAAATACAGCAGAGTATCAAGGTTGAGCTTCTGGTGTCCAGGACAGATGGGGGTTTGATTTGATTTTCTATTTCTTTTCTTCATTCTGTGCCTAAGGAAGATGGGAAAGGAGGGGGCTGGCTAGACCAGTTAAGCTATGTCCACTGCCAGCTTCCCAGGTTTCTGATTCAATCTTCTTAAACCCTTAGCACGCTATTTAATCATTCAAAAGATAAGACTTAGAACCTATGTGCCTGGCCTGTGCTAGACTCCATACAATCAAGTGAATATTTTGCCAGCCATACATCTTATAAGGATATGAAGTAAAGGAACCATCAGAATTACATGGAATAAATCAGAGAAAGCTTCTTGGAGGATGTTTGTCTTGTTCAGGATTTTATAGGAAAGGGTAGGCAATGATAATTAGAATGGGATAAGATCAGAAGTTGAGCCAGAATTGGATTTTGAGGATTGCAGAGGGTCAATAATGAAACATGTTATCTGTCTCTTGATAGAGAGGTGAAGGACTCAAGAGTACAAAACAGACACATAAATATTTTTAGATGACTAATGTAGAAATCTGTTTTGCTTGACTAAAAGTGTTTTTAAAAGGTATTTTGTGTTTTCTTATTTTCTTAATTAGGGGAAGAGTGGTGGGTTGGGAGGTAAAGAAAGTGTGTTTTTGCTGATTGAAAAAAAATGACAGTTTTTTAAAAAGAATGAAATAGGATGTCCTAAGAGGAGAATGTTTCCTGAATTCTTGCGTGTGTCCTCCTTCTTATATACTGTGCTCTACCTGGCCTCTCTTTCCTCTACAGTGGTATTTGGCCAGTTTGCCTTCTTTCACACAGCCCTCAATGATGTTGTAGAGGTTCATGATGGACACAATCAGAACTCAAGACTCTTGAGCTCCCTTTCTGGCTCCCACACAGGTATGAGAGGACACATGGGAGAGGGGAGGGAAGCCTTAGAAGTGGGGAATAAGTGGTGTAAGGGCCAAGGTTTATACTTAAGGGAATTTTAAATACAGTTCTGTCTTTATGCCCTGATGCTGGTC
Source organism: Pseudochirops cupreus (assembly GCA_028627135.1). Classification (NCBI taxonomy): domain Eukaryota; kingdom Metazoa; phylum Chordata; class Mammalia; order Diprotodontia; family Pseudocheiridae; genus Pseudochirops; species Pseudochirops cupreus. Next base: position 127,448,017 of record CM053582.1, read on the forward strand.
CTTCTCTAGAACATAGCAAAAGAACATAATCTCTATCAAATGAAACGTAATTTTTAAAATGAAATTAAATGTTTGTTTAATTCACTGTTACTACGGCAGAACTGTAAATATTGGGAACCTACACACACACATGCACACACGCACACACACACACCATAATCTGAGTTTATACTATGTACTATTCCTCCTTCTCCCAAATGGTTAAGCATTTATACTGATTTATTTGGTAAGTTGAAGCTTTTTTTCAGAATTATGATATATGTCATCTATACATGAAAGCATGAAAGAAAAACCATTTGTTTGGGAGTGTGTTTTGTGCCAAAGAAAATATGCTAAATATGCATGTGTATGTGTAGGCTCCCAATATTTACAGTTCTGCCACAGTAACACTGAATTAAACAAACATTTAATTTCATTTTAAAAATTACGTTTCATTTGATAGAGATTATGTTCTTTTGCTATGTTCTAGAGAAGGATGCAAATAAATACAATAACAGCAGTAATCCCAGCCCTCAAGGAGTTAATATTATAGAAAGGGGAGATAATAACTAACATTTATATAGTGCTTACTACATGTCAGGCACTGTGTTAAGTGCCTTATAATTATCTCAGTTGATCCTCACAACAGCCCTTAGAGGCAGGTGGCATTAATATCCCCATTTTACAGATGAGGAAACTGAGGCAGATTAAGGACTTGCCGAAATGGTAATGTCATTTGAATTTGAAGATCTCCTTGTATTGGCAAAGATAGCAGGTACTTAGCACTTAGTAATTAATCAAGCCTCTGTTAAAGAAACAGAAGGTATGAATCCCTGTTGCTAATGTAACAGGAAGGGTTTGGCTGAAACAGGAAGCAGCTGATGCTGTCTATATATAAGCAAAAGCCCAGAGAGGGAGAGTCACATCTTCTTGGAGCAAGCTCCATGGAGGCAGAAGCTGTTGCCGGGGAGGCTGAAGAGGAAAGCCCCCCCCTAGGCTGGAGAGAATGATTTTGATTTGAACAACCTGGATGGAATGATTTTGATTCTGGGAACCAGCTTAAACTTCTGCTGAGTCTGAGGGCCAGCCAGAGCCGCTGAGGCTGTTGAGGATTTCTGAGGGCCAGCTTGAGTTGCTGAGGCTGTTAAGAATTTCCAAGGGCCAGCTGGAGCTTCTGAAGACTGAGGAAGCATGACTGTGATGCTGGTACTTTGCACGAACCTGTTTGTGGCTTTAAGCCATGACTTCCTGGGAACAGAGATTGTGAGGGATTTGGGGCAGACTGGATGCTATGAGTTTCAGCATGGATCAGAAAGTTCTCAGAGAGCTGGACAGGGACCTAGGAGCTGCCTGCCTTTGAACCCAGGTAACAGTCGATGAATCCAGGTAGGATCTGGGACTATGGAAAGGGAACCAGGGAATCTGAAAAACCACCCAGAGTCAAGCTGAAAGAAGACTTTACTTGGATACTATATACTAAGAAATTGTAAATTTACTAGTGACCTAGGGGTGGAGGGTCTGTGTATTTTTCTGATGATTGAATAGTGAATGATGAAGGATGATTGAATAGTGAATGATAAAGGATGATTGAATGATTGAATGACTAAATGATTGTACTTAATGGTTGATGACTGAATAAGTGACTGATTCAGTTGGCTTAGTGTGACCATGATTGGAGAATTTTGACTATTGTACTTTGTGTTCCTTGAGGAGGCAAACCTCCTTAAGGATGATTGAATGATTGATTTACTAAATGATTGTTCTTTGTTCAAAACTTTGTGACCATTGTGGTGGAAACTATGTGGCCTTTTTCTGTGATAAGTTGTCGTGAATGCTATATTTTGATTTTCTGTGATTAAGTTGTAACTTTGTGAATGCTGTACTTTGATTTACTGTGAATGTTTTGCTTTGATTTGTTATGGAATAAATTGTGTTCACTCTACTGTGTAATCAGAACCTTAAAAGCTGTTCACAGCAGCCATCCTCTGGAACGTTGCTCGTGCTTGGCTTTACACTTGCCCACTGGGGTCATATAGCTAGTAAGTGTCTAAATTCAGATTTGAACTCAGATCTTCCAGATTCCAGGTCCAGCGCTATATCTACTGCTCCACTCTGCTATACCACAAAGTAGGGTATAGTGACCAAGAGTAGGTGCTGTGACTTTGCTAAGTAGAGCCATTGACGCACCCTTTCCAAAACCAATGGTGGTATTGATTACCATAATGGTAGTACTGATTAATCTTCACAAACCCAAAAGAATCTTGCTAGGAGATGGCCAAGTCTGATGGGACTTGTCTCTTAGGTAAGTTTTCTTATCTGTGAAGTGGAGATAGCAATCCCTGCTTTACTTACCCCACAGGGTTGGTGTGAGGATCAAATGAGAAGAACATAAATATGAAAGTATTTTTAGATTTTATTATTTGTATCTAGCTTAGCTAGCCAGAACCCTAGATTTGCATTCAGAGGCCCTGGGTTTGATGCCTGACTTTGTTACTTGTTAAATGCATGTCCTTTGTGCACTTCATTTCCCACCTCTGGGCTTTTAGTTCACTTATTTGTAAAATGAAGGCTTTGAACTAAGTGGTCTCTGAGGTTCCTTATAGGTTCAAAATTCTGTAATGCTCTGATCTTTCTATTCTCAGTTTTTCAGTAAGGAGTTGTTTTTTTTCAGGAGGTCTAGGAGTAACCCTAACTGGAAAAGAAGAAATCTTTTGTTACTGTGACAAATTTTAGCTAGTTAATTCAGGCTCCTTGTGTTATTCTCTCCCTTCTTACCCTTTTTTTTTCCTCAGGAGAATCATTGCCCTTGGCCACCTCCAATCAAGTGTTAATTAAGTTCAGTGCAAAGGGCCAAGCAACAGCTAGAGGATTTCACTTTGTCTACCAAGGTAGGTAAGAGGAAGAACAGAGAGCTGGGTCTGTCAGTAGAGAATCCCAGGATCGGGATCCTTTTTGCATGGGTGCAGTTTCACCACTAGATTTTTTATTCTTGCAAATGATCTTTAGATGAGAACTATCAACCTAAGGTCCACCTAACCCTTAAGTATCTATGTGATTCTGACTTGGATGGAGATGTGGAACATGAAACTCTAGCCACATCTCTGAGGACCCAGGTTCAGCACTTAGCTCCCATTTTTAAATTTACAGCAGTTGGTTACCAGTGGAATAAGTCCTTGGGCATCTAAATTCTAATACCTTTTTATTGATATGAGAATACTTAGCCAGGGATTCATGAACTTATTTTTAATATTTTGAGAACTATGTTTCACAATTGTTGGTTTTCTTTGTAATCCTATATATCTTTATACATTTTTATGAGAAGGGGTCTATAGGCTACACTAGATTGCCAAGGGAGCCCATGATACACAAAAAAGTTAAGAATCCCTGTTTTAGACAGTGCTGCTGGTCACACTGGTACTTTGCTCAGGAACTTAACCCTTTGATGGTCTGGAAACCAGTATTCACTAGACGGTGTTAGGGCTTTATCACTCACTGTCTGTAGTATGGCTGCACCCTATTTTCCAGGGTTCTGGGTCAAATATGCTTTGGAAGCTTTCTGGAGATATACCTCACAGAAATATTCCACAGGTAAAGACCCCATTTTAGTTGTTTGACTCATAAATAGCTCTCATACTTGGAATTTTAGCCTGGAAGGGGGTGAGGGAAGGGGAAGAAAGTATTATGCTACTCTGGTTGTTTGGACCTATGTAGTACAGGAACCTCCTACAAAGTTATCTCCTCTTTGATCATGTAAGAAGATCTACTTATGCTTAGTGCCAGCCCTGCTTTCCTGGAATATTCACTTGTTCTTTTGAGGGATATTAAGTAGTTAGCCATATATCTGATACTTTTCCCATCCCCAGACAATATCTTATAGACAGTTCTCTTATACCCTATATACAGTAGTTTTAGCTTCTCTGTATAAATCAGTGACCTTGTTTAAAACAGTTCAGGTAAGTTAAAGAAAAAGAAAGGTTGAATTTTGTATTCGTAAACATCTATATGAAAGCAATAGCTTATGGAGAGAGGGGCCAGAGTGCTTGAGTGGGGTTTAGTTTAGGTCTAGGCATAATAATTTGAGCAGACTTACTTACCTTGCAATTATCAGACTTAAGAATGATCAGGAATTTGAGCCAATAGAGTGGTAGTAGGCAAAGACATTGTTACCCTGAAAAAATCATAGATTCATCAGGTACCTGGTTTCATAACCTTAGTTTCCCTTTAAGTGCTAATCTTTACTTTGGTAAATTGGCAGTACTCTGAAACTGAGTCAGGATAATGCTCAAGTTCTGATTATGATAAGACTAGCATGATGTTATGAAATGGTAGAGAAGGCTCCTGTGACATCTTGGAATCTAAGGACTGGGATAAGCAAATAGGCACCTCTGGTTTCTAGGCTAGATCTAGAACATTGCTTCATTAATACTTTCTTCTTCTCTCTTGATGTTACTGCTGGTCTTTGGAGCAGAGAAAACCAGACCTTGGACCCACAGAAATAACCATAGTCATCGCTTGAAGACACAAGGGGAGAAAATCATGGAACTTTAATACCACTTGTGATGCCACTAACACTTTCTCCTAGCCCATCTTAGCTCTTATTTAAACTATCACTGCATATATTCTGTTTACATGGTAAATAGAAGGTGCTGATACAGTGAACTTGATTTACTATAATAATTTCCTCTCCTCCCATGAAGTAGGAGTATCCTTTTTGTCTCTGTACCCCACAACACCCTTTTTGTCATTCTATTGGCTGGATTAGATGGAATGCCTGAGTTCCTTGCCCCTGACTCATCAAATAATTTTGAGCAAAGCATAGTTTTATTTGTCCTATCTGTAAAGTGGGCATGATTCCTATTGATCTTTTTACAAAGAGTATGTAGAAATCTTAGGTAGAAGTACAAGACCTTATTTGAACCAGTATGTTTCTAGGTGTTAGTTTTGGGCAACAATTAAGGAGAGTCATTTATGGTGCATTGCCGGGTCAACAATCTTCTCTTTTTATCATTCTCCCCCATATAGCGGTACCTCGAACTAGTGCCACACAGTGTAGCTCTGTGCCAGAGCCCCGATATGGCAAGAGGATTGGAAGTGATTTCTCAGTGGGAGCTGTTGTTCGCTTCGAGTGCAACTCTGGATATTCCCTACAGGGCTCCCGACATATTGAGTGCCTTACAGTGCCTGGAGCCCTAGCTCAGTGGAATGTTTCTGTTCCCACTTGTGTAGGTGAGTGTTTGGAGGTGGGTTGGGCTGGAGGGTACCAGATGCCAGTGTGGAGTACAAGTTTTCAAAAAGATTCCATGGAAGTTCCAGTTTGGGGATGGTAGCAAAAGTTAAAGAAAAAAACCACTTCTAAGTAAACTGAATGAAGATTACGTCCTTCTAGAGATCTTTAATAAATGGTCTCTTGTCCATTAGCATGAATGAAGTCACTTCTTGTGTCATGACCCTGAATCCCCAAACAGTTTTTTAAAATAATACCTATGACAGCTAAAAACTAAGGGTTTGGAATTCTTCTCTTGATTGTGTTATCTTGCCATTACTCTACTGTTAATGGAAAATTGAGTATCAAAAGCCACTACGGTTTAAAATATAGAATCCAGAATTAGATTTCTGGATCTCTTTCATTTAATCGTTCACTCATTCCTATATTGTCTTATCTACTCAGAGTGATACAATTTTAAAAAATTGTCTCTACCTTTAAGGAGTTTTAGTCTAATTGGAATGAATATATATGTACACAAATAACTGTTATACGAATGGAATGTTAGTGCATAAAAGAAATACAAAGAAATAGCTACGAAAACAGATAAAGACATTAGATCATTAACATATGGTACATAAAGGAAGGTTTCACAGTAGATATGCCATTTTATCTGGGCTTCGAAAGAGAGGCAGCTAGTTTTCACAGTAGATAACGTTCTAAACTTAAAGTCAGGAAGACCTGGGGTTTCAATCCAGCTTCAGATACTTACTAGTTATCTGACCCTGAGCAAATCACAGGATCTGCCTTTCTGCATATCCTTGAACTATAAAATGGGGATAATATTTAGTACCTTATCTCCTAAGATTGTTCTTCTCATCCCTGTTATTGCTATAGATGTTGATAGGTACAAATGGGAGTGGCAAAGAGGCATAAAATCCAAGCAGAGAGAACTATGAGCAAAGTATGAAGGCTAGAGGGTAGGGCATTAATTCAGGGAGCAGCAAGTGTCTGGTTTGGTTAGAACATTGAATTTTTGGTAGAATAAGTAAATGAATGGAGGAGAGTAGAATTAGGAAGTTATAAGGAACCAAATTTCTACCCTGTAGAGAAAACTTTGCTGAAAGTAGAATTGTTAAAAACATATATATATATATATATATATATACATATATATATATATATATATATATATATAAGTTTTCTTTCAATGTAGTGTCTCTGAAAATATCTCTAAGATTCCCATGGCTCTTAATCTTTGATTCTATGAGATTTTCGACAAGAGTTTGTATGACATCTTTAAAGAATTTTGTAGATGAGATTTATGCTTTGGTTGTGAGGAAAATCTAAAGTTCAGCTAGATTAGATGAGAATGGTAGGTTCTAGCCAAATTTTAGAGAACTTTGAATGTCAAACATTTTGACATTATTCATTTCCTAATTACCTCTGTCAATGACCATTTTCCCTCATCTTGATCTTCACATAGAACTGTGAATGCAAGTTTTTATATGCATTAATTATTTTGTCATTATTATTATTTGGGTTTGTGCCTGCAAAGTCTTACTCTAATCCCTTATGGTGTGTAAGTGACCCTGGAGTCAACAGAGTCAAAGATCTGTAGGTTCTACCATATTGTAAAGATTTCGTGTATCCTTCCAGTGGCAGATTATGTCTTTTTTGTGAGGACTATCCTAGTTTTGTGGAGAGAGTCTTATTACCGATAAGCCAGTCACTTGATCTCTGCTTCAGACTTCCACTCTGTCTAGCTCTGGCTATCTGTGAAACAAAGAGAAATACAACAAGGGGAAAGAGTAAGGGATAATCAAGAGATAATAGGGAAGGCCTCTTGGGACATGGATAAGAGTGCACACAGAAGGAGTTGTGATCCGTATTACATGAGGGAATATTAACATATGAGATAACATCCATTGGTATATAGACTGTGTGATATACTTCACTGCTAAACTGTAATATCCATGAGAAGAGGGACGTGTTAGCTGAATTCCGTATTTCCAGTAGTACTTAGCATAATAGTTTATGCCCAAATACTTATTAGTAAGAATTTCTGAATTTAGTTTAATATTTTGAGCAGTGAAACAATATATGCAATCAGAATTATGCATTGATAAGAGTAACACACATTACTATGAGGGATGGATTATTATTAGGAGAGATCAGAGGCTAAGATACCTGTTAGAGGCTATTATAATAATCCATGGAAAAGGTAAGGAGAAAAGTTATGGCAATGGAAACATCAAGGAAAATTGCAAAGATAGAAGCAAAAAGGCTTGACAGCTTAGTTGAGATTAGATATATGAGGGAGAGGAAGTCAAAAATGCCTCTAAGATTTCAAGCCTAGGTGAATGAAAGAATGGTGGTGCCATTGACAGAAGCTATGAAGGGTAAGAGGTTTGCAGGAGATTAGTTTGATTTTGGTCTTTTTGGGCTTGAGTTTCTGTGATATATGCAGGTGGAGATTTCCAGTAGGTATTTGGATAAATGATTCTGGAACTTGGCAGAAGGTCAGGATTGGAGATAAGATTTGAGGGTTCTTTGGATAGTGATGATAGTTGAAACCATGAGATTGCCAAGGGGAAAGAATACAAGAAGAGAAGAGAAAAGATCCTAGTATAGGGCCTTGGGGGTATGCCTACATTTAATGGGTGGGAATATGAAGAGAATTCTTGAAATTGAAAGAGAAAGAACAGGAGGACCAGAAAAGTGTAAAGTTGTGGAATCCAAGGAAAAAGAGACTAGCATCCATAAGAAACAGAATGGTCAGTATATCAGATCCTACATTCTCGTACAGTAATATGAGGACAGAGAAAAGGTAATTGAATTGAGAGATTAAGAGGTCATTACTAACCTTTTAGAGAGAAGTTTTAGTAAAGTGGTAGGAATGGAAACCAGATTGGAAGGAATTAAGGAGTAAGTGATGAGGATTTTGACATAGTGAAATATAGGCTACTCACTCAAGAAGTTTGGCAGTGAAGAAGGTGAATGGGATAGTAAGTAGCTCATGGGGATAATAAGATCAAGAGAAGAGTGTTAGTCTGGTTCAGAGTTTCAACATATACCACCTTCATACTTGATCTGGCTACAGAATTTATTGATGATACAAACCAACCAATATACAAACCAACTTAGGAGATATACTAATTCATACAAGAAAAATATAAGAAAACATGAGTTCTTTGGTCTGCCTCATGCTGCCAGTCTGTCTCACTCCCAGGCTGTAATGGTAATTAATTTGAATTTGAAGACCCCTTTTTGTATTGGCAGGTAAGCAGGTACTTAAGCACCTTGCCTTTTTGTATTGGCAAATAAGCAGGTACTTAGTACCTTGATTCAAGTTAAGCAAAGGTAGCAGGTACTTAGCAGTTAGTAACTGATCAAGCCTCTGTTGGGGAAACAGAAGGTATGAACTCCTGTCTCCTGTTACTGATATAACAGGAAGGGGTTAGCCGAAACAGGAAGCTAATGCTGTGTATATATAAGAAAAGCCCCAGAGAGGCACTGTCAGAATTTCTTGAGACCGGAATCTGGTAGCAGAATCTGTTCTGTTGAGGAGAAGAGAGAGTTTGTCTCAGCAGCATCTGGAGGCTGGGCTGCTACTGCTGGACTGAGAACTGAGTCAGAATTTTCTTTGGACATGAATCCTGGAGACTGAAGTTGCTGCTGCCAGGAAGGCTGAAGAGGAAAGCTCCTCCTAGGCTGGAGAAAATGATTTTGATTTTGAAAACCTGGGAAGAGTGATTTTGATTCTGGAAGCCAGCTGAGATTTCTTCTGGGTCCTAGGGCCAGCTGAACTGCCCAAGGGCTGAGGAAGCATGACTGGAATGCAGGGACTTTGTCTGTTTGTGGCTTGGTTGAGCCTTGAATTCTCCAGAACAGAAATTGTGAAGGATTTGAGATGGATTGGACCCTGTGAACTTCACTGTGGAGCAGGACCTACCTGGAGAGCTGGACAAGGAACTGGGAGTTGTCTGCCATTGAACCCAGGTGAATCCAGTTTGGTGAATCCAGGTAGAATCTGGGACCATGGAAGGGGATCCAGGGAATCTGAGAACTCTCCCCAAGTCAAGATAAAAAGACCTCTCCATGAGTACTGAGTAAGGATGAAATTGTAGTTTACTAGTAACCTAAGGGTGGAGGGTTTGTGTGTTTTCTTATGATTTGTACTTAGTGATTAATTATACTTAGTAATTGATTACTGAATAAGAGACTGATTGAGTTAACTTAGTTGCCACATAAGTGGGAGACTTTGACTATTGTACTTTGAGATGACTGAATGACTGAGTAAGGAGGCCAACCTCCTTAAAGATACCAGATGATTGTTCTTTGTTGAAAACTATTGTGACCACTTTGGTGGAAACCATGTGGCCATTTTAATGATAAGTTGCTGTGAATACTATATTGTGATTTTCTCTGATAAGTCGTAATATTGTGAATGCTGTACCTTGATTTTCTGTGAATGTTTTACTTTGATTTCTTGTGGAATAAATAGAATGTTCACTATACTGTGCAATCAGAACCTTAAAAGCTGTTCACAGTAGCATTATTCTGAAAAGCTGCTTGTGCATGGCATTATACAGGCCTCCTCTTTGCCTAGCCATGGGAAATAAGGCCACACCTACAACTGCTCCCAGAAGGCCAATTCTATCCAAACAATAAGTCTAAACACTAAAGGACCTTTAGATGTTAGGGACCAAAATAGTTATAATGTAAGTAGGCAAAGGGGGCTAGATGTCCCAGTGGAGGTAAAAAAAACACCAGCCATTTTAGAACACTTTATTCCTGAATAGGTTAGATGAGACTAAATACCTTGGTTTCCTTTGAAATGAGGGGTTGTATTCATAGATCTGTATTAATCACTCTAATGATCTCTATCTGCATATCTCCTTTTTTATCAATGGACAAAAAAAAAAATTAAGTGGCCTCAAACCTGAAGGATGGAGGTTGGAGGTGGCACATTTTTCAATAGGAGAGACTATTTGTAGGCTATGCAGAGATATATGATCTCAGGCTTGTCTTCTGTATAGATGGTTTAGAGGCAAGAGGAGGGCTGGTACCAGTCAAGGAATGAATTGTTTGCCTACTTCTCTCTACTAGGTTGGTCATTGCTCAATCCAGATTTGTCACTTCCATGACCTAAACTGTGCCTCTTATCCTTGGTCAAAAGTCTGGTGTAGTAGGAGTAACAGTCTTTCCCAATTCTAGAATAGAACCATGGGTATGAGTGGGGCATCTCCTTGTATTAAAGAATAAATTCCTTACAAGATCTGATATTTGCCTCTTACAGTGCCTTGTGGAGGGAACCTCACAGAACGCAAAGGAACAATTCTGTCTCCTGGCTTCCCAGAGCCCTACCTGAACAGTCTCAATTGTGTATGGAAGATCACTGTCCCAGAGGGGGCTGGCATACAGGTAGGAACATCAGAGTACATCATTAGTCAATCATTCTATTAAAATCTACTTCCTGAACACACATTCTTTTTATAATCGTATGTTAGGTTTCTCTAGACAATGCATTTCATACCTGCCAATTTCACAGGGAGGACAGGACATGGATACACAGAAAAAATGATGAATACAAGCATGTATGGAGTTAGGACCAAATGAAGATTACATATTATAAGGTCCTATGGGGTCCAGTGAAAGGAGAGATCACTGGGTCAGGGTAGTCAGGAAAGGTATCATGGAGATACGAAATTTGAGTTGGATTTTGAAGAATATGTACGATTGAGAACAACAAGGAATTTTTCATGTTTTCAGTCTAGTTTCAGTATGTTCACCTAAGAATATGTCACATAATAAAAATGGAGATAGACTACTGTAGGACATCTAGGCAAACATTTTGACAGGAGAAAAACCACAGTGGTGAACAAGCTTACTTACTCCCAAAAGTAGAAGTATGTTATAGGCAGTGAAGAGATGGACCTAACTTCTTATAAATACTGTTTTGTTGTTCAGGCATTTTAGTTGTGTCCAACTCTTCATGATCTGTTTGGCATTTTCTTGGCAGATAATGGAGTGATTTGCCATTTCTTTCTTCAGCTCATTTTACAGATGAGGAAACAGAGGCAACCAGGTTTAAGTGACTTGCCCAAGGTCACACAGCTAGGACGTGTCTGTGGTTGGATTTAAACTCGTGAAGATGAGTCTTCCTGACTCCAGGCTTAGTACTTTATCCACTGTGCTACCCACATAAGGAGGAGTTTAAACTAAATAGTCCCTGAGTACTACAGAGCACTGAAAATGGAGTAATTGTGACACTAAGCTGGAAAGTCAGATTAGGGTTGGATTGAGTAAGCCTAAAGTTTAGACTTCATCCTGTACATTGTGGAGAATTGTTGAAGTCTGTTAGCAGGAGAGTGATGTGATGTCAGCGGTACTTCAGTAAAGTATTGTGCCTAAGCCAGAGAAGGAACAAATAACTAGGATGAGCTAACTCTCCAGGATATTAGAGTATATGTCTCTTATGTATGTGGTCAGTAGCCCTGTGGGAGACTGCTATGTAAATCCTTATAACAGCAGAGATATCATAGGAAGGGCTTAAGCCCTGAAACACTTGCCCTTTGGCATCACTTCAGGAAGACTGCTTTATTGGCTTAAAGGAGGATGTTCTGTATTGAAGATAGTAATTCTCTGTAGATATCAGAAGTGGACAAATTTTCTACACATGCCAAAAGTTTTGTAAAAAGTGCTTTGTGTTGTGTCTGGCACATAGTATGAGCTATATAAATGATTATTCCCCTCCCTTCCCTTCCCTACCCTTATAGCAATAGCCACAATGTCTTTTTTTTTTCCTGTTTCTTTAGTATTTTATTTTCCCTAGTTACAAGCAAAAACAATTTTTAATATTTGTTTTTAAATCCTTGAGTTCCAAATTCTTTTCCTTCTCCCTTCCCCCCCATTGAGAAGGCAAGTAATTTGATATAGGTAATACATGTGTAGTCATGCAGAACATTTCCATAATAGTCATGTTGTAAAAGAAAACATAGACCCTCCCCCCCCCCCAAAAATCAAAATCTCAAGAAAAATAAAGCAAGTTAAAAATAAGTATGCTTCAGATGCCATCAGTTCTTTCTCTAGGGATGGATAGCATTTTTCATCATAAGTCTTTCAGAGTTGTCTTGGGTCATTACATAGCTGAGAATAGCTAAGTCATTCACAACATCATATTACAATATTGCTGTTATTTTGTGTACAGTATATTTCACTTTGTATCAACTCATGAAAGTCTTTCCAGGCTTTTCTGGGAGTATCCTGCTCATCATTTCCCATAGCATAATAGTATCCCATCACAATCACATACCACAGTTTGCTCAGCCATTCCCCAGTTGATGGGCATCCCCTCAATTTCCAGTTCTTTGTCACGAGAAAAAGACTGTTGTAAATATTTTTGTATGTATAAGTCCTTTTTCTTTTTTATCTCTTTTGGTATACAGACCTAGTAGTGGTATTGCTAAGTCAAAGGGTTTTATAGCCCTTTGGTCATAGTTCCAAATTACTTTATAGAATGGTTGAATCAGTTCACAACTCCACCAACAGTGCTTTGATGTTTCATTTTTACCACATCCCCTCCATGTTTTGTCATTTTCCTTTTCTGTCTTATTAGCCAATATGATAGGTATGAGGTTGTACCTCAGAATTGTTTTAATTTGTATTTCTCCAACCAAGAGTGAGTTAGAGCATTTTTTCATATGACTAAAGATAGCTTTGGTTACTTCATCTGAAAACGGTTCGTATCTTTTGATCATTTATCAACTGGGGAATGGCTCATGCTACTATTCCCCCATCCCTACCCCCTGGTTTATTCTATTCTCTCTCTCCTTTCACCTTGTCCCTCCTTGAAAGTGTTTTGCTTCTGACTACACCCTCCCCCAATCTGCCCTCCCTTTTGTTACCCCATACCCCTTCTCATTCCCTTTGCTTCCTATTTTCCTATAGGGTCAGATAGATTTCTATACCCAATTGATTGTGTATGTTATTCCCTCTTTGAGCCATTCTGATGAGAATAAGGTCCACTCATTTACCCTCACCTCCCACCTCTTCCTCTCCATTGTAAAAGCTTTTTCTTGCCCTTTTATGTGAGATAATTTATCCAATTCTGCCTCTCCCTTTCCCTTTCTCTAAGTACATTCCTCTCTCATTCCTTAATTTTAACTTTTTTTAGATACCATCCCTTCATAATCAACTCACACTTGTGACCTCTGTCTATATATACTCCTTCTATCTGCCCTAATAAGGAGAAAATTCTCGTGAGTTACAATGTAGGATCATCTTCCCATGTTGGAATGTAAACTGTTTAACCCTCTTAAGTCCCTTGCAATTTCACTTTCCTGTTTACCTTTTATACCTCACTTGAGTCTTGTATTTGAAAATCAAATTTTCTATTCAACCCTGGTCTTTTCATTAAGAATGCTTAAAAGTCCTCTATTTAAATCATTGAATATCCATTTTTCTTCCCTGAAAGATTAAACTGAGTTTTGTTGGGTAGGTGATTCTTGGTTGTAATCCTAGCTCCCTTGCTCTCTAGAATGTCATATCCCAAGCCTTTCAGCCCTTTAATGTAGAAGTTGTTAAATCTTGTGTTATCCTGACTGTGGCTCCACAATACTTGAATTGTTTCTTTATGGCTGCTTGCAATATTTTCTCCTTGATTTGGAATGTGTGGAATTTGGCTATGATAATTTTTGGAAGTTTTCATGTTGAGTTCTCTTTGAGGAGGTATATTCTTTCAGTTTCTGTTTTATACTCTGGTTCTGGAATATCAGGGCGGTTTTCCTTGCTAATTTCTTTAAAGATGATTTCTAGTCTCTTTTTTTGATCATGGCCTTCAGGAAGTCTAGTAATTTTAAAATGATCTCTCCTGAATCTATTTTCTAGGTCCATTGATTTTCAGTGAGATATTTCTCATTGTATTCTTATTTTTTTCATTCTTTTGGTTTTGTTTTGTTGTGTCTTGATTTTTCATAGTCATTAGCTTCCATTTGCTCAATTCTAATTTTTAAGGAATTATTTTCTTCAGTGAGCTTCTGTACCTCCTTTTCCATTTTAATTCTACTTTTTCAGGACTTTTTTTTCCTTCTGTGAATTTTGTGCCTCTTTTTCCATTTGGCCAATTCTGCTCTTTAAGGCATTCTTCTCCACATTGACTTTTTGTACCTTTTGACCTAGTCTGTTTTTTAAGGTGTTATTTTCTTCAGCATTTTTTTGGTCTCTCTTATCAAACTGTTGACTCGTTTTTCATAATTTTATTACATCACTCTCATTTCTCTTCCCAATTTTTCCTCTACCTCTCTTACTTTATTTTCAAAATTTTTTTGAGCTTTTCCATGACCTGAGACCAATTCATATTTTTCTTGGAGGCTTTAGATGTAGGAGCTTTGACTTTATTATCTTCTTCTGAGTGTTTTGATCTTCCTTTTCACCATAGTAACTTTCTCTAGTCAGAATTTTTTTCCCTTGTTTGCTCATATTCCCGTCCTATTATTTGATTTTTAACTCTTTCTTAAATTACGGCTCTGCTTGAAGGGTGCACTGTCCCAAGCTTCAGGGGTTTTGTGCAGCTGTTTTCATAAATACTTCTAGGGATGTATAAGTTTTCAGTTCTTCCAAGGTGGTATGATCTAACGAGAGGTGTGTTTACTCTTCTTCTGACCTGTGCTGTTATCTGTGAGCACCCACAATCACTCTTTTCTGCCCTGAAACTGTGATAAGAGTCCCCTCTCCACTGTGGCTACAAGGTGTGATAGTGCTCCTCCTCAGCCTGGGATTGCTACTCAGGACTGTGACCTGGATCCAAATATGGGCAAAGTAACAGAGTTCTGCCTCATTGCTAGCAAAGAGATTCCTGTAATCTCTTCTGACCAGTTGTTCAATCCCCTTGCTATCTGGGGGCTGAGAGCTCTGGAAGCAATTGCTGCCACTGCTGATTCAGTTGCTCCTAAGGGCTACTTCTGGTTTTCTGGGGTCAAGCTGTGCTGGCAAAGCCTACAATGGACTCTGCTTCACTCTATCACCCCCTCTCTGGGGGGATCTGGGGGAACAAGGGAGAGACTTCCTCCCAACCTTCTAAGTTGTCTTGGGCTGGAAAATTGTTTCACTCTGTCTTTTTGTGGATTATGTTGCTTTAGAATTTGTTTAGAATCATTATTTAAGGTATTTTAATGGTTTTGGGGGAGAGCTCAGGCAAGTCCCTGCCTTTACTTCACTATCTCTGAATGCTTCTCAAAGAGAAAGCCTACAATGTCTTAAAGTTGGAGACTACTTCCAACTTTACTTAAAGATATTGTGGCTATTGCTGTTAGTACATGGATAACAATAGGTACAATCCTAGAAGTTAAATGCAAATTATAGAGTGTTCTAGACATTTTTTTTACTCTAATTGAGTTAACAATGAATCAGTTAAAAAAATGGAATTGATTGCTAATATTAGGTAGTGAGCTTGCCTGTCACTACCAGAAAATAGATGACTGCCCATAAAGGATATCTGTCCATTTGGTTTTTATAATTTACTTAAGCATCAATAGCATATATATAAAATTTGAATATTACCCAAAACTTAGGGGAAAATGTAACATGATGAGCAATAGTATTGGGAACCATAAAGATCTCAATAGAATTGAACAATAGACTGTTTCTTGGTTTGAAAAGATGCACCATCACAAAATAATTGATTTATAACTGGGAGTGATCTGAATGATTATCAGCCCCCATTTGACTGATACAGTAATTGACACTGAGAATTTCAGTAACTTGAGCAAGGTCACACAGGTACATAGGAAGTGACAGTTAAGACCCTCTGACCCCACACTGAGCTCTTACTGCACTATGCTGTCCTTCTTCTCTCTTAGAAGTACTTAGTGGATAGAGGAAATAAGTCTAGACGACAGTTCATGTAAAAAATTCCTGAGCGCTTTTGTAGACAAAGAATAATGTCTATCAGCAATGGGACATGGCAACCAAGAGAATCCATGCAGTCTTAAATTATGGTATAGCTGATGTCTAGAACAAGGTTTAGAGTAGTTCTATAATTACTCTGTCCTACTCAGATCAAAACTCTAATATTGGGTTCAGTTCTGAGGACCTCATTTTAAAAATGTTGATAGTCTATTGGGCAAATAGAGGAGTAATAGAAATGAGATCCATAAAAACCCTGTACTGTTAATAGGACAGAAAGATTAACTGAAGACATGCTGTCTGAGCAAGATTTATAGATCTCCACATCTCAGCTAAAGGAACTGAGATATAGAGTCAAAAGATTAAGGGGGAAGATTTTCTGTTTATGTATTTGAAGGGCAGCATGTAAGCCAGGGATTAACTTTATTCTGCTTGGCCACAAGTTAGAACTAGGAGTAATGGGTAGAAGCTGCAGAAAGCCAAATTTTAGCTGAACATGAGGAAAATTTCCCAGTCTCTTCTTGCCTCTTGATTCAGTACAAGTCTTGGCCTTAAAATAATTTATATTCTGTCTGTCTTTTTTATGCTTGTAACTTCTGCCATTTGGCTTTAAATGGCTTCCTGATTAGAAGTAGGGCTCTAGGTTTCCTTCTCTAAGGACTTCTGGACCTGCCATATAGATTGGCATCAAAGATTTGACTGATTTATTGAAAAGTTGAGTGTATATAAGGGCCAGAACATGGCTCAAAGTCAAACAGAAAGTTTCTCAAGTGTTCGTTCACTTGGGGGACAGATTCATCTGTGTCCAGGTTCATTAGATATGGATACAGTCTGAGTCATAGATACTTTGGGGTCTAGTTCCACCTATTTCTCTGACTTACCATAAACTATTTTTTGGCTTCAGTTTTTTTCACTTTAAAAAATATAGTATCTAAGAACCTCAGGAGTCATCTAATCTTGAATCAGATTTTCCCTATAGTATTTTTAATGAATGAATAGACCTATTTCCTCTATCCACTAAGTACTTCTAATTTTAATGAATGATTATCCCACCTTTGCTTGAAGACCTTCATTAACAGGGAACCCACTTCCTCCTGAGTCAGTACTTTGTGCTTGTGGATAATTCTTTTTGTCAAGATGATTTTCCTTATATTGAGCTAAAATTTGCTTCTCTAGTACTTCCATTCATTGTTCCCAGTCCTGCCATCTGGGATCTAGCAGAACATATTTAATCACTCTTTTCATGACAGACCTTAAAATACTTGAAACTGATGATTATATTCCACATTCTACTCCCTCATCCAATTCTTTTTCCATGTTAAAAATCCACGATTCTTTTTGCTGATCCTTACCATCCTGGTCACTCTCCTCTGTATGTGCTCCAGGTTATCAGTGTATTTCCTACCTTAAAAAAGGTGGTGAACATATTGGAGATCAAAGATAGCACTTACAAATAGTTAAAAGTGCACTGAAAACATAAAGAAATACCATTGTCACCAATAAGAACCCTATAGGAGTCCAAATTGAAATCAAGCTAATGTATCCCAATCCCCCTACAAACTGGTTTCCCTTGTCAAACCAGGATATTTACTGTTTATAAGAAAACCCACAACACAGTATGTTCAGGGTAGGAGATGAGAAATGCCTTCATTGTAATTAAGAGTCTGTTCTGCTAAATTGGTTTGGTCAGTCTTAAGATGTGAGGCTATTCACACTGCCTAGACAGCACTCCTCTGTCTCTGGCTGCAGTATCCATATAATATTATTTGATTATTTAAAAGAAATTTTGAGTCAGAATATTTTAGAAGCTAGAAATTAAGGTTTTTGCCCTATTAACACTTCATTATTTTTCCATTGCCAGCCATAAAGAAAATGTTACTTTTGGAGTAATTTCCATAGCCCTCCCAAAAAATCTGTTTTTTGTTTTGTTTTGTTTATGGACATCTTGAATACTTAGCTTCAGCCAGTAAGCTTGTCCAGGGGGTGATATAACCTCAGTTTGTGATTCAGGTCAATGTATACAATCCCAAACACCACTATGTCTTTATTTTTTGAGTACGTTCATGTGAAAGTTAGTGATGCCCCTCTCTTTTCCTTCAGAAACCTTTCTTCTCTTTTCCTTCAAATCCCAGAATTCCTGTGGGATGGAATGGCTTCATTAAGAATAATTCATGCCAGCCTAGTTGGTTGGGGAGTGCTATAGTATATAGAGATTTCAGCAAAGCATTTAACCACGTCTCTTCTTAGGCTCTCTTTTTGGACAAGATGGAGAAATGAGACCAAATCAGTCAAAGCTCAGTGAGGTCAATTCCAAAGTGGTTGAATGACTGGATGGAACCCAAAGGATGATCATGAATTATTCAGTGTCAGTTTATAGTGAGATCTGCAATGGAGTCCACAGGAATCTATTCTTGGCCCTGTATTATTTAATAATTTTTTTTTCAATTACTTGATGGCATGCTTATCAAATTTCTATGTTACGCAAATTGTGAGAGATAGAAAACATTGTATGAGAGCAAGGATACAGAAAGATCTAAACTGTTTTGAAGGTTGAGTCAATTCTAAAATAATGATATATGGATTAAGGATAAATATGAAGTCTTAGGTAAAAAATATCAACTTCATAAATACTAATTAGAGAAAGTTTGGCTCCAAAGTGTATCTTTAAAAAAATCTGAGGAATTTGGTGAACTGCAAGATCATTATGAGTCTGATAAAGCAAACTTTAAAAACTAATGTCAACTTAGTCTATATTTAAAGAGGCAAAGTTCTATATAGATAGAACTGTGTGTGTGTGTGTGTGTGTGTGAATATAGAAAGATAGATAGATATAGATATAGTAGCTTTATACAGTAGATAGAATGGTACAGTAAATAGTATGTAAATAGTATGCCAGACTGGAGTCAGGAGAATTTACCTTCCTGAGCTCATATCCAGCCTCAAACACTACTGTGTTACCCTGGGCAAGTCACTTAACCCTATTTGCCTGAGTTTCTTCATCTGTAAAATGCCAGACATAAAGAAAATGTTACATTTTGGAGTAATTTCCATAGCCCTCCCAAAAACCCTATTTTTTTGTTTTGTTTTGTTTATGGACATCTTGAATACTTAGCTTCAGGCAATAAGCTTGTCCAGGGGGAGATATAACCTCAGTTTGTGATTCAGGTCAATGTATATAAGGAAGGAAATGTATACAAGAAGGAAATGGCAAACAACTCCAGTGTCTTTGCCAAGAAAACCCCAAATGGAGTCATGAAATGTCAGATATAACTGAAAGGACTCAACGGCAACAAGTGTACAGAGTAAGGGAAATGATAGACCTGTTGCTCTTTGCCATTGTTAGACCACATCTGGAGTAACGTTTTTAGGCCTAGGTGCCAAATTTTAGGAAGATTATCGATAAGATGGCTAACATCCCAACTGGGATTTGGAAGGGCCTCAAAACCAAACATCTTTGAGTCTTGCTTGAAGTTTAGTCTAGAGATGAGAGGCATTTGGGTGTGACATAATAACCAGCTTCAAATATTTAAAGGGCTTTCGTGAGGTATTGAACTTGTGTGGCTCCAGGGGGCAGACAGATAAACAGCGGGGAAGCAGATTTTGGCTTAATAAAAGGAATAGCTTATCTAAGTTAGAACTATTCTAAAGTAGAATTGACTGCCTTGGGAGGCAGGAGATTCCTCTTTAGAAGAAGCCTTTAAGGGAAGCCGAGATGAATACTTGCTGTGAAGATATTTTAGAGAGTCTTGCTTCTTGGTCAAGTATAAATTCAACTAGATTACTCCTCATTCCCAAACCTCTTAAGGGCAGGAGCAGGAGGCAGTTACTGAGGACAGCCTGAACTTCAGCTGGTGACTAGTGAGCTGGATTGGAAACCTAAAGTGTTTGGAAACCTCAGAAGCCTTTCAGAATCCAGGTTGATTGGATTTGGGTCCTTTCTATAAAAGAGCAACTTCAGGATGGTAGGCAGACAATGCCAGTGATCTGTTTCATAGACCTACTTTCTGAACTAATTTTTAAAAAAGTTCTGAGAACTTGTATCTACCCTCCATTGGAGGGTTGCTGACATCCTGGGG
Source organism: Pseudochirops cupreus (assembly GCA_028627135.1). Classification (NCBI taxonomy): domain Eukaryota; kingdom Metazoa; phylum Chordata; class Mammalia; order Diprotodontia; family Pseudocheiridae; genus Pseudochirops; species Pseudochirops cupreus. Next base: position 127,468,183 of record CM053582.1, read on the forward strand.
CAGTCTAGATTTCCTTTAGGCATTATGAGCCAGCTAAGCCCAACAAAGCTCTCACCCTACCCTGCTTCACAAAAACTCCAGCAAAGAAGAGTTAACAGGTATCTTTTTTTTTTAAACAGATATCTTTAATAGATCAGTAAGAAAGCAATGGAAAGCTTTTTTAGGCTAGTAGTTATAAATTGCCATGTCTTCCTTAATCTTGCTACTTTTTTAAACTCACTTTTCCTTTTTTTCAAGTGTCCTTTGTATTCATCTCTCCCTACTTCATCCGGTTCTTACTCCTTCTTCCAAAGGGTCACTTTAAAGATTGTAGACAATGGCAGACTGTGTGGAAAAAGGAATTCACAATAAGTAGCCAGAAGAAATACACACAACTTACATCATGATTTCCATCTGTGAAATAGAGAATGTGTAAATATTGTAAAGAGAATGAAACTCAACAAAATGTGTGGGAGAAATGAGCTATTTTTATAAATTTAAAAACAACAAACACCAATGTTACATAGGTTTTTAAGGACATGGTGTTGTATCTCTGATTACCACCCTTGGGCTGGGACAATGAAAAATTTCTCCTTTGGCTTTCCTAGATTCAAGTCATCAGTTTTGTCACTGAACAGAATTGGGATTCTCTTGAGGTTTTTGATGGTGCAGACAACACTGTGACCATGCTGGGGAGCTTCTCAGGTAAGAGGACCTTTGTGGGGAGGGCAAGAAAGGCCAGTCTTGAGAGTTGGTAGAAACCTTCGGATTGAGTGCAAAACTAATCACAGTCTATAAAGCTAAACAATTAGGATCCCCAAACTCAACGTTAACAGTTCGTTTAGAGAGGCAGGGAGATGTATATTGACTTTCTACACTTTCCTCATTTCTCAAATAATTTACCATGCTGTCACTTTGTATAATATAAAACTTTCAGGTTTCATGTTATTTATTTGAAGCCCAGCCAGAGGGGTTGGACAACAACTAAACTCATCAGTCTTAGAAATTCACCTGGGGATCATTATTTGCACCTGTTTGGTTGGAGCCGGCAAATACTCTGCAGGTAGCTAAAGGGAAGTTTCCAGTGAGCTTTTCCCAATCCAATATTGACCAGTGTTTTGGGAACTGGAGATCATTTGGGGACTTGAGAGCAAGACAAAACTTTGTTAAATGATTACTGGTGGCTTAGAACAAGGTTCTAGGATTAAGATCTGAGAGTCAAATAGAGGAGATGTGGAGGGAAGGAAGCTTAATGTAAGTATTTTGGGGATTTCTTTTCCATAGGAACAACAGTACCTGCCCTTCTGAACAGCACATCCAATCACCTCTACCTGCATTTCTACTCAGACATCAGTGTGTCTGCTGCTGGCTTCCACCTGGAGTATAAAAGTGAGCTGTCCACTTTTGTAGGTCTCCTACTATCTCTGTGCATGGTGGGAGTTGGAGTGATCTTTGCCCATTTATATGTTTTACTGCCTGCTTACATTCTATCTGGGATGCTTCATTGCCCCTTTCTCTTTTGCATTCCTCAGAGTTGATCACAGAGAATTTGGTTTTAGGAATTTAGGGGTGGGGGAAGATTAAACTTGTGGCTTCATTGGTATAGGGAACTCCCATTAAAGAAACTTTAGAGAGTTGCCTAAGGAACTTAAAGGTTAAGTGACTTGCCCAGGGTTACACAGCCTTTATGTGTCAGACTTAAGACTTGAATCTAGGTCTCCCTGGTTCTGATGCTGGTTGTCTCTCCACTTGCAATCCCTGATTCTGGGAAGAAATTCTACATTGTGGATTATCACTTAATTTGATTTCAACAGTACGTGAAACTCCAGTTTCCACTGGTATTAGTGGTTGCCTAACTAAGTTAAAATGATGTAGGATGGTTGGCAGAGGACTTGATAACTCATCCCTTTGCTAAGCCTCTATTTGCTTCTCTGTATAAGAAAAAAAAAAGCCCTTACCATTCCTTCCTACTTTCCCATTCTTCCTTCTGCCTCACCTTCTTTCTTTAAACTCTAATGTTAAGATAGCCAGTATTGAAACCAACTTTGTGCTTTAAGCATGCAAGAGAAATATGATTTAAGGCCCTTGTCCTCAGAAAGCTCACAGTCTCTTTAGGAAATGAAAACTATAGCATAATACAAATTTGAAACCAAGTATTTAAGTAGTGAGAGTACAGACACAGAATACATAGTGTTCAGGCTAGGTGAGTAGGACTGCTGAACACTGGCTTCAGGGTAAGCTTGAAGAGTCAGGCAGTATGCATACTAGGCAAGTTGAGATAAGCAAAGGTTGAGGAGTACAACAAGTAGCTCCAGTAGGTAACAGGCCAGATCTCAGAGTGAGCTCAATCCTTCATTCAGCTTCATGTGTGTAGGAGTGATAGCAACAGATGGTAGGAGTGTTTCAGCACTGAAGCTTGACAAGTCACAATTGGGGATATGATAAGGGGATATAGCGCCAACACAATATTCAAAGCACTGATGGTTACTATGAATTTGCTGGTATAGGTTTCAATCACAAAATATAACAGACTCTCCATATAGAAGACAGAAGCAAAATATTTATTCAGACACCAGAAAACCAAATCCCAGCACCATAAAGTCGAATCCATAGTAACAGAGAAGTTAATATACCATAACAGAGAAGGGAGCCACACCATCCTTTAGCCTTCCCACAAACACTCACAAGTGTAGCTATCACAGAAAAGTGAAAACAAACACTCACAAGCCTAGCTGGCACAGCAGGGAGAAAACAGTCACAATTCTAATTGTCTTCTTGGGTGTGTCCTCTCCTCCCTCTAGCTCTAACTGCTCTGACTCCCAGCTTCCTGTGGGCTCTGCTCTACCCTTCAGCAAAGTCTTCCCACCACATGCTCCCTATTATTACATTTGGCCTATTAGGGGGGCAGGGAAGATCTTCAAATTTCCTTAGGCCTATTAAGGAGCAGGGAAGATTTTCAAATTCCTATTACCATTATAGGGGGCAAGGGAGTCAAGAGAAGAGAACAGTATAGGGGTGGCTAGGTGGTGCAGTGAATAGAGCCCTGGCCCTGGAGTCAGGAGGACCTGAGTTCAAATTTGGTCTGAGACACTTAACACTTGCTAGCCATGTGACCTTGCCAAGTCACTTAGCCTTAATTACCCTGCCTTCCATCCTCCAAAAAGCTAAAAAAAAAAAAAGGACTAGTATAGAGTTTTATTGGCTCCTCATGTGGGTCAAACTGGTTAAAGGAGGAGTGGCTGGTGCAGGGGAGTTGACCTGGAAGAGACTTGAGGGACCAAGGGATTGGAGGGTGTCAAGGTGGGGATGGAGAAGAGGATTTTGTAAGGGAAGGCAGAGGGAGAGGTAAAAAATCAATAAGTTATAGTCAGATAAAGGAATTAGGGAATTCTTGAATGTAAATGTGATATATTTGTGGATGATGACAAGATTAAGGTATGACCAACATGATGTACATGATAATCCAGACTATCCTGACAAAGCTCTCTGGATTTGAAGGGGTTCCATCCATTTATGTTTGATTCTTATCCTCATGAAGTAATGAATCATCCATTATTTTCCTAAGAACCTTAGGTGTTAGCATACAAAGGCATAGTGATATATCCTCCAGCCTTATGTGAGGCCCCTTATGTCTTTATTAATTTCCAGACTGTGGCTATGCTTCTTTTGGACTTCCATACTCAAAGGCAGGGGCTCACGTCTTGTGTTGGAGAGCGGTGCTGAATTTGTTTGGTATAGAATTGGGAGGTTGCGGGGATAAAAGAATAGTTTTTCACTTGGCAAAAGAGTTTGCCCTTGACTTCAGCACTGTGGAAGTCCTGCAGGCCTTTGAGCAAGAGAGCAACATTGTGAACATGGTGTTTTATAGAATCCAGTCACAACTGGTCAAAGCCACAGATGTCATCTGGTCCTACCCTCATGTTAGATATAAGGAAATTAAAGCTCAAGTAAAGAAGAGACTTTGTCAAAATCACACAGAAAATTAATGCAAGAATTAAAGCTACAAACTACATGTTTGTTCTCATATCTAGACCTATTTGTACTTTATCAGATAAATCTGTAACTATCAGTTTTGGTGTCTGGGACAAGTAGAATGAAGCATCCTCAAGTCAACTTTGTAATTCATGAGGCAAAAAGTTATTTTTTGATAAATGTAAGACAAATTTTAAATGATAATTTTAAAATATTTTTCAATTTTAAAATCATTACATTTATATATTGACAGCATGTACATTCACTGAGATATAAACAACTGGTTTAAGACTTTGTTAGACTAATTAGTTAAAACAGGAAGCTGTGAGATGATATACATCATTTATAACAGTCATCTATGATCATTATAATAAGTAACTCTCAGTCTCACTCCATAAAATTTGTCTTAAAGTAATGAGGACTGTTCAGAAAAAAGGTGGGACAGAAGCTACTGTTTCTAAAGGGTTTTCTCTCTTTCCCTTAGGGTGAAGGGACGGACATCTTTCTTCTAATTAGTGAACCCTTGTCTGGAACCACCTTTTCATGATACTCCCAGGCCATACTCACTTGACTCTTACTCTCCTCCTCACTCTCTGGGCTTAACTTCCTTGCTAGCAACCATTCCCCATGTTGATTTCCTCCCCTCCTCACCTACCCTCTTTCCAGCTCCTCTCTATGTTGTCTGTCTTTCAATGTAATCTCTTTGAGGTTAGAAATTATCTTTTTTGCTTGTATTTGTAGCCCCAGAATTTCTCTTAGTGCCTGAAACATAGAAAAAGTTTAATAAATGCCCTATCACTCAAAGTACCTCATCTTATGGGCATTTATTGTCATGGTCACCTTGACTCAGCCTTCCAACTTCACCAACCCACAGCCAAATCTGCAAGAAGGATTTGAAGTCCCTTGTTATCCTAAACACAGTATATTGAAGTTCCACCGTTTCCCTTGAATGACCAAGTGTTCAGTCAGGAGAAAACAGGGCTTCATTTTCTACTCCATCAACAGAGGCTTACTGAATCCTTCCTCCAGATAAAAAAAATTCTTAAACTGGGGTCCATTAGCTTAAAAAAACCATTTTGATAACTATATTTCAATATACTTGATTTTTTTTGAGGGGGTAATCTTTTGTATTTATGAATTTCAAAACATTTTTCTGAACCATTGTCAACAGACTTTTATCCGGATGCCTGTGGAGTCAGTGCAATACGAAGGTTTATAATCTCTGCTCCAGAATTAGCAAATGATTTGCTCTTATAGTCTTGCTGTTTATTTAAAAATGCATATGAAATTATCATATTCAGTTTTCTTAAATTTGGTGGCCTGTGGTTTCATAATAAAATAATTTTGACTTTAGTTTTTAAAACATTTTTTCTTGAGGCTCTATTATATATGAATTCTCCTTTATCCTTCATTTCTTCCTTTTCTTGTCTGTGTACTAATTTCCTAATGTTTGGGATCTCCAATTAATCCCCAATTCTGCCTTCTCACTCTTCTCTCTTTCCTAGGTCCTGTGACAGAGGGTTGTATAGATTCAAGTGAGACAATCCCTGCCTCTTTCCTTTTAGTAATTCTCATTAAGCAAGACTTTTCCAAGATCTGATCTAACAAAATGCTTATAGTTGAGCATGGTTGAATCTCCTACTTGTTTTCCAGCCCGATTGGAGTACCTCAAGATGGTCATTGGTTCTTAGTTTCCTTTTTTGTACAGGACTGACGGTCCTCTCTGTACACACTTGAAAAAGATATTCTGGAACACACAGGTGTGGCATCTTCATGAAGTTTCTGACTGCCATACTTATACTTCTAGAACTTCACGTCTTTTTTTTCCCTTCAATTATCATAATGAGAAAAGTCTCTTTCCATGTAGGAATGTAAATAGTTAAAATTTAATAAGTTCCTTTTGATTTCTCTTTCCTGTTTACCTTTTCATTCTTTTCTTGCTTCTTGTATTTGAAAAGTCAGATTTCCTATTCAGCTCTGTCTTTTCAACAAGAATGCTTGAAAGTCTTTGCTTTCATTGAATGTTCATATTTTCCCCTGAAGTATTACATTCAGTTTTGCTGGGTAGGTGATTCTTGGTTTTAGTCCTAGCTCCTTTGACTTCTGGAATATCATATTCCAAGCCCATCAATCCCTTAATGTAGAAGTTGCTAGGTCTTGTGTTATCCTTATTGTGTTTCCACAATACTTAAATGGTTTCTTCCTGACTGCTTATAATATTTTCTCCTTGACCTGGGAACTCTGGAATTTGACTGTAATATTCCTAAGAGTTTTCTTTTTGGGACCCTTTTCAAGAGGTGATTGGTGAATTCTTTCAATTTCTATTTTTTGCTCTCGTTCTAGAATATCAGGACACTGTTCCTTGATAATTTCTTGAAAGATGATGTCTAGGCTCTTTTTTTTATCATGGCTTTCAGGTAGTCCAATAATTTTCAGATTATCTCTCCTGAATCTATTTTCCAGGTCAGTGGTTTTTCCAGTGGGATATTTCACATTGCCTTCTGTTTTTTCATTTGTTTGGATCTGTTTTATAGTATCTTGATTTCTCATAAAGTCATTAGCTTTCATTTGCTCCAATCTAATTTTATATGAATTATTTTCTTCAGTGAGTTTTTGAAATTCCTTTTCCCTTTGGCCAGTTCTGCTTTTTAAGGCATTCTTCTCCTCATTGGCTTTTTGGGCCTCTTTTGCCATTTGAGTTAGTCTATTTTTTAGGGTATCGTTTTCTTCAGGATTTTTTTGGGTCTCCTTTAGCAGGCTGTTGACTTGCTTTTCATGATTTTCTTGCATCATTCTCATTTCTCCTCCCAGTTTTTCCTCTGTTTCTCTTACTTGATTTTCAAAAATCCTTCTTGAGCCCTCCATGGCTTGTGGCCAGTAGTTCATATTTTTCTTGGACGCTTTTGATGCAGGAGTTTTGACTTTGCTATCTTCTGGTTCTATGCTTTGGTCATCTTTGTCACCAAAAATTGATTTTATAGTTTGATTATGCTTCCTCTGTTTGCTCATCTTGCCACTCAATTATTTCATGTTTGAGCTCTTTTCCACAGTAGAACTCTGCTTCCAGAGTGAAGAGTGCTGTCAGAGCTTCTTCTAGGCACCTGCCTCAGAACTGTGAGGATGACTGCCACTCCACAGCCTCAACAACCTCTTCCATGCTAAAGCCCCTCACCCCAGGACTGCCACCCAAGACTGCAACCCAAATCCAAGCAGGGCAGAGCAAGAGAGTCCCGCCTCAGCGCCAGCAAAGAGATTCTTGCAATTGTTCTCTGTACAGTTGTTTGCTCCCTCTATGATCTTTAGGCCTGGAGCTCAGGAGGCAGCCTGCTGCAGGAGCTGCCATCTCCACCACCCCAGGAGCAGGCGCTGGACTGAGTTCTTCTCTCACCCAAGATTAAACAGAGTTTTTTCACTGACCTTTTATTTTCTCTTTGGCATTTATGGGTTGAGAAGTCTGGAAACTGCCGCAAAGGTCAGTGATTCATTCTCCTGATGTCTGCTCTGGCCAGCGTGGCTCACGTGGGACTGTGCTGAGCTCCCAGGCCAGTGCGATAGACCTTTTCTGTTGGCTTGACAGGCTGCCTTCAGTGGAAGATTTGTTTCTCTCTGTCACTTTGTGAGTTCTGTAGCTCTAAAATTTGTTTAAAGTCATTTTTTACAGGTATTGGAGGTGGTTGGAGTGAAAGCTCATGCAAGTTAATGCTTTTACTCCACCATCTTGGCTCCATTGAACTTCATATCTTTAATGTTATTCCTTCTTGTTACATGTTGAATGTATAGGATCACATACAGGAATAAATGTCTTAGGATAAAGAGGAAATAATTTGGGGAGAGGAGAGGAGAGGAGAAGAGAGGAGAGTAGAGAGAGAGAGAGAGACAGAAGAAAAAGAAAAGAGGAGAGGAGATGAGGAGAGGAGGAAGAGAGAGAGAATGAAGAGAGAAAAAGAAAAAAGTCATAGTGGCAATTTCTACCACACCAATGGAAAGATGAAGTTGGGATTTTTTTCACTGACCAGTTATCCTTAGCGTTCAGAAAGTCTGCAAAGTCCTTTCCCAAGGCTCAGTGATTGTCCTCTTAAATTTCCTCTTTTCCCTCAGCCATAGAATTATAGGGTTGCTGAGACTGCCTCTCACCCTCTAAAGCAGTGGTTCTCAACCTGTGTGTCGCGACCCCTTTGGGATTGAACGACCCTTTCACAGGGGTCACAAGGGTTGCCCAAGACCCTTGGAAAACACATATTTCTGATGGTCTTAGGAACGTCCTCTATCTGTCTCCAGCCCACATGCAGACACGCCCACAAATGACTGTTAAAGGGTCTCGGCATTAGGAAGGTTGAGACCCAGTGCTCTAAAGTATGGATCACTTCTCTGCTCCTTGTGCTAATTTTGGCCCAACAGTTAACATCGAGAGAACACAGGTGTTCATCAACTACCACCACACTATCCATATGTGGAACCATTGGTTAAAGCAAATGGAGAAGTTTGGAATACTGGGGATGAGTTAACTTACCTTGGTGGTGTACTTTGTTGGGAGGTACACATTGATAATGAGGTTGACACATGCATTGCCAGAGCTAGCTCCCTGTTTGGGAGTCTCCAATTGAAAGTGTGGGAGAGAAAAGGTATTAGATTGACTACTAAATTGAAGATCTACAGTACCGTTGTGCTGACTTCATTGTTGTATGCCTCTGAAACCTGGACAGTCTACCAGCACCATGCCAGGAAACTAGATCACTTCCACTTGAATTGTCTTAGGAAGAATCTAAAGATTGCCTGGCAGGATAAGGTGCTAGACACTGAAGTCCTTACTAGAACTAAACTAACAAGCATTCAAACTCTGCTTTAGAGAGCTCAACTCTTATGGGCTGGTCATGTTCTTTAAATGTAAAACGTACATTTGCCAAAAAGACTGTTTAATAGAAAAACTCAAATAGGGCAAGCATTCACATGGTGGTCTGAAGAACAGATATAAGGACTCTCTCAAGATCTTTCTTTAGAACTTTGGAATTAATTGTGTGGCATAGGAGACATTGGCACTGGACCACTTAGCATGATGTGCCCACATCAGAGAAATTGCTGTACTCTATAAGCAAAGCAGAATTGAAATGCTCAAGAGAAATCCAAGATGTGCAAATTTAGAGAATCTATCCCTAATGTTCATGTTTGTGCCCTACCTGTGGTGTACATCCCAAGCTCATATTGGTCTGATTAACCATAGTCAGACCAACACCAAAATTTGACTCTAGCATAGTGATGTCATTTTGGTCCTCTTCAAGAATGAAGGATACCAATCAACCATTGGGCCACTTTGCTGTTGTAGTAGTGGTCAGAATTTAACAAAGGGCAGACTGAGGCAATTTCTTTTACTGAGATATACTTTGTTACCAGTGACAAGCAGCCTGGTAACAAAGGAGTCTTATAGTCAGCCTCCCTTTGTGCCAAAAGATCCAGAGTGTGGGCCAATAAACTTTTTTAAACCTAGGTGTGTCTTCCTTCTAATTGGCCTAACAGTACATCATTTTGGCCTCTCCTGGCAAATGTAAGGCGGTACTGATTGGTGGACATTTCAATGAGGAGGTAGTCTTAGTGTTCTCAACTCTTCCCTATTTCATCATTGGGGGAGGAGATATATAAGGAAAAACAAGGGCAGAGGGACACATCCTTGGGAGAGAACCTAGCTCTGGAAGCTTCCATTTTAAAAGGTGAACAAAAGCTAGGGTCTCTGCCTAAGTAGATGCCTTGGGGGCTGGAAGTAATCATTTCATTCCTTTAGGACCCTTAAGAAAACTGCCAGAACTCCAGAGGTCAGGGGTCTGAAGAAATGGATAGATTCACATAGAAATATTGGCAATAAATAATATAGTTCAACATTAATTTTCCTCACTGTGTTACTAATGTGATGTAACTCTAGGGCTGCTTCAGAAACCCCTGTTTGCACTGGCAGGGGCTGGTTCCCCAGAGTGTATTTACTGTTTATTTCTACCCTTAAGATTTCAGGGAACCCTGAAGAGGAGAGTAATATTTTTCTAGTGCTATAGCTTACTGCCTCCTTCATTAGTGCACTTCTCTCATTGGTGATCATTGCCAGCCAGATTTAATTAACTTTTAGAAACTGGCATTAACTAAGTTGCTATAGTAAAAACACTTAAGTACTAAAACATTTCTCACAAGAGTCTGTGACATATTCTCCCACAAGTACATTCAGAAACTAGCAGAAAGTGCACTCAGGTTTGTAGAGCTCATGTAAGAAAAGGATAAACTCACAGATTGTGATGATTTGAAGTCTTGTTTTCCTTTCATGGAGTGCTCACAAAATTTTCCATAGGCATGATTTAGCTTTCTGCTAGGCTCTTCACAGACGCCCTAAACTTCCTTTCCTCCGTGGGTTCCTGCTGTCAATCATTGCCATTCCTGGGATGATGGGGCTAGGATGCTAGGATGCAGAAGTTCCCACAAGAAGTTCAAGCTCCACCAGTCAAGGTTGGAGGCAGGGTGGTGGGGAGACAAAAGTCTTCAGTGCTCCCTCACTCCTCTGCCCCCCTCCCCCCATTTTCTCTCAGAAGAAGGGATTTGGCTGGAGTTTCTCTCTTCTCAAAGTTGTCGGATACATGCTTTGTTCTTAACTGTCTTAAGGTTGTATAAACCTCAGAGGTGACAGGTCCATACCTTAGGTTGCTGCCATTGATTGATTGATTCAGCAGAGATTTTCTTACCTGACAAAGATAATCTGGGCTAGAATATATTAATTACTTCAAGTGGGATGAGATGCTTGATTAATTCAGTCAATTATCACCCAATCAGTTATCACTTTTAATATTCTTAATATGTTTGAAGGAAAGGGATATAGATAAACAAATAAGCAGACAACAGAGATGGCAGAAATGACCCTCCTGATGCATTATGGACTTTAAAAACATTGGGAAATACCAGTCTAAGGTACCCCCCTCTTCCAAGATTACTTCCTTTTTGCATCTTACTAAGTCATTGAAATGGTACATTTCCTTGAAATGGTGTATTGGGCATTATCAACTGTCAAGCAGAAGAAGATGCCAGTGAAATCTGTCCCAAATGCCAGGAAATATGAGGAAGTACTTCATCTTGCCCACACCTACTCACTAGACAGACTCTTCCTTCCCCTCTGCCCCCTTCAAAGATACTTTTGAATATGAAACTTCTGACTCATTGTTGGGCTGACCCTTTTTGCCCCACACAGTTGGTAGCTGGTAATATAAAGTTACAGACTAGAATTTCAATTTAAAAATAATTTGTTACATAATTTCAGCATTCAAGGCCCTGTACTCAGCAGTGGAAACACAGCAACAGAAACACAAGGATTAGAAATGGTATAGGCTCTCAAGGAGCTTAAATTCTGTCACTTTTTAGTTGGATATTAGGATCTCAGGTTCCACAGTTTCCAGCATGTGGGGAAGGGGAACCTTGTTAGTGCCCCCCTTCTCTATTAACAAGCCATTCTTATTTCTTGTCAGCCAGATAAGTAGAGATTTCCCCTAAAGGAAGTCAGTTGGGGATGGGATTGGGGAAAAGGTAGGGGAACATTGTTTGGAATCTTTTTCCAGGGCCTAATGCTCTTGGAAGTTGGCTTCATAGTATGGCCCCTAGGATAAGATGGCTTGAGGAAGGCTCCTGGGAACAGCCGTGATGCTTGTTTATCTTTTCCGAATAGAACAGGCTGACTTGTGCTTTTTGTTTGCCTTGCTGTTGTTTTCCTAATGTTGTGTCAAGTCAGGCTTTTTTCTTTGACCTCAGCCTAGCCTGTTACAGAATCAAAGAAGGCTTAGTGATCAGAGTGAAGCTCTTTGGTGTCACTGTTTTCTCATGGAAAGGTCATGCTCTGATCTCTCTCACTCAGAGGCACACGTTCTTGATGCTATGGAACACCAAGCTCACTTCTGAGATAACCATGATCCTGCAGAGCTTTGATTTTGGAGAAGGAAGGAAATCTGTAGGATTGGCCTCCTTGGAGATCTGAGCCCTTGGAATGGGGCTGAAGAATATTTCTTTATGATAGCTGTTTATAGAGAAAGAAAGGGAACTAGAAATTAGAGAGAGCATAAATAATTGCAAACAGAAATTCCCTTTGGGTTCTGTTCTGGGGACAGCAGGAAATTTGGACTTACAGCTGTGATGTTTGTGACTCAAGAGCAAGACTAGTTCAGTATTAAAGACAGCTGTCATCCACCTGAAAGGTCTGGGTGAACCCATGGCATTGATAGTCCAAAAGAAGCATTCCCTCTGTAGTAAATATTAAATTATTTGGGGATTGGTGATAAATTTACTTTTTTATTGCATATTTTAATACATTACTTAAATAATTTATTCCCAATGGATTTAAATAAGGATTAGGAGTTGGCCAAGGATCATGGTGTATATCACAGTGGATAATCTGCAAAGACATGGATAATGCACTAAAGGGAAACATGAAAGTTCCCTGTAACTGTAGAGACAAGAGGTTATTGAGATGTATTAAAACTAAAACAAGTTATGATTATCATTTGCACTCACATAAAATGATAAGTGAGTTGCAAGGAGTGAAAGAAATGTAAGAATAGATCTCTAAAAATGACAAACAATGTTGCGAAAATTAATCTTCCCTAGTGCCGTAATTTGACTCGAAATCAGCTTGTTCAGGGAAAGAAACATTAAAATTATTCTTTCTTTGTACCTGTTTTCTCTCTATTTTTTTCTCCTTTTCCTTTTCGAGTTTCTTTACTGGTTATAAGGTGTATCTAATAAAAACAGATTGTTACAGAGCTCACAGCATTGACTGTCATACAAAGGGCATGCAGAGTCGTCCTCTGCTTGCAGGAGGACGCATGTGATGGCAGCTGGGATTGAATGTCTCAATTTTCAGTAGGGGTTATTTATTACTCTGTTAATCTCTGATGTCTCAGGGGCTCTAGGGCTTACTTAAAATGCTCACATTTTGGGCAAAATCCAACCAAAGGCATGACTTTCAGGCATGTAATTTTGTTATTCAAAACTTCTCATCAGAGAGAAATGTCAGGGATAAATATGCTATTTCAGTGATCAGAGATGGGAAGAGACTCTGGGCTGCAATGCTGGAAAGAAGATTGGAGGCTGGGAAATAAGCTACAAAAGACAGAGGGACAATTGTGCCATTACTGTAGCCTGGAATCACCTGTCAGCTTTGTGGGTTTAGGTAAAGTCTGTATGAATCGATACCTTCTGTAAACCAGTTTAACACGATTTAAGTTTTTCGGGAAAAGGAAGAGTTGGAAAGGCTGTCTTTGCTATTCCATCTTCTAATCTTCAGGATCATAAAGGATGCCAAGGGCGGAGGGAGTTTTTATTTATTTATGGTCTAAAGGCAAGTAGGGTGACGAGCTGGGTGCAACTTTATTTTTAGAAATATCTTGATCCATTATACTACCTTTTAGGAGATACATAATTATAGGACTTTTTTGAGTTACAGATGATGTAGCTCAATCCTGTTATTTTACAGGGCCACACTGCATAGAGGCAGGCCCATTAACAGAACCCAGGTTTCTTCTTCTCATTTCAATGATCTTTGTACTATATCATCATCTTCATATCCCCTTCCTTATTTTTCCAAACAGCTACACAAATTTCAAACTTGAATGTGTTCAGGTGTCCGGGCCTGGAGGGAGTACAATGCAGGTTACTGAAAACACTTAACAGATGCAAAAATTCCAGGAAGGTGTAGATGGGCCACTGGGCTCCAGAAAGGCAAGTGTCATGGAGTAATCTACAAACTCTAGGCCAGTGTATTTACTGGCAATTCCTGGCAGAATTCTTGGATGTATTGTTAAATGAATGGCTTGTGAGCACTTCAAAATGGAAGCAATGTGCTTCAATTCATTTTAACAAAAATTTAGTAAATGCCTATCATGTGCAAGACACTATGCTAGGTACTGAGGATACAAAGGCAAAAAATGGGGACAAAGGAGGTTATAGCAAATGAGAAAGTAAATTAATGAAAGTATGTACAAATGAATTCAAAGTCATATCAAGGGAGAGAGAAAGGAGCTCTGAGCTGTGCTTTGAGGAAAACTCAGGATTCTGTGCAGAGGTGAAGGGGGAGTGCATTCCAAACATGGCAGATCACTTGTGGAAAGGCAGGTAGGATGACTTGGATGACTTAGACTTGGCAAGTGGTTGATTATATAAAGGATTTGAGGGAAAGGGAACAGCTAAAGATGTTTCTAGACTTGGGAGCCTTGATGACTGAATAGATAGTGGTATAATCAACAGAAATGGGGAAATTTGGAGGAGTTGTATGGGATAAGGACCCCAAGACCCTTACCCGAAATAAATGCAGAGGTTTCTCAAGGCAAGGACAGAAGCTCTTTATTTTTCCAAAGACAAGTCTTGAGAGAATTGGGCGTCACCTACCCAGGCAGTCTTGTATAGGGAGGCACCTAACTAGAGCCAAGCAAGCAGTTATATACTCTTATACAAAAAGTTCTATGAAAAACCTCATTATTCCCAGAAAACCCACAAAAATCCCCAAGCCCCTCCTACCACAAAGCCCCTAATGCTGGATCTGTACCCCATTGGTGGGGTAACATGACCTCACAATCTACGTAGGACCCTGGAAAGCCCCTTCTACCGAATACAGAGAAATAATGCTATGAATATCCTTATTTAGCAGAAAGGGGGCTATTACAAAAAGCCCCTACAGGAAAAAGGGAGGGGGAGCAGGGGCACACCGTTTTGCAGGAATAGGAAACTTAGGCCTATTGAGCTTCTAAAACCTTAACTCAAGTTTGGTGACAGAATCTTTCCCATTTTATGAGAATGCTTTCACTCACCCCATTCAGAGTGATGAGTTTTAGAAGAAATATAATGATTTCTGTTGTGAATATATTGTTACTAATATACCTGCAGAAATTCAGATAGAGTAGTTATCTAGCAGACAGTAGGTAATAAAGGAATAGAGTTCAGGAGAAAGATTACTTTTGGATATAGATTTGGAAGTCTTGTGCATAGAGATGACAAGTGGTTGGTTGTTGTACCTCAGTCTTGAAGAGGACCAAAATGACATCACTATGCTAGAATCAAATTTCCATGTGCCTGTGACTGATCAGACCAGTATGAGCTTGGAATGTTCTGCCACAGGTAGGGCACAAGTAGTCCATATGAACATTTGAGATGGAGTCTCTAAATTTGTACATCTCACATGTCTCTTGAACTACTTCAATCCTGCTTTGCTTATACAACACAGTACCTCCTCTCATGAGGACACACTATGCTGAGTGGTCCAGTGCCCTATCACACAATCAATTCCAGAGTTCTTAAGAGAGGCCTTGAGAGTGTTCTTGTATTGATTCTTCTGACCACCATGTGAATGCTTGCCCTATGTGAGTTCTCTAAAATAGTCTTTTTGGCAAATGTACATTTTGCATTTGAACAATGTGACCAGCCTATAGGAGCTGTGCTCTCTGAAGTAGAGTTTGAATGCTTGGCAGTTTAGTTCGAGAAAGTTCCTCAGTGTCTGGTACCTTATCTTGCCAGGTGATCTTCAGATTCTTCTTAAGACAATTCAGATGGAAATGATTCAGTTTCCTGGCATGGTGCTAGTAGACTGTCCAGGTTTCACAGGCAAACAACAATGAGGTCAGCCAGCACAATGGCTCTGTAGACCTTCAGTTTGGTAGTCAATCTAATACCTCTCCACCCACACTTTCAATGGCAGCCTCCCAAACAATGAGCTAGCTCTGGCAATGCATGTGTCAACCTCATTATCAGTGTGTACATCCCTGGAAAGTACACTACCAAGGGACTCCATTTGCTTTAACTGATGATTCCACATATGGATAGGGTGATTGGTGGTTGATGGAGCACCTGTGTTTTTTTGGTGTTAAATAATAGGCCAAAATTAGCACAAGTAGCAGAGAATAGATCCATACCTTGTTGTATCTCAGCTTCAGAAGCTGCATTGAGTGCACAATCATCTACAAAAAAAAAATCAGGCACCAACATTCGCTCCCCTTTGGTCTTGACTTGTAACCTTTTCAAGTTGAAGAATTTACAATCAGTGTGGTAACTGACCTTGATGCCTTGTTCATCCTCATTGAAGACATTCGGCAACATGGCTGAAAACATCATCCTAAGGGAGCTAGCACACAGCCTTGTTTCACTCCATTGGTGACTGGGGCAGCATGAGAACATCATCCATTATCTAGAACTCAGGCAAGCCTGCTGTCATGACATTGACATACTGTGCTGATGAATGCTGATGAACTTCTTTGGGCAACCACATTTTCATATGGTTTTCCATAAGCCCTCACTACTGATGGTATCTAATGCTTTGGTCAAATCTATAAATGTTGTGTACAGACCTCTGTTCTGCTCTTGACATTTCTCCTGCAGTTGTTGGGCATCACACACAATATCAACCATTTCTCAGCCCTTTCTGAAACCACAATTTCTCAGGTATATGACCGTCTTCTAGGTAAAGATTCAAAAGAAATTTAGGAAATATATTAAGGAGCCAATTAAGGACTATGCTCTCCAGGGATGTATAAATAGATGATGAAGCCGACACTCCCATTGTCAGAGCTAGCTCAGCATTTAGGAAGCTCTGAGGGAAAGTGTGAGAGAGAAGCGGTATTATACTGCCTACCAAACTGAAGATCTACAGAGCTGTTGTGCTGACCTCATTGTTGTATGTCTATGAAATCTGGCACTATGCCAAGAAGTTGAAATGCTTCCATTTGAATTGTCTTAGGAAGTTCCTGAAGATTACCTGGTAAGATAAGGTACCAGACACAGATCCTTTCTCAAACAAACTTACCAAGCATTCAAATTCTACTGCAGACAGTGCAACTCTCTTGAGCTAGCCATGTAGCCTTGAAGAACTCATACAAGACAAGCACTCATATAGTGGTCAGAAGCACACTCAAGGTCTTGAGATAACAATTAAACTTATGGGAGCTGATGAGCTAGCTGGAGGAAAGAGTATAGGGAGAAGGCTTGGTACCTACCCACACATATGGGTAAGAGGGTCATGATGTTTCAGCAAAGGAGATGAAAAAGAAGGGTCAAAGAGGTAGGAAGAGGAGAACAACAACATCAAAAATCATTGTCATGGAAGCCAGGAGGAGGAGGAGAATGTTCTAGAGAAGGGGTAGTCAGCAGTGTCAGAAGCTGCAAAGAGTTTCAGAAGACTGAGCACTGAGAAAATGACTGAGTTTAGTAGAATGGAGAGCATTGGTTATCAAGAATGAGATGTATGTTTTTGGACATGGCCAATGTGGAAATTTGTTTTGCTTGATTATGCACATTTTTACAAGTTTTTTTTTTCTTTTTCACTAGGGGATGGGGAGAGAGGATAAAGAAAATGAATGCTTTTTAATAAAAGAAATTTTTAAAAAGATCATTGGTGACAATGACAGTTTCAGTTAAGTGGAGAGGGAAAGAGGAGTAGAAGATTAGATTGCTGTGATCGAGAAGTCTTTGGAAAGTGAGGAAATTGCAGCAAAGAGTGTAAGGGTTCAGCTGGGAAAGGGAGAAGATATATAAGATGATAGCATGAGATAATGTCAAGGGCAAATGAAGGTTTCTTTAAAGGTGAGGGAGCCATAGCCAGTATGACTTCATCAAAAATAAGTCATTCTAGAACAATCTTTTATTTCCTTTTTTGACAGTAAATAGACTTGTAGGTTAGAGAAATGTCATAGATAGTGTGTATACATTTCATCAAAGTTTTTGACATCTTTCACATTATACCTGTGGACAAGATGAAAAGATGGAGCAAAATTAAAGCATAGCTAGAAATTGATAGAATGATTAAAGACTAGACTTTAATTACTTAGTGACAGCTTGGAGAAAAGCATGGCCAAGAGCTTTGTCCTTGGTCTTAAGTGTACGATACTTTGATCACTTGCGTTAAGAAAAAAAAATAATAGTTTTCAAATGTGGAGGTGGAAATGATAGCTAAAACACAGAGTAACAGGATTCAGTAACAGGCTAGAACAGTGGTGTCAAATCCAAGTAGAAAAGGGAGACAGTAGGTTGCTTATTATATTAACATTGCCTATGTCCTATTGCATTTCTTTTATATCTATTAAATATTTTTTAATTGCATTTTAATCTGGCCTTGAGCCTAGAGGGTCAGTTGCTTGACTCCTCTGGACTAGAAGTTTGAGCTAAGTCAAACAAGACTTTGCTAAAAGTAAGCAAAAATTTGACACTCGTATTAAGAAATTCAATTTCACAAATCAAAGATTGTGAACTTATGGTTAGAGAACAGTTTCTATGAAAGAGATATGGTGTTTGGTGGATGCAAGCTCAATGTGAATCACCACTGGGTATGATAAAATAACCAGAAAAAATAATACTATTCTAGGCTGAATTGAGAGGCAGAGTGTAATGTATGATGGACGTAACAATCCCACTACATTCTACCCTGGTCTGTCTACATGTGAAATTTTGCATTTAGTTCAGAGAATTACATTTTAGGGGGTTTAGTTCTCAAGTGTTAATAAGGAAACCAGCCTCACTGGAACAGAGAATATGCATTGATGCATGGTAGATGTTCAAAAGATTTGAAAGATGACAGATTGTAGATGTCTTTGAGTTCTAGGATGTCATTTTTAAATTTGATACAATATGAAGCCATTAAAGTCTTTTTCTTTTTTTTAACAGAAGTCGTGTTAAAAACAGTGCCTCATGTATATTAAGATGAGGGGAAACCTAAAAGTAGGGAGACCACTTTGGAACTTAGCATAACAGATCCTGGTGTGAGGAGATAAGGGCTTGACCTCCTAAATATCCAATGGAGATTTAAGGGGGGAAGTTGGTAAAGTATATGAGGTAGGAGTCAGTGGGTTTTATGACAGAAAGTTTTCCTTCATGGCAAGGATTCAGGAGAAATGAAGCAATGTAATGTGTAGATTTAAGAAGTCAGATGCTGTGATATGGTATGTTATGGTAGACAGTCTGTAGCCTAGCAATCAGATGACCTGAGTTCACTTGGTTCTACCACTTACTACCTTTGTGAGCTTGACAATAACCTTAATTTCCTTTTTTTGTAAGATAGATAGCAATCATTGTTTTGCTCATTTTATAGGATTATTGCGCAAGTAAAATAAGAATATGTGAGGAAATAGTAAAACTCTGTACAGTTTTTTTTAATTGTTAAAAGACAGCAGGAAGATTGTAGGCCTCTTAAATGGTAGTGAGAAGGGAGCCCACTTCTTCCTGATCCACTGGTGAAACCAGTTCTCCATTGTTTCTTTCCTTTCTATCTTTTTCCTTTATTCAATCCCTCTACCCCCTTTCTTTCCCAATCCCTTTGACATTAGAGCATTGTCCTAGGAGAACTGATGAATAAAAGAGAGTTCAGGAGGTAGGGTAATGGAGTAAATTGATGCAAGAGAAAGAAAGGCAAGAGTTTGAGTGAAGAATGATGGAAATTTCTTGGGAAAGGTAAGGAATCTTTTAGTTCAGGTGTTAAGAGTTTCTCCCATGTCTCTTCCAGTGATCCTGTTGGGGATTACTGAATATTATTTGAAAGATTTCCAACCTAGACTTTGGTCTGGAGGCTAAGAGAAGAGAAAGTATGGATATGACATTTTGTTATCTCTGCACTGTCTAAACAGCCACACTTTCCTTTGGGTCAGAGCCTTCCTACTTCCTTAGCTTAGTCCATGTCCCATCATTTAGTCCCCACTCTGAGCCAATATGATTATTCCTAATGTTCTCCCTGGGGCCTTGGCCCTGCTGGGGTCTCCTCTCTTTCTTTTTGTTTAGCTGTGGGCTTGTCTAGCTGTCCAGAACCCACTGTGCCCAGTAACGGGATGAAGATTGGAGAGCGATACCTAGTGAATGATGTGGTCTCTTTTCAGTGTGAGCCCGGATATGCCCTCCAGGTATTGCTGTTACATTGCCAGAACAGGGACCTCTTGCTGTTATACTTTACATGAGAGATGTGTACAGGGTTAGCCTTCCACAGAGGTAGAAGAGGTTTATTGAATATTATTTGAGTAAACCTGCCCAAAATTATTATTCACTTGTCCCTAGTGATTAAAATTCTACTATTACAGTTTTATTCCTTTGTATTCAACATTGCCTTTTCCAGGCTCTGGAAATCCTGTTTGTACACAAGATCTTCATTTAAAAACCCTGGGGGAACCTACTAATTAAAAATACATGTCAGTGAATCCTTCAGAAAAAGGAAGTATCCTTTTGTAATGGTTATTATCAACTAATCACTGTTTCCCCCATTTATTTCTTGTTAATTTGAACCCCCACCTCTTTTTCTTTCCCACTTTCCCTCTCTCCCTCACTATATAAAATAAGATCCATCTATTCTGTTTTGCAACCCTGGATTATAGGATTGCAGTACTTAGAAATATCAGGATCCAAAAGTAACTCAGCTTTACTATTTATTCCCTGTGTGATCTTAG
Source organism: Pseudochirops cupreus (assembly GCA_028627135.1). NCBI lineage: Eukaryota > Metazoa > Chordata > Mammalia > Diprotodontia > Pseudocheiridae > Pseudochirops > Pseudochirops cupreus. The sequence goes on from CM053582.1 coordinate 127,488,549, forward strand.
ACAAAGGACCTGTTTCTTTTGTAAAATGAAAGGGATAAATTGGCATTATTCAAGATTCTTTCCTGGACTAAATCTGAAGTTATTAAGTAACCCTTCAGTCTATGTTTCTCTTCTTCTAGGGCCACTCTCATATTTCCTGCATGCCAGGAACTGTGCGACGATGGAATTACCCACCTCCTCTGTGTATAGGTAAGACAATTTGGATATTTAAATTTTGTGATGGGTTATTCACTGGGAAATTGAATCAAACAAAATATCGCTTGGCTTCAGCGTCAGTTCTGAGACTACTTTGCTCTTTCTGTTTTGTTCTAATTCAATAGTTTTTTACTGTGACCTTTAACCTTCACATAGTGCAATCATTTTGGTAACATCCATCCAGAATCACCAGGTTAAAGAAGGTATTCTCCACAGTCCTACTCCAGTGCCTCATTCTAAGGTTATCCTAAGTTTTCTCCCTAAGCTAGTAGAGCACAGATATAGCAGGATCAAATAAATGAGAAAGTCTTTAAATATAGGTGTCTGAGGACCAGCTTGATTAAAAGGAAAGGCTTATCAGCAGAAGATTAGTCACCAGGTATTAAAAGGTGTTGACCATGATGACCCATGAATGTTGACAGAAATAGGTGATACCTTGCATTTTGTATGGTCTTCTTCTACTTCCACAGTGCTGGTAGTAGAATAAAGAAAATGGAAAAGAATATACTAAAAATCACACAGTTCTTATGTTCCATAAACATTAGGTCTTGGTAATCTCTAAATCTTTGTCTAACTAACAAGTTGACATAATATAAAAAGTATTAGACGTAATACACAGAAGCAGCAGCTAAATGGAAACACAGTTCACAATTTCTTTCAGCAATAAATACAGGAATTGGCAGAGTTGGTTTTATTATATGCCCAAAGGCAACAGGAAACCTCATTTCATGGCATTCTTGATCATCACACTGTGCCCATGATGAGCAGAAGCGAAAAGACCACTGTGAAGATAGTGGCAACTTATCTCCCAGCATGGGTTTCACCCAGCCTCTGCTTGAAAATTTACAAAGTGGGAGACACATGACTGTCCAAAATGGATACTGGGAATTTTTAGGAAACTCTCTTTCCTAGGAAGTTCTTCCTCATATCAGGTAGAGATATGCCTCTGCAGTGTTCACCTGTAGCTTCTTATTCTGCCCAGTGAGAGCAAAGCCAATTAAATCTAGTCTCTCTTCCATGTTAGCCCTTCACAATCAGCTATTGTGTTTCCCTTCTCTTGTTTTTACTAATCCCCAGTTCGTTTAATGTAACTTTATATTGTATTGTCCCTAGTTCTACCCCACTCCAAGAATGTGGATCAGTCTTTTGGAGGCATTCCAGGTTTTCAGTGTCTTTCCTTACTTGTAGCACAAAGAACTGATCATAATAAACCACCACCTTCCTCATTCTGGACGTCATGCCTCTTTTTAACCTAGACTGACATTAGCTTTTTGCTTCCATTCCACCTTTGATTCATCTTAAACTTCAAGTTCACTAACTCCTCTAAGACTCTTTTTTACAGGAATGACCTTCTTGGAGGAGTCCTGCTTGTACTTGTGAAGCTGATTATTTGAAGCCTAATGTTGAAATTTACCTTTATCCTTATTAGATTTCATCTGACATCTTATGTGCCCTCTCTTGATTCTGTCATCTAATATGTTAGCTATCTTTTTCATCTTTGGTTCTTCTGCAAACTTGACAAGCATGCCATTTATAATTTCACTAAAAGTCATTTTTGAAAATGTTGAACTGTACAAGGCCAAAGAGAAATCATTGGCATGTTCTGTTAAAAGCCTTTCTGAAGTTGACATCAAACCATTAATGAATACTCTTTTTTGTTTGTTTCTTTTTGGAGAGGAGAAGGCAAAGCAATTGGGGTTAAGTGACTTGCCCAAGTTCACACAGGGCTCAGGTCCTCCTGATTTCAGGGCCGGTGCTCAATTCAGTGCACCTTCTAGCTGCCCCCATTAATGAATACTCTTAACTCAAGCTGTAGTGGATGTGTGGTACCAGTATTAATCAACCTTCCTTTCTCTTTCTGGATTGGCTCACAGAAATCTGAACTCACATTGGCAGGCCTGGAAGAGTTTTTCTGGGGATAGGAGTGGTCATGAGCAACCACATATGTACCACTCAACTCTTATACATGAAGAATAACCCTCCTGTAAGAGGGATACACTCCCCTACTACTCACAACTATAACTCATGAACTGTGGCTTGCTTCCCATTTACATAAATCAGTCATAGTGATACATCGTTGACTTAGATATGAAACATTCATTACAAGAAGAAAAAGCAAGATAATCATAATATAACATTTGCTTAAAGGAAAGCAATAGCAGCAATAATAAAAATATAATAATTATCTCCGAAACCTGAATCATCTTTGACCACCAGTACACCCAGTACAGACTGCAGGAAGTGAGCATAGACTTACAGACACCTAGCAGTAAGGCATGAGTGAGTAATCCAGTGTGCCTGGGGCAGCCCACAGCTCTGGCTCTCAGGTCTTAATATCCTTGTTCTCTTACGGGAATAGTCTGTACGACATGTCATCAAGTGGGAGTGACTGTTCCTCCTTTGGACCTCTCCACTATTCTTCTAGATAAAATTGCTTCACTATACTTGGGCTATGGAAACAGTGTTCAGCCCTTTTAGTAAAATAGCAGCATGACCCTCACTCAGTAACAAGTAGTTCCCTTTAAGCCTATAATCCAAAGTATTATGTAAGTCTGCCCTTTGGGCTGTGAGTTTTTCCCTTTACAGGCAAAGAAGGCAGTGGTAGCAATGCAGTCATGGCTCTTAGGAGTTTCTCCTCTCTCAAAGTGTAGATGGTGCTAAAGAGAAAAGATGACAAGCCCAGCCAGCTCTTCATCCACTTCAGATGATTCATCTTTCCTCCAGTCAGGTCCCAGCATCAGATTTTCCCCCATTTCCCCACACCTAATTAGCTCATAAATGCAAAGTCTGTCATCCTCTCTCAGCTAGTCAAAGGGGCAGTGCAGGCTCTAAGTTATTTTCCCAGCTCTCAGTTCAACTACTCTTTCTCAGTCTCTGTTGTGTTTATTCTGTATTCTGTGGCTTTTCCTTTCTGTATGCTGCCTTTCTTGTCTTCTCTTTTCATTTCACTTACACTTTCAGCTTCTATTCCCTGGCTTCAAAGGCTTATACTAGGGCTTCCTTAACTTTAGTTCAGATGGAGAAACCTTAAATCTACATTCCTATTATATGCAAAGGTTATCATAAATAGTTCCACTGTTCCAAAACAGTTCTTTGACGTGAAGTTTCCCAGCATTAAATTCCAAAATCCTGCAAACAGTTATATTCAAATCTTCTGTTAGGCAACAATGAACTGAAACTATCAATCATTGCTCTTACTTCTGACCTGCTTTCAATCAAGTCTTCTTATTATATTTCTCTGTGGAGCTGTTTTCTCTCAGAGACTTAGAATTATCTCAGATTGTTTTTCCCAGTGAATATTCTTTATCTGGCACTTGCAACAAAGAAAATGTCCATATAAGAAATAGCCAACACCTTATCTAGTCATTCGGTCAGTTCTGAGTTCATCTAACTGAATCCATTTACATTTTTACATCTTATCCGCAAGTAAACTCAGACATTTTGTCACATGCTTCATGGAAATCAAGGCAGCCAGGTGTTGTAATGGATAGAGTGCTGGGTCTGGAATCAGGAAGACCTGAGTTCAAATGTGGCCTCAGACACTAAATAGTTGTGCAGTCCTGGAAAATTCACTTAATCTCTTTTAGCCTTAGTTACCTCATCTATAAAATATGGATAATAATAGCACTTATACCCCAGGATTGTTGTGAGGATCAAAGAAATAATATTTGTATAGTGCTTAGCATACTCCCTTACATATGATATGATGGTATACTAGTATGATTAATTTCCTTGTCTGAAAAATAAGGTTAATAGGATAAATTTGGATGGTGAATTCATGTTCATTCTTAGTTTTTGCACCTGAAGTACTCCAAAATTATTCCTTTAATAATACACAATCTAGTTTTATACTGATCAGCACAAATGGTGAAGACTTCGCCTCCCTTGTTTTCTGGTTTTTTTTTTTTTAGTGAAACTTAAAACCACATTACTTTTTTTTTTTTAACCAGCATCACTATAAGCCCTTATCAACTTTTTAGGAACCAGTGTAACTTAATGTAATGCCATTCAGGAGCAGCTTCCCAAAAGAATGCTACTGTGAACAGCTTTTAAGGTTCTGATTACACAGTATAGTGAACACTCTATTTATTCAAGAACAAATCAAAGGAAAACATTCACAACAAATCAATAAACAGTATTCACAACATTACATCTTATCACAGAAAATCACAATATAGTGTTCACAACAACTTATCATTAAAATGGCCGCATAGTTTTCACCAAAGTGGTCACAGTATTTAGAACAAAGAACAAAAGAACAATCATCTGGTATCCCTAAGGAGGTTTGCCTCCTTAACTTAGTCATTCAATCATTTCACAATACAAGTCTGTCTTCCACTAATGGGGCAACTAGGTTAACTTAATCAGTCACTTATTTAGTAATCAGCTACTGATTAGCAATCATCATTAATACAATCATTAGAAAATACACCTCCTTCCTCACCCCCCCCCAATCCCTAGGTGAGTAGTAAACCATGTTATCAGCACAGCATTCAATATCCAAGGAGAGATCTTTTCTTCGTCTTGACTTGGGGTGGTTTCTCAGATTCCCTGGATCCCCTTTCATGGTCCCAGCTCCTACCTGAATCCACCAAACAGTCACCTGGATTCAGAGGCAGACAAGCTTCCAGATCCTTGTCCAGTCCTCCAGGCAGTTCCTGCTACACACTGAAGTTCACGGGGTCCAGTACATCTCAAAACCTTCACAGTTTCTGTTCCTGGGAACTCAAGGATCAACCAAGCCACAAACAAATAGTCTTAGCATCCTGGTCCTTCTTCCTCAGTCCTCTGGCAGTTTGGCTGGCCCTAAGACCCAGAAGAAATCTCAGCCTTCCAGGTAGCAACAGCAGCACTGGCCTTCCAGGTAGCAGCAACAACACTTGCCTTCCAGGTGACAGCAGCCACTTCAGCCTTCTAAGAAACCTTCCTGGCAGCAACTCCAGCCTTCACCAGATCTCTCAGCAGAACAGCTTCTTCCGCTAGGATCTTGTCAGGAGAAAATTCTGAATATGCCTCTCTGGGGCTTTTCTTGTACACACACACACACACACACACACACACACACACACACACACACACACACACACACACAGGCTTCCTGTTTCATCCAACCCCTTCCTGTTATGTCAGCAACAGGAGACAGAGTTCACACCTTCTGTTTCTTTCACAGAGGTTTGATTAGTTCCTAAGGGCTAAGTACCTGGTTACTTGACTTAACAAAAAGAGATCTTCAAATTTAAATTAATTACTCTTTTTTTATGAATGTATTCATGGTAACAGGTAGCATTTATGGAGGACTCTTGAGATTTGCAAAGTAGTTTCTACTTGTTATCTCATTTGATTTCTATAATTTCCCTCTAAGGTAATAGCTAACATTTACGGAGTGCCTACTATGTGTCAAACCTTGTGCTAAGTGCTTTACAATTATTATCTCATTTGATCCCTGCCAGGTAGGTGTATTATTATCCCTCTTTTATAAGTGAGGAAACTAAGTCTGGGGTAGAGTTATGTAAATTGCTCAGAGTCCTACATCTAATGTCTCATGCAAGATTTGAATTTGGGTCTTTCCAACTTTAATTTCAGTGTTCTAAACAATACACCATTTCGCTACCTTAGTTTTGCAGGAACTGTTTCCCAAAATAATGAGTTTGTCTAATAAAGCTGTAAGCAATATTGTCTGCCAAAGAAGTAGTTTTTTCCCCCAATACATTTTTAAATATGATCCTTTGTTAACCCAAGTTTCTCCCCTTCTGTGCTTCCACAGATGTCTCTTTTAAAATTTATATCATTAATTTTGGTTAGTTGTCCAAGTTGTCTATCTATTGTGGGGTCCTGTTCCTATTATCCATGATATTATCTCTCCTATTCAGTTTTCTGCCACTTGTACAATTGATAACTATTCTTTCTATATCTTTATCCAAGTCATTTATCATGAACATAAGCAAAATCAGAGCTGAATAATTTTGTCATCTCACTCTTACCTCATCTACCCCAAGCAGCAGTTCTTTTCAAAAAATTTTTTCTCCAAGTATATGTTAAAATTTTTTTAACATTAAAAAAAAAAATTGAGTTCCAAACTCTACCTTTCCCTCCCAGATTGCCAGTAAGCAGTCTGATAAAGATTATACATATGTAGTCATGTAAGGCATTTTCATATCAGTCATTTTTTACAAGAAGACTTGAACAGAAAGAAAGAAAGAAAAATAGTATGCGTTAGTCTGTATTCAGACAATATCATTTTTTTTTCCTCTGGAGGCAGCATGTTTTTTTATCATGAGTCCTTTAGAATGTTCTTGGATCATTGTATTGCTGAAAATAACTAATTCATTCCTAGTTCTTCATCATATAATATTGCTGTTACTGTGTACAGTGTTCTCCTGGTTCTGCTCAATTCACTTTGCATCAGTTCATATAAGTCTTTCCAGGTTTTTCTGAGAGCATCCTGCTCATCATTTCTTGTAGTATAATGACAATCCATCACAGTCATATACCATAAGTGGTTCAGCCATTCCCAAATTTATGGAAATCCCCTTGATTTCCAATTCTTGGCCACCACAAAAAGAATTGCTATAAATATTTTTGTACAAGTAGGTTTTTTCCCCTGTTCTCCTTTTTAAAAATCTCTTTAGAATACAGACCTAGCAGTGGTATTGCTGGATCAAAGGGTATGCATAGTTTTATAGCCCTTTGACCATAGTTCCATATTGCTCTCCAGAATGATTGGATTAGTTCACAACTCCACCAACAGTCCAAGAAGTAGTTCTAGTCTTTCTTTCTTCTATTTCTTATCCTTAATGTAGCTAAATAATTTCACATTAGGAATTGTTGAAGGTATTAAAAGTGTTTAATAGGGAGAAAATAAGATATCATCATTGCCTTTATATCTTTAAAAGATGGTAGTGTGTCTGAGAGGTTAGATTTCTGCTAACTGCTTGGCCTTAGAAGGTAGAACTAGGACTGATGGATGGAAATTATTTAGGGAGGTATATATAGATTCAAACAAAAATTTCTTAATAATAATAGCTAGCATTTATATCATACTTTAAAGTTCGCAAAGTGCTTTACAAATAGTATATCCTTTTATCCTCCCCAAATCCCTGGCAGGTATCATCACCTTTAGTTTACAGATGAGGAAACTGAGGCACATGGTGATTAAATGACTTTCTCAGGATCACACATCTAACTGTAGTTCTTAGAATATTCCTATCTGACACCCTTTTGTCTTTCTGGGGCCTTCCCAGGTACTGGTGATGAAAGTTTACAAATTGGGATGGGATAGGAAAATTTTTGACTAATTCCCATTTTTGGTCCTATAGGCCATACATCTTCCAAATGATTAGAAAGTACCTCCTTTTCTTTAGTAATCCAGAGTTTACTACATATCAAACTTATCTCTTGATTCTGACTGCATTGAAGGATGTTCTATTATTTCACAGGGAATTGGGAAGAATATATCTATTTGAGGTATAAAACCTGAATGATTAAGCTTGTCTTCTAGTCCTGTGGTTATCATAGCTCACAAATAAGTAAATTCATATGCCAAGTTATGATGAATTAGCCTAAGCATATGTCATCTAAAGCATGTGATGACCTATGTCCTAGGAAATCCTACTAATGACAGTTCCATATCAGAATAGTGAATGTTCTCAAATTTACAAGATCATAGAATTATGGATTTAGACCTGTGGTGACCTTGGAGAAAATCTAATCTTAGCACCTCATTTTTTAAAAGCAAAAACTGAGTCCCAGAGAGGTTAAGTAATTTGCCCAAGGTTATATATGTGGTACAGGATTCATGCCCTCTGTTACTAAACATAGTATTCTTTCTGCTTTGGCACAAAGGATCATGATGATTGGTTAAAAGAACTGGATGTGTTTAGCTTGAAGAAGGGAAGACTAGGAAGGCATGTGCTAGCTATCAAATATTTGTTACATAGAACAAGGAATAAACTTATTTTAATTGAATAGATGTTACAAAGAGAATTTATGTAAGTAAAAATTTATCCAAAAGTAGAATGCAGTACCTTATCTTCAGTCAAAAGCTGGATGACAGTTGGTGAGATAGATTATGTGAGGAAATTCTTTTATATATGTGGATTGGAGTAGATTCTACTGAGGTCCTTTCCAACTCTGAAATTCTGTGATTCTGATTCTTTGGAATATATGTGACTTGGTTACTGGTCTCCCACCTTAGAACCTTTGTTGTCAGTCCCGTCTTACCTTCAGGCCTAGATTTTCCCTGCAGGTACTCGTCCCAGATCACCAAGTCTGTCATTTACCAATTTCCCGAAATATCTGCCAGGTATATATGTGGGTATGTATAGACTCAAACAAAAATTACTTAATAATAATAGCCACCTGAAGGATGAGTTTTCGAGGGTAATATGAATCATATCATGCTTGGCAAATCATGCCATGGACAGAAACTAATAATGTAATTAAGCATGTGCTGTACCAGCATAAACACTATTTAATATTCTGATTTTTATGTTCATTGGGAACTGAGTGATTGGTGTGCAGTAGCCAAACTTTTAACATTTTTCGAAATTCTCTTCAAAACTTGGTGGGAACCCTGTCCAAGAGATGTATCCATGATACTCAGGTTGGCAAACTACCTTTAGAATATATCCCATTGTCTTTGGAGCATACAAGATGTCAGCTTGGAACATAGAATCCAGTGGGATGAGAGTTTTTTTTATAAACTACTTATAAATTAAAATAAAATGTTGACTTAAACTTTTTTTCCCTAACAGCTTTTTTAAGTGTTCTAAGCAATTTTTATCAAATAGGGAGTTTTTCCATACTTAGATTGTCCTTGGGTTTATCAAACATTTAGTTTTTGAGTATGATTGTTACTGATTCTTGCCTATTCAGTCTGTTTCACGTATCTACTTTTCTGTTTTTTCACCATGACTAAATAGGATCATAACACCAGAGATCTAGAACTGGAAAGGAAGTTAGAGGTCATCTAGTCTGGCCTCATTCACTTTTGCAGCTGAGGACACTGGTATGAGAAAGGTTAAGTGCCTAAAGGAAGTGGCAGGACAGAGATTGGAACTCAGGTTCTGCAGCTTCGTGTTCAAAACTCTTTGTACTACACTCTTCTGCCTCCCTAAGTGGTTCACTCATACATCTGAAAGAGACGTTACTAGATTTAGTATAATTAGTTCTTGGCTACTGAAATATGGGCCCTGCTATTAGAACTAGCATAATTTAACTTTAAGATAATTAGGATATTGAACAAGTATTTTGTTAAATGATTTAGGGGTATGATAGGAGAAAGCAGTTTTGTTTATTGAAGTGACCAATAAAATGATATGGTGAGTGAAAAACCTGAAAAACAAAATTTCTGGGTAATTAATATTTTATTTAGTCTAGCTAATAATAAATTGATGGTCAGTGGTTTATCTTGGTAACCAAAAACCAAGACATGAAAAGACTAGAAGCCTTAATATACTTTTGGAAAAGGGGGTGCCCCTGACAGGTGAAAATCAACCCTGATTGGTAAACAATTAATTGAAAAGTCATCAGCTCCTCCTGCTGAGAACAGGGCTTAATTATGAGACTCAGTCACCTCTAGCATTCTGGACCAAGGAATCCACCTCCACACAGACCACTCTAGTCGGTCTTCTCCTTTATGAACTGGGTCACCCTAAACTTCAGTGGAGGGGTACAAGGACATGGGCTTAAGCCTCAGGGCAAGAATTCACCTACATTGGATTTTGTTTGCACTTCAAACAGAAATGAGATCTCCTAGTTGGGTAGGGTCCTGCCCAAGATCCAGGAGCATGTACCCAAGGATTAAGGCAATCTCCACTATCAGCCATGTCCTTCAGAGACTGGCTGACTGATCTACAGGTGCTCATCCCTGAATGAGGAAATAGGGGAAATGGAAACTTAATCTTAATTTTATAATTAGTTGTTAGCATATTAGCAAAATAATAACTTTTCTCAGTGGCCATCTTGTAAGAATAAGGAGGTATGAGTCCTGGACATACTATTGAGGAAGCTTTCCCCTTCTTCCTTTATTTAGGGGAGATGTTGTATGTGTCAGGTTCATAATAATCTGTGAAATGGCTCCCAGGAGAATAACTCAGATCACTTATTACTATAGCAGTCCCAACCTATAACAACCACCCCAATTACTACCCAGCTGCACACCACAGTTTAAGAAGGACATTTTTGCTAAGCTGGAGAACATCCAGTATGGTAAGAACACATGATAAGGAACAGTTGAAACACTAGAGGAAATCTCAGAAGGGACATGATAGCTGTCTTCAAACATTTGAAGAGCTGTCTTGATGAAGTTTAGGTTTGTTCTATTTAGCCCCAGTTGGCAAAAATAGGACCAAAGTAGGAAGGTTAGAAAGAGACAGATTGAGGTTTTATGTCAAGAAAAACATAACAATTGGAGAGAAATTTCCAGAAGTGTAGTAGGCTACCTTAGAAGGTGGTAATTTCTTCCTCACTGCGAGACTTCAGGCAGAAGCTGGATAATTATTTGTCAAATATGCCATTGTGGGGGTTACTTTTGTATACAGATTGAACAAGGTCCTTCCAGCCCTAAAATTCAATGATTCTGTGAGGTTTATTTGTGTATAAAACCTTAGGGACCTGCCCCTCTCTTCTCCCTATCCTACTCCAATATCACCCTTAAAAAAATAGATGAGCAAAAATGAATCAAATACCTAGTGAGTGTCTTAACTGTTATCGTTCATTTAATATTCTCCTCACTGTGCTTACAGACTGATCCATATTTCCAACTGCAATCTACACATCAATAAACTCTTTCTCTTTGGACATAATTTTCATAATATTTAGTATATTTAACTGATTATTAGTGGCTATTAGACATACCAAGAGATATTTAAAGAAAACCTTTTATAATTCACCTTGGGAATGAGAACGTAGTAAATTTAAGTATAATGTATAATGTTTCTTTGCTTAATATTTATATATCTATGCCATATGAGGAACTGTTGATGAAATTTGGGATTAATTTTTTAAATTCAGTTTTATTTTATTTGTAGTCCTTCACTTGCTTCCTTCTGTCTCCCTTTTCTCCCATCCTGCCCATTAACCCCAGCTCCCTACATTAAGAAAGCAAGAAATTAAAATTGGAATTAGCCTTGAAAAGAGAAGATTGAAGACCAAAGAGAGGAAGATTTTAGCTCACAATAAGGAAGAACAGTTTGATCATTATGTTCTCTAGTTGAAGGATGGGCTGCCTGAAAAGTAGTTTTCACTTGAATTATTTGTTCTAGAGCTAGTTGGATGAATACCTGTCAGAGATTCTGCAGAGAGGATTCCCTGATTCTCAGATTACATATATAATTATTTTAAATAAAAGGTATAGACTTCAAATGATTCATGATTTCATTGACTTTTTAAATTCACTTTTCAGTCATTTGACCAAAATAAATTATAAATGCCTTCCCAACCCCCAGTTTCTCATTGCAGGGTCATCATGAGTGTATGTGGTCAAAGCCGTTCATTACCTAATTAATGATCAATCCTTTCTAGTAATTATCCTCTCCAGGTTTAGTTAGGTCAGTGAACAACAGATCCAGAATTCACATGTAGTTCATACTAAAAGATAGAACATTTAGATAGATAGCTATGTAGATAAAATTAAACACAGATTATATATATATATATATATATATATATATATACACATACATATACATATATATATATGTATATACACACACATATGTATTCTATTCATATTTATCTGATTTGGGGGTTATAGTGTGGCATCAGTGTGCATTTAGTTGTGATGTTGAAGCTATATCTCTTGACATCTAGTTTATTCCCCTAATTTATGCAACTTTAAGAGAAATAGGATATTATTTTAACCAAATAACTGTTGTGGCAAGAAAACTGTTTACAATTTAGAATAAAAATCAGTAAAATGCTTTATTTTTATCCATAGTTCTGAAAAAAGGTAGGGGAGAGAATCAGTCGGCACATTGAGAAGAGAATTGAAGTCTTTGCGGGGCAGCTAGACTTTTGAATATGATCCATTTCCCATAAATATTTAGTGTATAGAGAAAATGCATGTTCATGCTAGGTTCACAACCTGTCCACCACTGATCTTGGGGATAGTTTGTTTTGTTTTAGGGGAGAGGAAACAGACTCTGATTTTAGTCTGTGGCTGGCCTTGAGTTCTGAAACAGGACAGAATCTGCTTCTTTTGGTTGTCCTTGAATAAGAATTGGGCTGAAAGGAAGGTAAAACATAGGAATTAAATGTCCATTTATACTGAAAGGAAGACTAAATCTAAAATTTTAACTCAATAAGGTAAGAGAATGAGCATTTATCAGGAATCTATTATATGCTTGGCACTATACTAGCACTTTACAAATATTATTTCCTTTGATCCTCACGACTCTATAACATAGGTACTGTTGTTATCCCAATTTTACACTGGAGGCAACAGAGGCTAATAGATGTGATGTGACTTGCCTAGTATCACACAGGTAGTGTTAGAAACTAGATTTAAATATAGGTCTTCCAGCGTACGTGCCCTGCACTCTATTCATTGCACCACCAGCTACCTTAGAGAGGGAGGCTACAATGCTGTCCTCTCTGACATGACATAACTAGTTAACTAACCAGTTAGGGATTCTAGTATATATTTTTGCCACCAGTTGATGCTACCCTCCTCTTACTGGCCCATTGGCTATACTAGGGAATATTCAGTGTATATGAGTCCACGCTACTCAAAAGAAGGTGTTCCCAACTCCACACAAAGAAACCACTTTTCTCTCTGACTTCTTCAAGAGTGGACAACCTGATTAGCCTCAGTTTCTCTATAGATATAGAGATATGAATCAGAACATGTTAACAAATAGGACAATCTTTCAACTTAGCTCTGAGTTCTTACCCCATTTTTGGAAGCCTTCAGCAGCCAATTTACGTCATTTATAGGACTTAGTTTATTTGTTTTTTATGGAAATGTGATATATTGAAAGGTAAGGTAGTTGTAAATAATCCATAGATTCTCATCATCCTGCTTTTTAACCTTACTGGGGAAAGGATTAAGGAAGGACTTTCAGGTTCAAAACTCAGAAGCACTTGGAAGAAATGAGTAAACTGGCAGAGGTTGGCACCATATCTCATTTGTTTCACTGTGGCTGGGTATTTTCATGGCAACCACCAGTTCCATCAGTTTTCCCCTGTCTTGGGTCTTGACAGTGTCTGTTCTTGCCCTGCCAGTCCTACAGTGCCTCAGAGCCCCAGCTTCAGATATTTGCTTTGTGGGTCTCTCAGTCTTTCAGGAACTTACCTGCCTCTGCTATACGGAAAAGAATGGAGTATACCAGTAGACTGGATGCCTCCCCTGGGACTGCTTCAATCTTTCTTTGGACTTACCTATGAGGATTGGTATAAACCTAACTGCATATGTGTTTGGGAGGAGCCCCTCTTCTAACTTTGTCCATCTAGCTGGATGAAAGGGGCACAGATCTCTATGAGACTTCTCATAGAGGGCCCAGGAAGAGGTTCCAGCTGCCCATTGACATAGGGCTTTTAGAAGAACTTTGGAAATAATCACAAAGAATACTGCACTCAAAAACTCTTCTCTATCTGCTGGACATATGTACGTTTCCTGATTGTAATTGAGTTTGCAGAGGGGAGGATTTTGTGATGGGCGGATTGATCACTGCAGAGGGAGATCTTCTGGGCACCCCAGCCTCAACAAGGAAGGTTGGACAAAGGAAAGCTTGAAGATTGACAAATTTGTACCTTGATGTCCTGCCAACTGCTGCATGGGTGAGGGAAGCCTTTCAGGAGTAGATGTGGAGACCTGCAAATCTGCAGGCAATGTTTGCTTCTCTTTCTAAAATCATGCAGCAATACTCTGGCCGCACAGAGGCCTGACTGGGTAGAAGATGTGCCAAACTTAGTGCATAGGGGCTAGCCCACTGGAGGAGCAGAGCAGCCAGCTACAAGAGATCTTTTTTGCTAAGTAGCAAAGCAACAGCAGAACAGCCAGGATCTATAGAAGCACAGTTCATCTGTGCAGCAGCCTGGCTTAGTAGCAGAGCCACTGTTCAGTATATGTATATATATCCACCCTTTGGTGAATTATGTGAGGAGCAGCCTCAAAGAAATGATAGCAAGTCATTTCTGCAACAGCTCAAGTTCCAGAGTTCTGACCAGTCTTGGTCAGCCTTTCACCTTCACCTGTTCTTGTTCCTGTGATGCCTACTTGTTCCCAAGCACACTACCTGCCTTTGTGGGGAATGTGCCCCAGATGTATGTACTGGTGAAATGGATTAGGTAATCATTGTTCTTGCTTGTCTGAAATTCTTTTTTTTTAAGAGTTAATTGATGAGTCATTTCCCAGTTGATGAATTGTCAAAGGATACGAACAGGCAGTTTTCAAAAATAGTCAAAGCTATCAATAGTCATATGAAAAAATGCTCCAAATCGCTCGTAACTAGAGAAATACAAATGAAAACTACACTGAGGCGCCACCTCACACCCATCAGACTGGCTAACGTGACAGAAAAGCAAAGTCACAAATACTGAGGGGAATGTGGGACTGCTGGGGAAATTGTGAAGCAATCCAACCATTTTATAGAATAGTTTGGAACAAAACCCAAAACAATAATTTAGACATATGTTTATTAAGTCATTAACAGATTATGATACTAGTCAAAATTAAGAATATATACCATAATTATTCATTAAATTGTTTAATTATATTAAGAACCTTAAGTACCCAGTTTTACGTAGTTTAATTTTTTCAATTAATAAGAATATTATTTTCTCTTCCTCTCACTTCCTCTTGCCCATTGTAAAAGAAAAGTATAATACCCTTGTAGCAAATACGCAGTGTCAAGCGAAACAAATTTCTTCACCATGATCTGTCCTCTGGAATCATGGTTGATTGCCACATTGAAAGTGTCAGGTCTTTCGAAGTTGTATTTCACTGTTGCTGTTGTTGTTGCTGTTACTCAATCAATTGTTCCTGTGACACAAACAGAACAGAAGCAACTTATTCTGTAACAATAACAGAACAAAATGGCTGGACCAGTTCATGGCTCCACCAACCATGTGTTACTGTGCCTTTTTTCTTTTAAGTCTTAGCAATATTCATCATTTTCCTTTCCTTTAAACTTTGATAATCTGAGTGTGAATTATAACCTCAGAGTTATTTTTATTTCCATTTCTCCAATTATTAGTGATTTTTTCCATAGGACTTTTGATAGTTCACATATCTTCCTTTAAAACAAAAGCCTATAAACAATTTGTGGTATATGAATGTAAAAATGGAATACTATTGTGCTATAAGAAATGAGGGGCAGATGGAATTCATATTTACCTGGAGAGGCTTATATAAACTGATGCTAAGTGAAAAGAGCAGAACCAGGAGAAATTTGTACACAATGACAGACACAACGTATGTGTGACAACCAGCTTTGATAAACTGGACTCTTCTCAGCAACACAAGGTTATAAGACAACTCTAAAAGACTCAGGATGGAAGGAGATGTCTACATTCAGAGAAAGATCTAGAAAGAACAGAGTTTTACATCCAACTGGGAATTAAGATACACAGGCACTGTGGTAGGGAGATCCATCCTGCCCTACCGGAAAGTCAGAGGGGCAAGGGGGAGGACATAGGAGAGAGCAGATTGGGGAAAGGATTATACAGTGGGGTGGCTGTTTTGAGGTGTTGGGTAGGGGAAAGATGGGGAGAAAATTTGTAACTCAAAATCTAGTGGAAATGAATGATGTAAACAAGAAAATAAATAAATTAATTTTAAAAATAAAATGAATAGAAAGAACAGGGTTTAAATGCATACTGAAGCAAACTACATGCTGTCTTTCTTTTCCATGTTTGGTGTTGTTCCTTCTTTCCCATTGCTCATTCCATCGGTTACAACCCTTCTTTACAACCAGGCTAATGTGTAATGTGCAAGTATTTGCAGATCCTGTACTTGATTCCATTCCACAATGGGGTGGGGGGAGAGGGAGGGGAGAAAATTTGAAACTCAAGGGAGTGTGGAACTGAATCTTGTAAACTAAAAGCAAGCAAATAAATCAATTAAAATTTGTTAAAAACCTTCCTATTTATATACCTTGACCCCTGTGCATCATTTTAATAGTATAGTATACTAATAATATAGTGTGTGTGTGTGTGTATATATATATATATATATAT
>CM053582.1:127505022-127558158 GCA_028627135.1 Pseudochirops cupreus
TGGAAATTCCATATTCAAAACTGAGGAAGAAGGCAAGGTTTCTACTGGTTCTTTTTTGCTCAATCTGAGCAAATCAAATACGAAATACTTCGACTTCTTTCACTCCCCATGCTTCTAGCTTAGAAGGAAGTAGAATTGTAAGTGACAGGAGGGCTGTTCTGATAGCACAGTGTTGCACAAGTCGTCCTACCAGGTCACTATAATGGCATCAATACTTTCTTCCTTAGCAGATTTATTTAGTGCTTGCCAAGACTAAAGCTCCTCATGGTTAGTTAATGTGTTCCCACTTCCCATTAATACTTCTTCCTCTGTTATATTTTCACAGCTCAATGTGGGGGAACTGTTGAGGAGATGGAAGGGGTTATCCTGAGCCCTGGATTTCCAGGAAACTACCCCAGCAACATGGATTGCTCTTGGAGGATAACGTTACCTGTGGGCTTTGGTAAGTTTTATGACCACAAGGAGACTGTGTCTCTTATGTTCAGAACCCTGGAAAGGTTACCGAGAAGTCTGGTTTCAAGTCCCAGCTCTGCATATGTCCTTCTGTGACTTTGGGCAAGTCTCTTAAGCATGTTTGCTTATCTGTTAAGTGGTAAAATAATCCTTGTTCCATCTGCCTCATGAAAAATTGTTGTCAGAGCAAAATGAAAGTATAGACATGAATGTGTTTTGAAAAACATTGAAATGTTTTAAGAAATCCAGGGACTGATTGAGAAAAGACCTAAAATCAAGAAACTTGGAATCTAAAATAATGCAGAGATACATCTTTAAAATAGCATTTATCTTTTTGAGATGAGCCTTAAGTTGTGATGGTATATGATTCAGTATCATTCTATATGGAAAGATCCAGTGCTTGGGCAATGTGTAGAATTGGTCTCATTCACCAAGAAAGGATCAGGGTTTCTAACTAGATATATTTCTTTAGCCAATGGAAGGAAAATAGACAATTTGCGACTTGTACCAAAGCTGAGAAGTGGTGCATTTTGATGGTTAAAGATGTTTTAAAAGGTGCTAGGGGCAAAAATAGGGTACAGTGAAGAGTTTTCTCTCCCAAACTGAATTCAATAACTGTTAATTATAGACTTATTGAAGAGTGTTGATCTTTGCATGAGGAGAAGTAGAATAGTTTAGAGAGGACATGGCTCCAGCTCTTAGGGAACTCGTAGTTTAGTAATAGGTTCCAGGAAGCATATTATAACCTTTCTGTGAATTGGGTCATTCCTTCTGGTTTTGGAACTTCAGTAAAGCCAACTGAAATCCCTAGGCAGAAAATTTAGGGCCTGAGGGAACAAGAATCAAATCATGAAAAATGACAAAATCCAAGTTTTGGTAGCTGCCATATTATTTAACAAGTCTTTAATGGTAGCTTATTATTTTTTCATCCTTGTGCTAAATGTTGTGGGAAACATGAGAAGAAGAATATCCTTAGAAATAGTGATATCAATCAATCAACAAACCTTAAACACTTACTAAATAAAGTCAGAAAAGTCCCTGCTCTCAAGGAACTTGCATTCTAATATGGGAGATAACATACTTAATATATGTGAAACAGAAAATACAAAGTGATACGTAATAAATGCACAGATAGTACTTGCTATAGGAAGTCATAGGAGAGGGAGGCTCTGGGAGACAGTATAGAATTCATGTGAGCTTGGTTAGGGCAGAAGGGAGAGGCTAAAGCATTTTGAGTTGGAGAATGGTTTGAACAAAGATATGGAGATAGGAAAAACCAGGTGTGGTTTTGAGGAAACCAACTTGAGTGTGTCTTGTTATACATGGGACCCTGAACAGTTTGTAGAAACAAAAGAAACTGTAGACTCTAAATTTCAGAAAGTCTATTTGTCACTCCCATTACACTTGACTGCTGGCAGAGGCTGAGTGCCTTGTAACTGTTTCATATTTCACTCTCAGAAGACAGGAGATATGGGAAGATGATAAATGAGAGATGGCTCCAATCCCTATCATGGTCCCAGGAAAGAGAAAGAAGAGACAGTTATCAAATTCATTATCCATCTTGTTGGAGTGACTTTATAGCAAGAATTGTCCTGAATCTGCTTTTGTTTGGTTTCAGAATTCTATTTCTATATCTGTACATATACATATTCACCAATGTGGTATTAAATTTATCTAATTATGACTACCCTCCAGGGGTAATATAGAAATGAGTTTACATTCTCTGTATATGCACAGCAGTTGGGGAATAAGGTAGATTATGTTGGGTGCTTGGGTAAAATGGAGAGGTGACCCCTAGGTTCAAAATTTTGCCATAGTACTCCACCACTTGGATAACTGAGAGAGGGCTACACTTCAGTCCCTCACCCTGATATTAGAATACAGAAAGTTACATTTAGAATGTCCTAGATGAGGTGTAAATGAGTCAGGTTGTTTGGATAATCTCTTGGCTCCTTACTTCTAAAGTATCTCCAGAGAGTTCCCAACATTATCACATATCTTTTGACTCTCCTTCCTGCTCAGGGTCTGGGTCATACTGAACCAATTTAAATATGCTATTAATTTAAATATACTATAAATTAAATAAGCTCTATTTATTGCAAAGTATAACCTTATCTTTCAATTTTTCTTATATGGAAATGATTTTAAAAGAAACTAAAATCCAGAAACCCTGTAAAAGTTCAAATAGGAAATACTTCAACTTCTTTGACTCCCCATGCTTCTAGCTTAGAAGGTAAATGCTACTCAAGACAGGAGTCTGGATATTCCAAGCTCAGAAATCCTCCATGAAGCTCATATCCTCTGTGACTATAAACACTAACATTACTGGCTTGAACCCTCAAAAGAATAATAGTTGCTGACCTATAGAGAGAGAACTAAGAGCTTCACAAAGCACTTCACATGAATCTTGTTATTTGATTTTTCCCCAAAGCCCCATGAGACACAAATACACAAGTGTTATTACCTTTATTGTAGAAAAGAGAAAATTGGTAAGAAGTTAAATTACTTACCTATGGACACAAAACTAGTCAGTGTTGGAGGCTGCACTGGAATTCAGGTATCTCTTGACTCCAAATCCAGCACTGTTTCTGCTATACTATCATGTCTCTCTCAAAGTTGTAGGAGTATAATCCTGTTCAGTTCCCTCTTATCCCTGCCACCGGTGCTAGTCTGTTTCAAGTGCTTATCCCTTTACTTCATTGTTGTTGTTGTCAGATGTTTCAGTCATGTCCTACTCTTTGTGACCATATTTGGGGGTTTTTTGGCAGAGATACTGGAGCGGTTTGCCATTTTCTTCTCCAGCTTATTTTACAGATGAGGAAACAAAGTTTCCTCAAGACAAACAGGGTTAAATAACTTGCCCAGGATCACCAGATAATAAATGTCTGAGGCCAGAATTGAACTCAAAAAATGAGTCTTCCTGACTCCAAGGCCAGCACTCTGTCCACTGCGTCATCTAGCTGTTCCCCACTTGTTCTGAACTCATCCAGCAACAGAAGGAAAAAGGGTTTTCAAAAAGATTTTCACCAGCAATTCAGAGACAGGGGGAATGAGTATCAAATGTTTAATTTAGAATACAAAATACTGGATTTGTAGAGCCCAGTATTTTTATCCTACAGTCTTCTTATTCTGAACTTACAAACCAGAGCCAAGTTTTTGCTTCCTGGGCTAAAATAGCTGCTGCCATATAGAGGTGACATCTTGCCCCTAGAAGTGAGGTCTTCATGCAGCCACCCTGCTAATTAGTCCCCACACATTTCCACATTTCCATAAAGCCTCATGCTGCTACTGGCTTCTCTCATCAAATTGCAGAGTCAGAGCTTCTATCAGCCATAATACTGCTCCTTTAATAAGACTCTGCTTGAGTCAACCAGACAGTCCACCCACTTCTTCAGAGTGACCAATATCATGATCCCATCTCCCACAGAGAATATTACATATTTACATTACAGTTTTGCTCACATAGGTTCCTTCCTTTCTGTACCTATTGCCACCATTCTAGTTCAGGCTCTTATCACCTGTCACTTGAACTATTGCAATAGCCTCCTAATTAGCCAACCTCTATTAAATTTCTGCCCTCTATAATCCAGCCTTTACATAACTGCCAAAATTATCTTAATAATTTACAGATTTTGCAATAGGACAAAATATTGATTCCTTAGCCTATCATTTAAGGTCCTCCACTGTTTGATTCTTCAACATTTAACGAGTTTAACCCCACTGTTCTCCATTAATGCACTCTGTGTTCCAGCCAAACTAGACCGTGGTTTCCCATTGTCATTCTATATTCTCCTACCACGTCACTCAGACAAGCCATCCCCTTTCCCTAAAACACACTCTCTCCTTATTTCTACCCGTTGAAGTTCTTTTTCTTTAAGGTCCAATTTAAGGGCTATTTCCCAAAAAAATTATATGAAATGGGTCTCTCTCTCCTAAAAAATATTCGATGTACTTTGCCCACACCTGTCCTTTGTGCTTATGTCTATCTTGTACAATAGTTACTTTTGTATTCTTCTTCCCTCATATTTGTGCCCCCCAGATTTTAAGACTATCAAGAATAGAGCCAGTGTTAAAACTATTGTTATGTCTCAAGCACAAAGGACAGAAATGTATATATATAATCTGTGCCTAATAAATATTTATTGACATTTCATGAATAGCAGTTTAGTCAAATCCATATATTATACCTCCGATCATAAGAGAAAAGAAATTTCTTCCAAATCCTAAAATATTTAGATGTAATAAAAACGAGCCATTGAGGCAAAGTTGTTTAAGGATATTTTTATTTAAAGCTGTTATTGTATTAAAATATACTGAGTAAAATTCATATATATGTATATATGCATGTATATGTAATATGAGGAAACTAAGACTCTTAAATCAACCTTTCAGGGACTTACTATATGATCATATAGCTAGTAAATGTCTGAGGCAGGATTTGAGTTCAGGTCTCTTGATTTCAAGTCCAGTTTTCTTATCTTCTTTCTATTATATTGTCCAACTCGACTTTATCTATAAGGAATTCTTTCAGTAGTACACACTATTTTATATAGGACTATATTGTGAAGGGTCTCACCATCAAAAAAAGATGATAAACAATCTTGCTGATTATCATGAACTTAATTTAAGGAACAGGGGAAGATGAACATTTAAAACAAAAAAACTAAACTTATACAGAAGAATCCCAACAAGGGCAACCAAAAAAAATTCTCTCATCCTGGAAGAACTAGGATGAGAAGTAGGAAGACCTAAAAAGAACTATAGAACCAGGGATCTGTAGCAAGAATTTTTACTAACGCTAAGGTCTTTTGTTTTGGGATGGTTGTGCTTGATGGTACACATACATAGATATTAATCAACTTATTGTAACATAAATAGAAGTTCATTTCAGCAAGTCCTATGTTGGAGGCAGATACAGCATTAGAAACTGTAATCACATAGGATTTCATTGAGGATACTTTTTGGCTCTTCTTTAAATATTTTATTCAAACAATATGACCCACTGTGTGTTTAGATGGGGCAGTAGGCAGCTGGTCAGCTTGCTGGCAGCCAGTTGTATCACTAGATGTCTTTCCCCTGATCGATGAATGACATTTAGATTGTTTTAGGAGCAGACTACATGGAACAAGGGAACTGAATGCTCTCATTCACAGAACTGTCTGTTTATAGCTATTATAGATAATTTATTTATTAAATCAAGAAGGATTCAACTGTGGTAGACAATGCAGGGGATACCTAGGTAATTAAGGCATGACATCTTATCCTCTAGATATGCACGAATCATTATAACATAAAATAAAATGTGGTAAGTGTATGAATGAGATACAGTTAAGGTTCTGTGAGAGTTGTGAGGAGGGAGAAAAAATTGACCGCTGTTGATATCATGGAAGGTTTCTTGGAGGAGGCTGCATTTGAACTGGATTTTAAAGGTCAGGTAACATCTAAACATGCAGAGATGGAAGAGGAGAGTAGTCTCTATGGAGTTATGTAAATAAGGGGAGAAAGTTATAGGACAAGGTTTTAGTGAACTTGTCCCATGACTAGTCCAGCTTTGCTGGAGCATAGCATATGTGAAATGGAACAGTGATATATAAAGTTAGAGAAACTTGAATACCATTCTGAGGAGTCTGAACTTAATTTGGAGCCTCGTGGCCAATGGCTTATGGGTGTGTTATATAAGAACAAAGAGAATATTGAAATTCTGTCACCTTCTTTTAAACAAGCAAACATACCATTCACAGAGCATGTATTTTGTGTCTAACTTTAAAGACAGCTAGAGATAACAGTCAGAGTAATATGAAAAAAATGGCTCAAATAGGAACACTTGCAGCTCTTATACACTGCAATTTAAGTTATCTAATGCTCATCAGAATAGATGACTACAATGAAATGTACAAGCTCATCTTCTTTGTGTCTGATCTTTCTGAGCACCCTTGGACTCTGTCACTCTTTGCATCTGTTCTTCCCAGGCTTGCCCTTAAGGAAATCTTTTAGGTCTGTCACTCTGGGAATTGTTCTTGCAGCAACAATATCAGTTTTTGCAATCAGGCTGCCCTCATCTAATCTGGGAGATGAAAAGCAGTTTATTCCTGGCTGACCTTTCAAGTTCCCTGACACAGGTAACTGTACTTTCTACTCTGTAAATAGGACTGTCCACATGCTTGCTTGGGAGTAGAGAAGCATAACTCATAGACTTAGAAAATTGAAGTTAGCAGAATGCTGAGAGAGGAAATGTGGGGTAATAGAAAGAACACTGGGACTTGTTGCCAAGAACCAGGACCTTCACAAACTGGAGACAGGCTACCTAGTTCCCCAATACTGGCTCCAGCAAAAACCTGAAATTCCCATTAGATCAAATAATGATCAGGAAATTCATTGAGAAACTACAATAAATAAAATCTTCTACCCTCAAAAAAGTCAACCAGAAGCTTACTGATATTAGGAAAGGGATCCCTTATGCAATGAGAGTGCTAGAGCAACCGGAGACTGGCTACATGTAGTCTGCCAAGCTCTATATCCAGAAACAGTAAGAGTGAAAGGCTTCCCTCAGCCTCAGGGTGAGGACCTTGAAAGTCCTGGGGAACAGCAGCAGGAAGCAACTACCATGGTGCCGATCAGTGATACAGAGCAAAATAGCCCAGAGGCTCTGAGGTCTCTTAACACTGTGTCCTGAGATGCCAGAGAGAGCCCTGGAGATGTAGTATTCTACACCTCATGGATCCAGAGGGGCCTAAGCCTGAGAAGTGGAGGTCATGACAAGAACCCCAGACATTCAGGCAAGAACAAGCAGGGCAAGTCACCTCATCTAAAAGTGTGTCAGGGTATGGAGTTCGGTTATGGCTCAAAGCCCTAATTCAGGAACCAAAGATGGAGAGATGAGAAAATCATTGAAAACATCATACTGAATCAAAAATTATTACAAACCTAATGCTATAACAACTGCAAATGGAGACTCAAAGGAAAAAATGGATTTTCCACAAGAATTGCATGAAGAAATGAAGTCAGAAATAAAAATGAAATAAAAGCTTTGAGTAAAAGCTTTGGGAGGAGAATAAGTAACTTACAAAGAGAAAGTGATAAAAACCCATAAGAAACATACTTTCTGTAGACTAGAATAGATCAAACAGAAATCTATGACAATCCATGAAACAGCTATATATACATATCTATGTGTGTATATATAAAATGTATATATGTGTGTGTATGTATATATACACATTAGAACAATACCAAAAGATTGAAAAAATAGAAGGAAATATAAGACATGATATAAAAAAACTGTACTGGAAAGCAGGAGAGATAATTTAAGAATCACTAGAATCTTTGAAAACTGTGATTAAAAAAACTGTCACTATATTTCTGGAAACCATAAATAAAATTTCCCAGTTCTCTGGGAACCAGAAAGCAAAGTAAAGATAGAATCTACAAATCACCTCCTGAAAGGAACCCTCAGTGGAAAAATCCGAGGAAGGTTACAGCAAAAATCCAGAACTCCTACATCTAAGGAAAAAATGCTGCAAGCACCCAGAAATCTGAATCTTCAGTTTCTAACAAACTAAAGTCAGAATTATACAATATATGGCAACTTCTATTAAAACATAAGAAAAGATCTTGACTACAATATACCAAAAGGGAAAAGATACAAGCCTCCAACCAAGAATAACTCACCCTGCAAAGCTGAGTATAATCCTCAGAAGAAGAAAAAAGTGGATTTTTAATGAAATAGGAGAGAACTTTCAAGTAATTCTGAGGAAAAAATGTAGGAACTTTGAAATACAAACATACAAGTACAGAAAAACCAAGAAATTTATTTCAGTAGTTAGAAGGAGTTGTTTGATGATGAAATATTAATAATGTTCTAATAAGGGAAGAAGAAACAAGTGTCCCTTCAGAACTATCATATCTTCAAAGAGTATTGAGGGAGATAAGTAAGAAAACCAGAGGTCTTGAGGATAGATTGGTTTTATTTTGAGGGTTTAAAGAAGGTAAAGAGAAAGGAGATAAAAGGAAGAAGAATGTGGAACTTATTATTTCTCATAATTGGAGAGCATGAGAACTGGAAAAGAGGAAAAGGATGGAGAGAACATTATCATATGAACCTTTTATCTGAAATGTACAAAGGATCATTCAACATGTTCAGTCACACACACACACACACACACACACACACACTCAAAGAATATGATGTAGAAATTAACTCAGCAGAGAAACACAGGAATAGGGGTGGAGTTAAGAGAGAGGATGATATGTGAAAGGAATAATCATAAGCAAAAGAATTTCTAGATCCTGAAGAAGAAATTTAAAAAGGGGGACTGTGGGGATTAGAATTTATGTGGATGCCTTAGATTGTGATTTAGACAATTGAGGGAAAACTGAACAAATTAAGGTGTATGAATGTAATGGAATATTATTACACTCTAAGAAATGATAAAAGAGATTGTTTCAGAGAAGCCTGGGTAGGATGAATTTAAAGAAAGTGAAGTGAGCAGAACAATTTGTATATGGAAAACAACTTTGTAAAGAAAAACCAGCTTTGAAAGACTTGACTCTGATGAAAGCAGTTCTTCAGCAGAGCTTTGATGAAGCATTGTTACCTACCTCTTAACAGAGTGGTGATAGACATGCAGTATGCTTTTTTGGACATGGTTCCTGTGTGGGGTTGTTTTACTTGACTGTTGTTTTTTTTTTCCTCTCCTTTTCTCAATTAATTGTCAGCTGAGTGAGGAGACAGGTAGAAGGCTGATAACTGATTCTGTCTCCTCCCTCCAAAAAGACCATTGACTAATCTTCCTCAATATTTTTTGTGGAGTCAGTCATCCATATCTCACTCTATAAACGGACTTTCCCCAAGATTTAGTCTTGATCCCTTTTCTCTGTATATTCTCTGTTGGAATCTTCTCTTTTCCTGGGTGGACCATTGTCATCTCTACACAAATGCCTCCCAGATCTATATGTCCATCCAGAATCTCTTGTCTGATCTCAAGTCCTGCATCTGCAACATGGATACTTCCATCTAGATTTCCATTTGAGACCTCAAAATCAACATGGTTGACATGGAGATAATCTTGAGGGAGCATTTATAGAAGAAAGAGTGTTGGATTTAGAATTAGGAGAGATGTCATCGGTGGCCCTGGTTAAATGTATGACTATGAGTCAGTCATTTAACTTCCCTGAACTTCACTGTCTTTTTCTGTAAAAGTGGAATAATATTTGAAGTATCTATTTCACAGAGTAGTTTTAAAGCTCAAAAAAAAACACCCCACATGTAAAGATTCTTTCAAATCATAAAATGCTATGTAAATGTCGGTTACTATTTTTTTTTTCTCGTAGAAATCTGTGATTTCATTGATGCTGATGATTCTTCAAATGATACAGGTCATGGTCCATCCATGTCATTGCCTCCTATGCTACTCTTACCCATGCCTTCCCATAAATTTGCCATGAGGGATCCACCTATTGTGCTATATTACTCCTTTTTCATGATGTTGACTTATACTGAATTTGCAATCCATTAAAACTTTCAGTTTCTTCTCATGAACTGTTGTCTAATCAAATCTTTACAACCTATACTAAAGTTGACTTTTATTTTATTAGATTAGGTTCATTGTTCTAAACTCCTGAAATCCTTTTTGATCCTGATTCTGCCATCTAGCATGTTAGACAAACCTTTCAATTTTATTCATTAGTAATTTTGATAATTTTTAAAATAACAAATAGTAAATTTGATAAGTAAATTGGGACAGTTAGGTGGTGCACTAGATAGAGTGTTGGCGCTGGAGTCAGGGAGACTCATCTTTGTAAGTTCAAATGTGGCTTTAGGCACTTACTAGCTATGTAACCCAGGGCAAGTTGCTTAGCTATGTGACCCTGGGCAAGTTGCTTAATCCTGTTTGTTTCATTTTCCTCATCAGTAAAATGAGCTGGAGAAGAAAATGGCAAATCACTCCAGTATTTTTGCTAAGAAAACCCCAAATGGAGTCACAAAGACATGACTGAAAATGACTGAAGAACAAATTTTGATAAGCATATTATCTATACTTTAATCCAAGTGACTGATAAAATATCAAATCAAATAAAGACAGAGCCACACCCTTTGGGCACTTTATCCCCCACCAGGTTAACATTAATCAAATAATCATTAATTAGTCCTAATCATTCAGCAAGTTCCAAATCTGCCTAAGTCAGCTTTTGCCCAGTTGAAAAAGTTTTGCATTATTGAAAAATATTTGAGTCAGTTAAAAAATCAGTGGACAAACATTTGTTAAGTACCTTCTATGTAGTAGGCATGTTACTGAGAATATAAAGACAAAAATGAGACCATGACTGCCCACACAAAGTGTATATTCTATTTATATTGTTAAAAATACATGTCTAGTATTATTGACAGGAAAAAAATGGTATTAGTCTGGCATAAAATTTTATTGATGAACCAGTGCTGGTTCTTATGCTTGCCACTGCCTCAGTGCTTACAAAACATCTCTTTAATGTTAGAATTCTGCCTAGACCTGGCATCAAGCTCCCTGCCACATAGTTTAAAGGATCCACTTTCTCCTCTTTGAAAATTTTGATGTTTGCTTGCCTTCATTCTTCTAATACTATTCATAGCTAACTCTTAATTGAATTCTTATTCCTTGAAATGAAGCAATGTCCTTCAGTTAGATAGAGAATTGATTCTTGACTCTTACCAGTGCATTTTTCAAACTCAAACCTGCCTCTTAACTGTGCTAGTCAACCAACAACTACAGTTAATGTTGAAAGTTGTATCAGTGACAGAACATGAACAATAAATATGAGATAGCATTATGCTCACTGAGTGTTTTCTGTCTTCATTCTGATCATTCTTCTATAACCTTAAATGAATCTTGTGCTAAATCCTGTTATCAATGCCAATAAGTATCTAAGGAGTCTGATACCTTTTATATTTAGTGAACTTGGCGCCCTAGTTATGGAAGGTTTTGGCAAACTCTATTCTTTTACAGCCTTTCAATATCCTTTTCTATGCCTTAATTAGCATATCATGTGAAGAAGGTATCAGTACATATTTCTTCATAGAGAAAAATCAAAATGGTTAACTCTTTCTTACTCACACATATGTATCTGTCCACACGTAGAAGAAAATATATTCAGACATCCGTGTGTGTGTATATTCACAGATCCTTTCATGTTCAAGCACGCAGGAGAGAGTATACCTGTATCTTTAAGTAGATACATGCACCCTGCCATTTATACATACGTGAAACAAACACAGATGAGAACACAAATATACAACTATATGCTTACATATGCCTGCACAAATATAGATGTATGTTCATACCTCAGTCTTTCAGTTGAATCTGTCTTCAGCGTTATACGTATTTCCATTACTGGCACATAGCCAGTATCATAGCCCTGCCATGACTTAGATAGTCTTTGAAAGTTGTTATGGCTGAAGAGATTATCATCTTATGCCTTTCTTTTTGATCAGCCTCTCCCCCTTATATAGTCTGGCCCTTACGTGATCATATGTAGTCAGACCCTAGGCCCATGCTTAAAGACTTCACAGTTTATTAACCTTTTTAGAAGTCCACTTGCATACCCTTTAAAGAACCCAAGGTCACCTTAGTGCCACAATGAGTCACCAAAGCAGGACTTTAGTGAAGGTGTATATACTCAGAGGCAAGAATACACATACACATACACACACCTGTCTCTATTTATATTCCCATATCTCTACATCTCATCTGTCTATTGATATATCAACCTATCTATCCACATGAACTGTAGTGTCCCTCTATCTACAGAGGATAAAGTATATACACATAGAGAGAATAACACATGAACATAGGACTATGCAGTACACTTATATATGTCACTTTTGTATTCTCACATGGAAAAGAGTATGCCTATATATTTAATCATGTACTTAGGAAAGCATTCTGTGGAAATATTTTCCTGTAAACTTGATTATTTTTCTTAATGAAATTTTAGAGTGAAGTTGATGATGAGATATTATGTTACTATTTAGGTGATTGTAACAACAAGCACCCTAACATACCCAGGATGGCTGCTAGCACAGGTTCTGAGATCTGCTTTTCTAAAGGAAAGCAACTCAAAAGGGGTTAGCAATCTTAATCAAACATATATATCATTCACTTAGTTCAGGGGAAAAAGTCAGCACCCTGAACTTCATAAAATACAAACAGAAATTACAAGCAGACAAAAAATACAGACAGAGAAAATAACACAATTCAGCAGACAAACAGACAGGGCTTCCAGCTGTCTGACCATCACATACATACATAGTTAGTTACCAGAGGGAGAAGCACCAGCATCTGAGCTTTCAAAACTGTTGGGCTCAACAACTACTCAGAGTCTCATCTGGCCAAATATATATATTTGGTGTATGTATATATGTATGTGTATACACCAATACACACGCACACATATATACATATGTACACACACACACACACACACACACCCTTCTTTAGGGACAAAGGACATTACAACCTTTGTGACCCACTGCCCAATTACAAAGTTACAAAAGGTGTGGCCCTTCCTGAAAAACAAGCCTCTCCTAAGCAATCTTCTCTTATTGGGCTCCAAGTGAGGCCCATTAAGAGACAGAGAAGATCTTCCAATTTTCTTACCATTACAGTGATGTATAACTTAAATTATTGCTCTCATGAGAGTATGTGAATGTAACACTCAGAACCTAGCTTTTGTATTAGGATGACATTTTAGCCACATAATAACAATAGAAGAACATTTAAGTTTAAAAGATGACTTTGTTTCTGAGAGAAGTTTAGGGTGGTTATTTGCAAGAATTTTTCAATTACATGAAGTCAGCCTTCCCTCTTTTTGTTTAATCCTGGGTTCAGTTTATTCCTCATTTATATTACCTATGATAGATATGAATGACCTTTATAAGTTGTCCATCTAACTGTGAGCTATGGTCTGAGCAATAGATATGCTTCATTTATTTTTTCTTTTCTTCTCCATGTGGAGAATTAGCCTATATCTTTAATTATCTCCTCTTCCAGAAGACTTAAAGTGCTAATCAGGCGATCAGAAAACAAATTTTTTTTGTTACATTTTTCAAGGAATCTTATATAATTTTGTTATATGAATTGAACATATTTTGTCATAGGGGAGACCTTAAGATGACATTTTGCTGAATAGATTCAGATGCTTCTTATTATCAACATAGGGATTTCATTGGACTGAACACTCAATCTGAGTCAACAGTATAATATGGTAACTTGAAGAGCTAATGTGACTTCAAACTACATTGAAAGGGATAGATTCCAGGAATAAAGACCACACATTTAGATCTTGAAGTTTAATCTTTTAATCTTACATATGAAGTATATAAATTCCAGAGAGGTAAATAACTTTCCCAAGTTCACAAAGGTATCAGTTGAAGACCAGAATGGAGATTTGAGCTCAAGTCCTCTGAATATAAATCCATTATGTTTTCTTCATGCTGAAGGAAATTGTTCTGCTGTACACTTGTCATGGTCCAACTATATCTGGAATATGGGGTTGAATTATAGGTATCACAGGTTAAGTGGATCAATGAGCATCTGGATGGAGAATGTTCAGAGGAGTACAGCCAAAATGTAAAGTACCTTGACTGTGTCATGGAAGAATCAGTTAAAATATCCTGGTAAAGTCATTTAACTTCTTCAAGCTTTAGTTTCTTCATCTGTAAAATGAAGAATTTGGAATCCATGATTTTCAAGGTCCTTTCCAGTTCTAAATCTAAGATCCTATGAACTGTATTTCATATGAACTGGAAAAGAGAATACTCAGGGAAGCTAGATAGTTGTCTTTAAGTTTTAAAAGATTTTCATGAGAAATTAGAATTAAATTTGTTTTGTTCAGCCCTAGAGATTACAAGTAGTAGCAATGGGTGGAAGTGGCAAAGAGGCAAACAGGCTTGATGTCAGGAAAAAAGATCTCAAAATAATGTTGGGGGAATCCTTTCTGTTTCCTTTCCCTGCTTTCATCAAGAATACCCTTTATGCACATGTAGATTATTCTTACAAAGTTTTGGTAGAGCTTAGAAAACAGGCAGATTAGAAGGTAGTTACTGATATTTTCTTGGGTCATTTTTAAGGTAATTTTGAAGTCCATGTTTTTCCCCTAGATGTTTAGAATATTGATTTGCTTAGATGTCTTACTAGGCTTTTTGCAGGTTTGTTTCTCTTACTTACTGCTTTACAATGTTTTATGTGTTAACACTGCTCATAATTTCACTATGCTCCTCTCCAGTATTTTACAAGTGAGTATATATAATCTAAAAAAATATTTTCTTCGGTTACTATGTTGACTGCCTCTGAGTTTGTTGGCCATAACTATTATTGAGGTAGCATCACCAATAGACTAGGAAGTTGTAACTAAGTATGCTAATTACTCTCCTTGCGGGAGACAAAGAAAAGAGTTGGTTTTTTTTTCCTCAAAATTTTATTTTAGACTCAAATGTCAGAACATAAATAGAGGGCAGAGAAAAGAGACAAAAACATATCATAAAATTAAATGTTGGAACTTTAAATACAAAGTTAGAAAAAAAGCATGCCGTGTACATAGTGGAGCATAAGAGGGGATTCAAAATATGTAACAATAAATTTTCATTTCAAGAAAGCCTGTATGATAAATAATACTCATTGTGTTGAGAACTGTACATCTTTTTTCTGCTCCCTTGTGTTTTCTTTTGTTCTCTGCTGTGCACTTTTTTACTTTGTTCTTTTTTTCCCTCCCCCCCAGAAGGCCACACAGAGTTTAGGTATGTTTCTCTATAACTATAAATATATGCATAGCCTCCCCCACCTCACTCTGGAAGGCTACAATAAAGTTTAGATGTTTCTCCATAGCTATAGATATATACATTCGCAAATACACGAATACATACATACACATATACATATATATGCATATATAGACATATACTTTCCCAAACCTATTCTACTCCTGATCTGTGTTTTTGTGTTTGTGTGTATCTCTTGTTTCCTATCCCTCCTGCCTCCTCTACCTTGCTTTTACCCACTACGTTGCCGTGCTCTGGTTTGTCTACCCCCCTCTAAGCATCCCTCCCCTATCCTGCCATTTGCATAAATCTAACCACCCTTCTATACTGCTATTACCTATTCCCTCACCCTCCCCTCTAAAAATCCCTGCCTTGTCTTCTCTCCCGTCCCTATATACCTACTATTTTATTTCTTCTGAATTTAGAAGACTTTTGTAATCTTTTAAATATATATGTATTTTTCCCTCTTAAACTCATTCCCAATGAAAATAAGTTACCAGGACTATCAGCCCTCCTCTCCCATCTAATTCCTGTGTATCAACTCTTTCTCTTGCACCTCATTTGTATAAAATAACTTTTAAGCTATTCCTAAATGGTTTTACTTTTTTAATTCACATCAAACTCAGAATTACCCCAATTTTCTTATGAACTGCCCAATTATTAATAAGAATCTTAGACATATATTTTACATATAAAAAAAGTAAATAGTCATCCATTTTAGATCCCTTATAATCAGTCTGTTATGTACCTTATATTTATATTGGTTCTTATATGTTGAGTTGTCTATTAATTTCAGGATTCTTTTTAACAACGTCATGAAAGTCTGAGAGTTTATCAAATGTCTGTTTTTGTTTTGTTTTGTTTTTTTCATTAATATAATATTTAACTTTGCAGGCTGGAGTCCCATTTCTTTTGCTCTTCAATATGTTCTGTTCCAAGACTTGTGGTCCTTTAATGTCTCTGCTTCTAGGTCTTGTGTAATTCTAATTGTGACACCATAATATTTGAATTGTTTTAATCTTGATGCTTTTAATATTTTTTCCTTGAGTTAAGGGTTTTGGAATTTTACTACGATATTCCTATGAGTTTTCCTCATAGGATCTCTTTTAAGTGGTGATCGATGGATTTTTTCTATTTCTACTTTCCCCCTTGTTCTAATGCTTCAGGACAATTTTCTTTAATTATTTCTTGTATTATTGTATCAAGATTCTTTTTTTTGAGTATAACTTTCAGTTAGTTTGATTATTTTTATATTTTCTATAGAAGCAAAGGTAGGTAATAGGGTGAGCACAAAAAGGACGTTGTGTAAAATCTCAGAATGAGCTGAGGCCAGTGGGTAAATCTAAGGACAGCAACAACAACAAAAAGAATTTTTGTTTGTTTTTGGCTATATTGAGGAAAAGAGACAGTCAAAGAAGCGACAGGCTTACTGCCAAGTGTTAATGTGAATGATCACTGACAACAGAGAGAAGGCAGAGTTGCTTGGTTCTTAACTTGTTTATTTTCTCTTACAAGAAAAATTACTTTAAGATGGATAAGAATTGAATGAAATTGGCTAATAGGGCATTGGTACGCTAGATAATAAATGTAAGAAAATTGTAAGAGAGTGCCCAAATTGATCACGTCATGTAGACCAGATGAGCTACATCCTCTGTAAATGATGGGGTTGGATTAGATATCCTCTAAACCATGTGTGTTATTCCTCTCAGGTTTGGCTAGGCCCTCATGGGGCTAGCCCAGCTCATGCATGTTCCTCTATCTGCTCTCACTTCTTTGTCCCTGGCCCGCATGTGTCCTTGAACTATGTGCCAGCCCCATCTCTCTACAGCAAGCAGCCCCCTTTCTGTTTCTCTTCATCCCTTTTTCCTTACCCCACTTTCACAAATTTGAATTACATAAAAACTGCTTTATGTAGAGGTTTGTAGAATGGTCCACTTACATAAAGTGATAACTGTCTGTCTGTAATTGGGAAATATTTAATGTGAAAAAAATACGGTTAAACATAAATAATATTACATTGTAAAACTAAGTCAACATGCAATCCACAGAGATCCTTACCATTTTTTTAGTGGCCCTAGTTTCTATTTAAGTTTGATACCAGTGCTCCATCCCCCCTTCTTGCTTTAAATCTGTGATCCTAAGAAAGAACTGATAGAGGTGATTGATGATCCCATTGCTGATGATCTGGAAAGGCCATTGGAAGAATGGGAGAAGTATCACAAGATTGGAGAAGAGCAACTGCCATTTTGAAATTAGAAGAAGAGAGAGTACAAACTATATATAGGCTATCAATCTTTCCTTTGGGAAAATCTAGGAAGGCGTTAAGATGGTTAATAAATATCTAGAAAAAGTAAGTGGAGATCTCAGCATAATTTCACAAAGAACATAAAGAACAATTCATTTCCAACTAACCTTATTTCCTTTTTAAACAAAGTTTAAATTGGTAGATCGGATACTGTAGATAAATTTAGTCAGATTGTAGCAAAGCCTGAAATTAATTATCTCATACTCTTCCTATGGAATAGATGGAGATATGTAAGCTTAGCAAATAGGACTGTTAGTGGGATTTGTAACTGGATGTTTGGATTCAAAAATATGGTAGTTAATTGTTCAGAGTCACCTTGGCAGGAGGTCTCCCATAGAGTGCTTCAGGGGCCTGGGTATAGCCTTGTACTATTTGGTATTTTTATCCAGGACTTAGATAAAGAGAATACTCTTCAAATTTGACTTTGACAAACACCAGGGAGAGATAGCTAACAAATTGCACAACAGAGTGAATACCCAAAAAAGACCCAGATAGACTAGAACATTAGGCCAAATCTATTCAGTAGGAACACATTTAAAGCTTTACACCTGAGTTGAAATAAAAATGCAATCTTACTAAAAAAAAAATCACCTTCACAAATACAATGAGGCATGGTTAGATAGCACTTTGATTAAAAAAAGGTTTGGGAGCTCAATATGGATCAATATTTTGTGGCAGTGAAAAAAAATAACGCAGTATTGGGTAGTATTTTTAATTTTTTTTAAATTCTGAACTTGACATCTGAAAAAGAATTCCATTTACAAACTAGAATATAAAAAGAGACTAATATGGAAAATTACAAATCTGTTTTAATTACTACTAGCCTTTTAAAAATATATGAAAAATCCAATATGCTACCTTTTTTCTGTTTTAAACATTTTGAATTTAATAAGCACAAAAAAAGAGAAAAAGAATATTTCCATGTAAAAAGTAGAAAAAGGGAATTTTATGTGAAAATGCAAAACTATTACATACAGATTCTTAAAAAGCGTATAATAAATTTAACATATACTTTCAAAGCTGTCCTGCCTGTCTTTTTCTTTCTGAACTTCCTTCAGTTCTGTTTTCTTCATTTAAATAAAATGCTTCAGTGATTTTCTTTTCTTCTTTTTTTGGCAAATCCTATTGCTACTTTTGCTGTCCTGTTTCAATCTTCCCTCCCAATAAAAATGAAAAATAAAATTCTTGAAACAAATAAGTATAATTAAGGAAAACAAATCCACATATTTACCCTCTTTAAAAATGTATGTTTCATTCTTCATCCTGAGTCCATCACTTCTCTGTCAAGAGATGAGTAACATGATTCCTCTTAAGTCTTCTAGAGTGGTGATTGGTCATTGTAGTCCTTAAGTCTGTCAATGCTGGGGATTTTTTTGTAATATTATTATTACTGTGCAAATTATTTTCCTTATTTTTTCACTTCACTCAGCGTCAGTTCATATATACCTTCTCTGGTTTCTCTGAAACTGTCCCTATTGTAATTTCTTGTAGTTTACTATAAGACATTTATAGATCATAATGTGTTCAGTCGTTCCCCCAATTGATGGAAACTTGCTTTATTTTCAGTTCTTTGCCACAAAAAATAAATTTTAATATTTATGCACATATCAGTCATTTTCCTCTTTCTTTGATCTTTTTGGAATGTAGGCTTAATAGTAGTATTGTGACTTTTTGGGGACATAATTCCAGATGACTTTCCAGAATTCTTGGACCATCTTACAGTTCCACTAACAGCACATCAGTGAATTTATGCTTCTAAAGCCCCTTTAACAATTGCTGTTTTCCTTTCTTTTCTTTCAAAGTCTATGACAGTATGATAGATATGAGGCATTCCCTCATTGTTTTAATAACCATTTCTCTAGTTATTGGTTACTTGGAGCATTTCTTCATATGAATGTTGTTAGTTTGGGTTTTTTTGTTTAAAAATTGCCTATCCATATCCTTTGATCATTTATCAAGAGGCATGTAGGTGACAAGGTAGATAGAACTTTGGTCCCAGAATCAGAAACTCCTGAGTTCAGATTCAGCCTCAGACACTAGCTATGCACTCCTGAACAAGTCACTTAAATCTTTTTTTTTTGCCTCAGTTTCCTTTACTGTAACATGGGAACCATAATAGTACCTACCTTCCTGGGTTGTTATGAGGATCAAATGAGATATTTGTAAGTACTTAACACATTATTTAGCACACAGATAGGAACTTAATAAACGTATCTTTCCTTCCTTATCTATTGGGAAATGGCTTCCATTCCAATATATTTGTGTCTATTCGTTTTGCATCTTGGCTATCAAACTTTTATCAGAGAAACTCATTGCAAAGATTTTTCCCCCAGTTAACTTTTTACTTCTAGTTTTAATTTTACTAGATCTGTGTAAATTTTTTTTTCAATTTTATATAGTCAAAAATTGGCTATTTTATCTTCTGTGATCCTTTCTATCCCGTGTTTGGTCACAATATCTTCCCTTATCTAGAAATGCAAAAAGTATCTTCTTCCTAGTGTGAAATCTTTATCTAGACCTAACTTCTGCCAGACTTTTTGATTTAGGCTAT
The DNA here is from genome assembly GCA_028627135.1 of Pseudochirops cupreus. Taxonomy (NCBI): domain Eukaryota; kingdom Metazoa; phylum Chordata; class Mammalia; order Diprotodontia; family Pseudocheiridae; genus Pseudochirops; species Pseudochirops cupreus. Next base: position 127,525,120 of record CM053582.1, read on the forward strand.
ATTAAGAAAGGCATAATGAAGAAATAATCTCTTTGTACTCCACCCTTGTCAGATCACATCTGGAGTATTGTTTTTAGTTTGGTGTACCACTATGATTAGCTGAATATTCTTTCACAGGAATGCAACCAGGATGATTAGTGTAAAGAAGTCTGAGAAGGGAAGGGAGAAGGCATGAGAGTTATCTTCAGGTGTTTGAAGAGTTGCTATAAGGAAAAGGGATTAGACTTTTCTAGTTAGATACAGACAGTTAAACCTGGAGTGATATACAAGGTGATTGCAATGGGGAAAAATTAATTTTATTATGAGGGGAAAAGTTTCTAACAATTAAAGATATCCACAAGTGGAACTGGTTGTTTGAGGATGTAGTGGCTTCCCCCTCATTGGAGGTCCTCAGTCAGAGTCCATGTTGTCACTTGTCTGGTGTTTCAGTGGGAATTCCTTTTGCAGTTAGTTGGCCTCTGACTCTAAAATTTTGCGATTATATATAATTTTGTGATTAATTGTCCTTGATAACCTGGAGAATGGAAAGGTGTTCCTTGAGGCCCTTTATCTAGGAGGAGGGCCAGCCTGGATTTTGAGCATAGATAACAGTTATTTGGCTATGGCAGAAATACAAATATTGTACACTTATTGACCACTGCAAAATTCTCACCATTTAAAGTGATAAAAACTGGAGATTATCAGTACTGTGAGGACTATTGGAAGTCAAACATAATAAGATACTATTGGAACATTGGTTCAGCCACTCTAGTAAACAGTTTGGAATTATGGCAGAAAAGTCACCAAATTGCTTTATACTCTTCAACCCAACAGTACCTCTACTAGGCATATACATCAAAGAGACCAAGGACAGAAAGAAAAGTTCCATATATACCAAAATAATCACAGCAGCACTTTTTTTTGTAACAAAAAACCTTTTTTAAAAAGGGTTTATGAATGTCATGGAATAGTTTTTAAAAAAGGGTTTATGAATGTCATGGAATAGTGTTATGTTCTAAGACACTGTGAATAAGAATTCAGAGAAGTATTGAAAGACTCATGAACTGATTCAGAGTGAAGTAAGCATAACCAGGAAAATAATTTATATATATGACTGCAGTAATATAAACAAAGCAATGCTGAAAGGAGATTGAACATGTTTTAGTTGTAAAAATCCATCTTTGCCTCAACAAACAAATGATGAATACACTTAAGAACTACAGCTATCTGAAGCTGGTTTCTTTTTCTAGCTTTGTTTGACTATTATCTGTGTTATAAGGGATCATATCAGGAATGACCTGACTTAAAAGTAAAAGGTATCAATAAGGCATTTAAAAATTGTCTTCCTATTCTCCATACTTACCAGAAGTCAGATCGTTTGTCTTTGTGTAGCCAATACTTAATAAATATTTGTTGAATTACTTTGAATAGACTGAACACTACCTGCTGATTAGAGTTTTGTGTATAACAACATTATGCTGAGCTGAAGAGGGCTTGTACTTCCCACAGTGTGAGTAATTATCACCTCATGCATATAAAAAAAGCTTCAGACTGCTTCCCTGATGGTCCTTTTCATATACTAGTGTAGCAGTAGTTTAAAACCAGCCCTGGATTTTGTAGTTGATTAATGAGGGCAGAATTAAATATTTGGAAGCAAAGACTATGTAAACTTAGTGAATGTTGCTTTTCTCTTATTAGTATGTGACAGTCGGTATATTGGGTATGTCCACAAGAGTATTTGCTTAGATGCAGAATCCTTAGCCAGTTGAAGGGCACTGGATTTCTGGTATGGATTTCTCAGGGCTTTTGGAAATTCCTTGAGGGAATGGGTGACTAGTTTAGATCCTGCTTTTATGGGAGCTTCTAGGCTATGGCATGTGAACCTGGTTCCCTATGAATGTGGGATACAGAGTAGGGTACATCCACAGTTAGGCATCCCTTGCCTGAAATGATGATTGGGATGTTTAAAAGCCCTGGGTCCCTGTCGCCTAATATAGTTATATCAGCATTTAAGGTTGTGAGGGTTGCCACGGGCAAATGTAATACCTTATCCACATCAGATGGGAAAGGAAAAGTGCCTGGAGAGAAGGCAACAAACCTAGAATATAGATGTGAATAGCAAATATCAAGATGCTTGGGAATGAGAAAATCTAGGCTAGTGATCAATGGACATGATACTTACTGTGGGTCATGACATTTGGATTAATCAGGAAAAGAGAACAGAATTTAGGTGGATTAGAGCAGGATTTTGAAAAATGACTAAAGAGCCTATGAGTTTATCTACTGATGATTCCTTTTTTTAGGAGCACATATACAGTTCTTGAACTTCTCTACTGAGCCCAACCATGACTTCATTGAAATTCGGAATGGTCCCTATGAAACTAGCCATGTGATTGGAAAGTTCAGCGGGAATGATTTGCCAGGCTCCCTGCTTTCAACATCCCATGAGACAACAGTTTATTTTCACAGTGACCACTCACAGAACCGTCCAGGATTTAAGCTGGAATATCAAGGTAAAGTGGATGAATGAATCTTCTGTCTCTTCTCCATTACATTTGCTTTGATCTTCCTCCTTCTCACTCCTCTCCCCTACCAGCTCGAGTCTAGTACATTTCAGAGAGAAGAGGAGAATAACAAAGGAAAGATTCAGGGAAAATTGGGGAGAGAAAGACAAAAATCAGTATTCAAAAGAACTTGATTTTATTCCCAGTTCTGTTACTTACTAGCTGTATACCTTTGTCAGTTAACCTCTCCAGTTCTGTAAAATATAAAATGGAAATAATTCCTGCCCTGCCCTCCAAATGGAGGACTGTTGTGAGAGTCACAAGAAACACAATTGTGAAAATGTTTTATGAACATAACAGGCTGAAGGATGGAGAGGATGGTATTGCCTGATTTGGGAATCACCAGTATAAAGATGCTAATTAAATCCATAGGAGCTGATGGGATCATCAAATTAAGTAGTATAGAGGGAGAAGAGAAAAGGGCACAGGTCAGAACCCTGAAGAATGCCTATAGTTTAGAGGGTGTGATCTGGAGGATAATACAGCAAAGGGTACAGAGAAGAACCAGTCAGATAGGTAAGAGGAAAATAGAGAGGAGGAAAAGCAAGAGCGAATGATGTCCCAAACACTTAGAGAGAAGAGAATATCAAGGAGGAGAAAGGAATTAACAGTGTTAAAGGCTTCAGAGAGCTCGAGGTGAATGAGGATTGAGAAAAGGCCATTTAATTTGGCCATTAAGAGATCATTAGTAACTTTGGAGAAAGTGGTTTCAGTGGAATGATAAAGTCAGAAGACAGATTTTAAAAGGTTAAGAAGAGAGTAAGAGGAGAGAAAGTTGAGGCACATACTCTAGATGACCTTTTCAAAGAATTTAGCATGTTTGTAGGCCATAAAGAATGAGTCAGTAGGGAGAGATTGAAAATAAGTGAGAGTGGTGATAACAGAGGAAGCAATCAGTTGGAGGATACAAGTTGGAATGGGGTCACTTGAACAAGTAGAGGAAAGAGAGAGCCTTGGTAAGGAATAAGGCCACTTTGTTATGTGAAACAGTGATGAAGGAGGAGATATTGGCAAGAAGCACCTATGTGATAGGAGATGATGAAGAGGGAAGAGGAGGGAATTCACAGCAAATGGCCTTAGTTTTTTCTGTCAAATATGAGGCATGGTTCTCAGCTGAGAGAGTGAGGGAAGGAGAAGCCACGAGAAGTTTGAGGAGTGATAAAAAGGTTTGGAAGAGTTCCTGTGGAATGAGCTAATAAAGGTGGTATAATATGATCACCTAACAGCAGTGAGGACACAGTTGAGGTTGTATAACATAAATTTATAGTGGACGCAGTCACAATAGTTATGTGATTTTCTCCACCTTCGTTCTGCAGCATATGTGTAGTTGTGAAGGTGGCAAATGGTGGGAGTGATCCAAGGCCAAAGTTTGACCAGGTGTAATCAGCCACATGATAAGACAGCTAGGGATTCAAGAGAGGAGGACAGTGTAGAGTTGAATTAATTCACAAGGCTTCAGGATAGGGAGACAAGGAGAGAGAATTTTGTGCAGGGGAGATGTCCATGGAGAGAATTAAGGGGTCAAAGCATTGGAGCTCACATTGTGGAGATGGTACATTTCTAGGTGATGAGGAGATCAGGGGTATGTATGTTCATCTTTGTGTGTGACTGAGGCAGAGTGGAAAAGTAGGTTGTAGGATGTGAACTCCTCTTCCTCTCTATAACATGCCAACAATGATTACCTCTCCTTTGCTTGGAGACCCCCTGGAAGGCAGTATGACACAGGTAGAGGACCTGGGCTCAAGACCCAGATTTACCACTTGCAGCATACTGACTTTGGGCAAGTTCCTTCTTTTCTTTGGGCCTCAGTTTATTCATCTGTAAAATGAGAGATTTGAATTATATGACCTCTAAGGTACCTCCTAGTTCTAAATTTATGATCTTCTAAATTGATTAACTATTAATAGGTCTTACTACATTTCTGAACAGCTTTGATTTCTAGGACATTTCCACTTATATTGAACCAAAATCTGTGTCCCCTGTAACTTTCACTCATTTAGTTCTAATTCAGTAATATTCAGTTCGTCAAATATTGATTTTTTTCATGCTATGTGCAGAGCATCATGTTAGGCACTGGGGGATGTACAGAATTTTGAAAGACATGGTCCCTGCCATCATGGGAGTTAAAGTTAATTTGATTAGAATTCTATTGCCTTCAAATGATACATGTAACTATAATACAAAGTAGCATATGATAAGCATGTTAAAGAAATACTGGCAAGTACTATGTTAGGTTCTAGAGGGGTAAAAGTTATTACTGACTGAGGGAATCAGGGAAGGATTACTAGAAGAGGAAGCATTCAGCATGGGTTTTAAGGGATAAATCAAATGAATCCAAACGAACAAGAATGCAGACTTAACCACAAAGCATGTCACTAATTTGGTAAAATTGCATTTTCTTGTTTTATAGAAAGAGCATAGAATAATAGGTGGTTATTACTCTGTGTATAACTTTGACTTTGAGATATGCACTTTACTCTTGTGTGTGGGATAGTTGTGCAAGGGGCAGAATGAAAGTCATGATTCTTTTATCTTATTCTGGGGGATTAGATGTGGACTTGCTAATGTGGTAGACCTCGTGAAGAAGCACTGATCCCTGATGTTTATTAGTGAGAATAGTAAAGGAAATCCAGAAGAAAAATGAAAAGTATTCAGGATCTGGATTAGATTCATTGATTAGTTAGTTTTTTCTCCATAACAGATTGACAAAGCAATTTGATGACTCTAAGCACCAGAAAAAAATTCCTAGCAACTACAGAAGTTTTGACTTGCAGAACTATTCACCTAAAAGGGGAATGCTTGTATTATACAGGAGTATATAGATATAATTCTACAATGAACTAGAATAGATATCAAAGGTCATCTGTTCCATCTCTCTTTTCATAGCCAGAGCAACTCTAAAACAGCCTAAAATATGGGAGCTCTTCTTTACAGGTTTCTAGTATCTTCAAACCAAGAGATTTCAGTTTTCATTTATGGTGGGCCGCAGTATCTCAGTCCTTATAGAAAATCCTAAAAAGGGATTGATTGGACTTGTTCTGTTTGATTCCAGAGGTCAGAACTAGGAAGTGGCTGGAAATTGCAAAGGAAAATTTAGGTTTGCTCTGAGGGGGGTTAAAATAAAACTTGCAACAATTTTAATCTTCTAGAAGTAGAATGGGAAGCAGTTTGTTTTTTCTGTCATTGGGAGTTCAGACAAAGATTGGATGACCACTTATCATGTATGTTGTACAGAAGATTATTTTTCAGATGTAGGTAAGATAAGATAGCCACTTGAGGTCCTTTCCTCTTCTGAAATTCTGAGTCTAATGAAATCCTTCTGTAGAAAGTTTGGGATAAGGCTGATGTCTCAGAAGAAGACAATTCAACTTTCACATGAATGCAAATCTAAAAGGGAAAGTCCAGCAGAAGTAATTTAACACATTTTCCTTTTCATTTCTAGCCTATGAGCTCCAAGAGTGTCCAGACCCAGAACCCTTTGCCAATGGCATTGTGAGAGGAGCAGGATACAATGTTGGACAGTCGGTGACCTTTGAATGCCTCCCAGGATATCAATTGATTGGCCACCCAGTGCTTACCTGCCTGCATGGCACTAATCGGAATTGGGATCACCCTCTGCCCAGATGTGAAGGTGTGGTGCTATTTGTAAAATGGAGAAAGCCAAAGAGCTGAATGATGGGGATAGAAGCAAACATAGCTTGAGTACCAGGAGTGGTAACAGTACTTCCTTTTTGATACCAGCTGAGATTAACCAGTATATTTAACCTATAAGAAGTTGTGACATTTCTAGTATTTGATACTTGATATGAACCATAATTCCATTGTAAGAGATAGTAAATGCAAGAAGCAAAGTAGGATCTTCAGAGCAATGAAAGTATCGTTATAATGTCTTGCCTTTCCGTTCATGTGTGTGTATCTGTATGTTCTGTTGATGGCTCTCATCACTCAGGTTCACAACCTTAGAGTTATCCTTGAATCTTCCTTTTTCTCAAACCCAAAATCCAGTCACTAGCCAAGCCTAGTTGACCCTATTCCCATAAGATTTCTCACATCTATCTCCTTTTCTCTTTTTACACAGCCTCTACTTTAATTCAGACCCTCCTTTTCTCTTCCTTGAATTGTTATCGAAACATCCTAATAGATTTCCCTGCCTCGAAACACTTTGCCCTCCAGGCTTTCTTCCACACAACTGCTGACAAATTGATATTTATAAAACACCCATCTGAATATGTTACCTCTCTACTAAAAAATTGGCAATGGCCCTCCATTGTTTCTAAGATAAAATGCAAAATCCTCAGCCTAGTTTCTGTCTTTCTATTCTCTTATTACTCCCCATGATACACTTTTTCATCTAAGTAAAACTGACCTGCCAAGATGTTCCTTTTACCAGCATCCCATCTCTCACCTGCATGCTTGTGCCCAAGTGGTTCCCATGCCTAGAATGTTCTTACATGGAGCCCCGATTTCCTTCAAAGCCCAGCCTCTTACATAAACCCTTTACTGATGGCTCAAGTTAGTAATACTCTCCGTCTTTTTAAACAATGTTATATTTAATTCCTCAGGTATATTTTGTATTCTCTCCTCTACTTCTGGGCTGTTTTGTTTTTGTTTTTGGCACTTAATAAATCTCTGATCAATTGAATCTGATTGAATTGAATAGGATTCTGCTCTCCCACTCCTATCCCCAAAGGGCAGCTAGCAAAAAATGTCCTGTGTATGTGTGTATCCTCCAGGATATATCTAGTATGTTGGAAGCCATGCTAACAGATCACCCAAAAGGGATGAAAATTCAGTCCATCAGCAAACATTTATTAAGTTCCTGCTGAGGGAGCAAAGACAAAAATGAAACAGTTGTTGCCTGCTTCAAGGAGTGTACATTTTATTTGAGGGGAAAATGTGCATGTATTTTATACACACATATAATGGATGTGTGTGTGTGTATACATATACATGCACTTATATATGCACTATAGTTCAGTATATAAAATATGTTTATGAATACATTTGTATATATGTTAATGTACATATGTGTGTGTTTATATATGTGTGTATATATATATATACATATATATATATGAAAAATCTGTTCTAAATATGAGGTAATTTTGAGGGGGAAGGCTCTAGCAACTGAAGGGAGAGGAATTCGGATTCTAAGAGGCAGAGGTAGGAGGAGAACATTTCAGATATGGGGGACAGCCAATGCAAAGGCAAAGAAATGGGAAAAGAAAAATTTTGTGTTAGAAACAGCAAGAAGGCTAGTCTAGCTGCACTGCAGAATATAAGAAGGGGATTAATGTATACCCAGGTTAGAAAGATAGTTCAGGATCACGTAGCTGAAGAATGGAGTTTAGGTTTGATCCTAAAGGAAATAGGGAGCCACTGGAGTTTTTTTAAGTAGCGGAGTAAAATGGTCAGAACTGTGATTTAGGACAATTATCTCCAAAAGTTTCATGGAAGATATGCTGGATGGTGAGAGACAGCAGTGGAAACTTGAGAAAGGGAGACCATTGGGAGTCTGTTGGGATGCGTTCCAGGTAACAGGTGATACGGGTCTGAAGTAGGTTGGTGGCCATGTGAGGAAAGAGAAGGGGAATGAATGGAAGGTGTTATGGAGGTAAAAATGACAAATTTTGGCAAATGATTAGATTTGTGGGATGAGAGAACATGAAAAGAAGAGGATAAAGCTAGTAAGGGTAATAAAAATCATTTCTCGTAAGCCATGTGTCATTAATGATCTGGGACCTCAGGCTTGACTTCACTACAGAACCAATATTTCTGACTAATTTTTCTCATTCATTCAGAGTGAGACATTGAGAGATAGTGTCTGGGGACCTAGTGAGAAATACAAAATTTCATAGAGATTGGTCCATGCATATGCTATAGAGGCTGATACAGGAATCAGGAGTTTTGTGGGGAGAGCGGCTGTAGGTACTAAGTTGGATGGCAGTGGAGGCTTTGATGCAGTAGCAGTGCCCAGCACAAAGAGACTGCAAGTGTAAATATGAAGTTTTACTTCCAACTTAAGGGAGGTCCTGCTCATATGGGCCATGGACAATACACACATCGAAAATTTAAGAACCTGCATGTTTTTTTAAAGAACCTTTACAAAACACACCTGAGTACACACGATTATAGTGCAAATTGAGACATTACCTTTGGAAGTTGGAGTGGAAAGAACACAGTACTTGGTTACAGAAGACTTGGCTTTGAACCTGGGCTTTGCCACTTACTAGCTATGACTGTGGGCATACCATTTAACCTCTGAGCCTTCATTTCTACAAAATAGAGATTGAATCTGAGAAATGCGAAGACCTTTGGAAGTCATCTTTTCCACCCTATACATGAGGTAGAATTTTTTCTTCAACATTCCCAGCCACTGATTATTTGTCTTTCTCTTGAAGAGCTCCAGTAACATAGACATAACATTCTCCCATTCCATTTTTTGAGAACTATAATTGACTAAGGTTTTACTTATATCAAGTCCAAACCTGCTTCTCTGGGATATCCAAGCGCCGGAATTTTTTTTTCCTTTAGACCTTAAGAAGGGACCTTGACCTTATGGATTGCCCATAGAAATCTGAATCTTCTGCGCAAGTATAGGTGAAGGGAATGTAGCTAAATATCAGTTTCTCCAAGAAAGATCAAGGGATTTAGCAAATGACAGATTCAGTATGAATCAGTTAGTGGCATGGCAGCCTCTAATATGATCTTCAGCTGTATTAATAGAAGTTTTATGTTCAAAATAAGGGAAATAGTGATCCTGCTGGTCTGTTTTCTCTTAGCAGCACATCCGAAACACTGTCTTTAGTTCTGGATTTATTTTAGAATCAACATGGGCAAATTAGAACTATGTTATAAGAGGATTGGTTGATAGAACTGAAGATGGGTTAATCTGGAGAAGATATAATTTAGAGAAGGCATAGTAGTTGTTTTCAATTTTTGAAGAATGCTTTTGTGTAGAACAGAGTTTAGACTTTTTCTTGGCCCTCAAGAGTAGTACTAGGAGCAGTGGGTGGAATTGTAAAGAAACAGATTTCAGTTTAACTTGGGGAAAAACTTCCTTATGATTAGAGTTTTTCAAAAGTAGCAAGGGTGCCCTCAGCAGGCGGTGCTGCTGGAAGTCTTCAAACTGAGGCGGGTGAAGACTCGTTTGGGCTGTTGTGCTGGGCTTTCCTGCCCAGGTGTGAGTCAGATGAGATGACCTACAAGATCTTCTCTACTCTAAGACTAGTATTCTACAACAAGCTCCCTGCTGTAGGGGAGCCCACAGTGGAAGTGAAGAGACCCACAGCTGAAGATGATTCCTGGTAATATGTAGAGCACCTCATGTTCCAGGAAAGCTGCATCAACAAGTGAGATCTCTGTGGGGTTGTCTGATCAGAACAGACTTTCCAGAAGCTTTAGGGGTTGTACTAGTTCTTAAAGGACAGATAAGATTCAATAGGTATGGAATAAAGGGAATGATAATAGTTCACATTTATTTAGTGGTCTGTAATTTACCAAATATCCTCACAACAACTCTGTAAGAAAGATAGGGCAGGTATTATTATCCTCATTTTTTACAGATGAGGAAACTGAGGCTCAGAGAGTTGGAATACCTTGCCCAAGTTCACACAGCTAGTAAGTGGTGGGGCTGGGAATCAAACCCTAGGTTTCTGATTCCAAGGCCAGCACTGTTGTGATAGCATGTGTCCTGCCTCTCATTCCAGGTGGGAGGGGAAGCATGAATGAAGGAATGAGCATGGGCTGTACTGGGACAATGAGGGGCCTGGCCTGATGGGACCTGTTAGAGGAATCCCTGTCCAGGATCTTTTTTCCCCCATCCCTTTTCCCCATCACCAGATGAGCTCATTTCAAGGGATAGCTAGTTGTATTGGGGAAAATGATAGGTGGAGAGGCGCATGGAAGGCCTCCTGAGGCCCCCAAGTTGATGGAAATCTCTAAGTATAGTTCTTTGTGTTTATTTCCTACCCTGACAGTCCCCTGCGGAGGGAACATCACCTTATACAATGGCACTGTCTACTCCCCTGGTTTCCCTAACCCATATCCCAACTCTCAGGACTGCACTTGGCTCCTCACCGTGCCCCCTGGTCATGGTATCTACTTCAACTTTAGCCTGCTGCAGATGGAGCCCGACAATGACTTCATCACCATCTGGTAAGGGACTTTAGATGTGGGGAGAAATATCCTATTAGCAATCCTGTATCTGCTTTGGGGATTATTTATGGACAGCATTGCATTCAAGCCCAGCCTTTCCCTGTCCATGTGCAAGGTGGCCTGGGGTCTACAAGATCATTTTTCTAATGGTTTGAGAATACTGTCTTGGTCAGATTAATTCACACACACACACACACACACACACACACACACACACACACACACACACACACACATACACATGCACACGCACGTACACACACAAACCACACACACATACCTTTAAGTGTATCCCAAAGTCAAATAAAAATGAATGCTAGATTATCTATCTCTATTAGCAAAGAAAATACAGAGGCAATTAAAAATAACTATCAACCTCCTAGAATTTCAGGGGTGCTGGATGAATGGATCTTTAGTCTTGTTCACAGCGTCAGAACCTTCGTCTCCTAGGAAGGGAGGGAGGGCCTAATAGGGTAGCTACCGAACCCCACCCTCTCCTCCAAAAATTCCACCAAGAAAAATAACCCTGTTTAAGGAATCCTGATAGTTGCTACTATTCTTCCTAGAGCCTATGTACTCAACATTACAGTGAATAGGCCCTGAGACACACATTTGGGGGTGCATTGAGCTTCCTCTGGTAGGGTTTCACTTCAGCTTTGTCTGGTTTCCCCTGATCAACAAAGGGAGCTCTTGAGGACAGGGCAGCAAAGAAAAGCTAGACTGGGAGGAATCTTAGCATTCATCAGGTACAGCCCCGCTTTTGAGAGGTCAGGAATTGAAGCACAGACACTGAGCTGCAGAGCTAGGGTTTGATCCTGGACCTGACTCTGTACCCAGCGCTCTTTTCACTGCATCAGGAAACAGTTCTCTCTCTCTCTAAAGTGAGGGAGCCAGCAGGGGAGCTGAGAGGGTGGTCGGGAAATGGGTCTTTTGCACCTTTGCAGATGACAGGGAAATGGGAAGAGACTCACTGTATTCTCCCAAACCTCATGAATGACAAAAGTATCCAGGCATGGTCTGTGTGGGATGAGGTCCGTCCAGAAACGCTTCGCGGAGGAACTGTTTTGATACAGATGCCAAGGAAGTGACAGGACCATATTCATGAAGAAAGGAGAGAGAGAATGCTCACATGAATGTAGATTAAACTGGAATTCTCCTAACATGACATAGGAGATTAACCTTGTGCCACAAAGAAATTCATGAAACTGAATTTTCTAAACCCAACATGAGTCATTTTGGGAAATGGTGTTCAGTGGGAAGAGAATTTAAACCACTGCCAGATTTCTCTTGGGAGGCACCTGTGGGGCCAGCCATTATAAACTTGACACCTCACTGACAGCCTTCTTTCTGGCTGACAGGGATGGGCCCCACCAGACTGCTCCCCAGTTGGGAGTCTTCACACGCAGCTCGGCCAAGAAAATAGCCCAGAGTTCATCCAACCAGGTCCTGCTCAAATTCCACAGCGATGGAGCAGTGGGTGGGATCTTCGTCATTGCCTTCTCTGGTCAGTATCACCCTCTGGGGACAGAGTGTCCAGGGTCAAGACACTTGTCATTGAATCTGGGCAAAGGATATAAGATCCATAAGAGGCTTTGACAGGCTGTTCCATACACTACTTCAAGGCCTGCTGGGTCCTTAAGGGATGAGTATACCTCCTCATTGCTGTACCATAATATGTGGTAGCATGTTCTTCCAGGTCAGCTCCCTGGCTAAAATATTGGATCTCCTGTGTGCTATTTTAGCCTCATGGCCTATCTGTAGAAGCCATGAGTATTTTACTCTATTTCACAGAGATGATTTAGGGGTTTATTAGTTGTTATAAATCACCAGGCATTAGACAATGTGAGAAAATCTTTGGCAGGAAGATTTATTTTTTGTTTTGTTTTGTTTTGTTTTTTAAAATTAGACTTTGGCTCCCTCTTGTGGTTGCTTGAATCTTGTTACACACACACACACACACACACACACACACACACACACACGAGTTTTTAGTCATTTATAGGCATTGTTATGTCTCTCTTAATTATGCTACCTTTTTAGATAAATAGAAAATTTGTTTTAAAAAAAGAAAAGAAAAAAATGATGTCTGGTTGGGTGACCATATCTATCCTACTTTACCCTAGGTAGCACATTGGGTAGAGCATTGGCCGGTGAGTCAGGAAGACCTGAGTTCAAATCCAGCCTCAGACTTTTCCTGTCTTGATCCAGGGCAAGTCCCTTAACCTCTGTCTGCCCCAGTTTCCTCAGCTATAAAATGGGGATGATAAAGGTACCCATCTCGCAGGGCTGTTATGAGGATCAAGTTAGATAATATTGGTAAAGTGCTTAGCAGAGATCCTGGCACATTGTTGTCTCTTGATAAATGCTTATTCTCTCCCCTTCCCTACTACGTGTGTGTGTGTGTGTGTGTGTGTGTACATGTGTACATGTGGATGTGGGTCTGTTAGGAGTATATGTTTCTGTGAGTAAGAGTCTGTTCGATACTGCACTTGAAATCAGGAGGCCTCCGTTCTGATCCCAGCTCCGCCACTGATTTACTGTGTCACTTTGGACAAGATGCTGTTGCCCATGAGTCCATTTCCTAAGCTGTTAGATAGGGATAGTAATCTCTTCCCAACCATTTTCATGGAATTTAAGTTGGAAAGGGGTCTCAGTAGCCATCTTGTCCAGCCCATATACTAAAAAGAAGCTCAGCATAAACAAACAAAACAAATGCTCATATAGACTCTGCTTTAAAACTTCCAACGAGGGGAATCCTTCTATTTATCAAGTCAGACCATTCTACTTTGGGAAGGTTTTAATTATTAAGAATTTTCTTTTTTTTTTTTTAGTTTAATTTTTTTTTAAATCGAGTGAATCATATAGCAAGGATGACTGATGGTATAACTAAACCACATGACTTAGAATGGGTAACACAGGACTACAGGCTATCCTCCTGGAGATCAGAAACAGTCAGATAAACCAGTTTAATTGTTCAGCAAAAAATGGAATTGTCGAATACAAGCTCATCCATTCTGGTATTTGGTAGATCTGTGCTTTACCATCTCAAATAGCAGTGGATTCAAATAAATGGTTAATAATTGACCAAATAATAGCAACAATTAATAATTTTTTAATTTAATTTTTAATTTAAATTTTTAGAAAATTTTTTTACTTCAAAAAAATTTAAATCATTTTTTTAAATCCTGCTTCCTCCTTTGCCCCAAACACTCCAATACACATAGCCTAAGCGTGCCACTTGGCAACACGTTGCTTCTGGTTTTATCCTCTAGGGTAAAGTAAAAGAAGTCTGATCTCTATTCTATGTGACAAATAATTGAGGGCAGCTATCATTCCCTTCCCCTCGGCTCCCCTCACCACACCTTTTCTAGATTAAACATCCCCAGTTCTTCCAACTAATTCTCATATAATGTGGACTCAGGGTACTTTACCATCCTGGTTGTCTTCCTCTCTGTTCCTAAACTGTTTCTACCAGAACTGAACACAACCTCCAGGGGTGTTTAAATAGGATAGAATCTATTTTGGTGTGTGGTCTTTTGACTGAGTCCAAGTTTTACAAAACAAATCCTTTTATTAAAGAGATTTGTTCTGTGAAGTCTGGATTCAGTCAAAGGGCCACATTTGAGGACCTAGAGAGTTACATGTGGCCTCGAGGCTGCAGGTTCCCCACCCCTGGAATAGATGATAGAGAGATTAACACTTCCTCATTCCTGAAAGCAGTGCCTCCATTAAGGCAGTCCAAAATCACATTAACTTTTTTGTTTTTGCTTCATACTGTTAACTTTATATTTAGTTACACTGGTATGGGAATCAGATGGAAAAAAAAAATGACAGAAAGTACTTTGGAAACTATAAAGTGCCACACAGTTGTAAGGGAGCATTATTAGTAGTGTGTGTGTGTGTGTGTGTGTGTGTGTGTGTGTGTGTGTATCTGTATCTGTGTGTATGTGTGTCTCTTTCTGTGTGTCTGTGTATAATGCATTCTTCAATACCTGGATGGATCTGTGATTTTATTAGCGGGGATATTACACCCAGTGTTGCATGCCAGATCATCCCATGCTGCTTTTGTTCATTTCCTCCCTTAAGTTTTCCTCAAGGGGTCCATCCATTGTTTTGAGGGGCTTATTTAGATAACAATGGAGCACTCATGTTGTCTGTCAGTTATTTCTCTCTTGACACACGCCCACTCTTTTTTCTATAATTGATGGCATCCTTTATTCCAATTCTTAATAGTTTCTTATTTCTTATCTATTAAAGCCTGTTCACACCCATATTATATTTCTTTATTCTTCTTTGAATGATGCTCACTTTTAATTATTTGAAGGCTTATAGTGTCCTATGGCTCTTATCCATACAGCACAAGTAGAATATTGGTATTAAAAAATGGTCCTATTTTGGGGGGAAAGACAGGAATAATTATTTTATTGCACTAAATTTTTAATTGTAATAGTAAAAATAGCAACCATTTGGTTCTGAAATGAACCATGATAAAATAAAGTGGCTACACAACAATGACTGCCCATCTAGTGGGATATTCCATCAGTATTAAAAGATATCTACCTGTGTTATCCAGATCGATGATATAATAACAATAACAAAAACAAAAACAGACCAGAAAGCACCAAGCAGCCTGGATTATATTTAGCTACACCTACACTTACTGACAATGAGATGCTCATGAAAATAAGGACAAAAATATTCATCTGTACGAAGCTGCCCACAATCTGTGCCCACTATCTTTGCATAGGAATGTTGGTCCACAGAAGAAGCTAGAGAGCAGAAGTTTACAGTCCTCTAGCATGCAGTAGAAAGAACTGTGTGTGCAATTTCTTTGATTGTTCACATGATCTCTGAAGAATTCCAAGGGTCAAGGGTAGCAAATGTACTGGAAGGAAATTGAGTGAATCATATAGCAAGGATGACTGACAGTGTAGCTAAACCATATGACTGACAATGGATATGATAGGACCACAAACTGCGGGGGATGAAAAACTCAGTCAGATAGGCCAGCTTACTTGTTCAACCAAAAATGGAATTGTGGAATACAGGATCATCAGTTCTGGTATTTGGTAGATGTGTGCTTTACCATCTCAGATGGCAGTAGATTCAAGTAAATGTGTTAACAAATGACCAAATAAGTAAATAGTAGTATACATTTATACAATCAATGATCTGTTGAATGATAGTGTATGAAAACTTTCATATCTATTATCCCAACAGATTTTCAGAGCAACATTTGGAAGTAGGCAGTATAAATATTATTTCCATTTTACACAAAAGGGAAATAGACTTGCCCAGCAGAACCAGAACTCAAGGTCTTTTCACTTATCACCTGTGCTCTTTCCACTGCACTGCCTGCATGATTTGATGCAAAGGGATAGGACCTGATAAGTCCTTAGGTCTGTTTGAATTTAAGACTTTTTGCATTTGTGAGGTTCCTTTTTTTCCTGAAGCAAGAATCTTCTATGTCATCTTAGACTATCAGTCTTTGAAGAGACCTTAAGAGATCCTCTGCTCCAAGGGTTCTTATGCTGTGGTCCTTAAACTTGTTTTTAATATATTTTGATTACTATGTTTCAGTATAATTGGTTTCATTCGCTACTATATGTTTTAGGCCATCAAAAATATTATTTTCGGAAGGCGTCCATAGGTTTCACCAAACTTCCAGAGGGAGTCATGATACAAAAAGTGTTAAGAACCCCTGACCTAGTCCAACCCCCTCACTTTACAGGTGAGACAGTTTAGGACTGGATAAACAAAATAGCTTGCCCACCCGTGTTTTACATAGCTGGTTGGTGGAAGTATCCAGTGCTACAGTCTAGAGGCCATGTCTCCTAACTTCCACTTAGTACCCCTTCTGCCATACCACAGCTGAGTCAGATTGTATTACACAAACTTTTCGGTCCTTTCTTCTATCTAGGTCCTGTTATACTTTGTTTCCCCTGCTTCAGTGTTACTCTGTTCATCCTTCCCTCTCCAAGGCCTACAAACATCCCTAGGTCTGTCTCTTTAAAAGACCTTCATTCCTCCATACCATTCCATCAAGCTATTGTCCCCTATTTCCCTTCCCTTTTATTGCCAAACTTTAATTGCTGGTCCAACTTACTGCCTTTATTTCATATTCTTCATTCCCTTGCAATCTAGCTTTAGACCCTAATCACTCAACTGAAAAAGTTTTTTTAACTTCTAAATCTATTGGTCTTAAAAAAAAATCATTCCTAATACTCTTGCTTTTTAACAGCTGTTGGCATGGGTCCCCTGGGAGGGGAGCTAAGACATTGGGTTTCCTTAGATTTTTCTCAGTCCATGGTCTCTTCAGTCTCTAGTATGATAAGTGCTGAAGCTTCCCTGATTCCTGATCTGACCTTCCTCTGGCTTCCTGTATTTCCTGTTTGCTCCACTCTTCCCTACCCTTCTTGTGCCCATGGTTTCCCTGCCCCTCCCTTATCTACCTATACTCTCACTCCACCATGTATTGGTAAGGATTTACTTTTCTTTCCATTAATGCGAGGAGCTAGGGCAGAGAAATCTGGATACAGACACTGTGCCAGGTCTTGGCATGCAGGTCCTTCTATTGATGTCTACCTCCTTGGTGCCCGTAGGCAAGAAAGTCTGAGGGAAAAACAAACAAACAGTAAAAAGAAAGCCAAATCAGGAAGAGAGATATGGATGGGCCTCAATTTCAAGTAAATAACCATTGAGAAACTGAGAAGGGGATGATTAGCAACTGAGGAATGAGACTATTTCTATAGACAGGTGAGAGAATTAGAAAAAGTAGCAGATAGCTTTAAAACATTCAATGAACCTGGGATTTTGAGTTTCTACTGGGTGTTCTACATGTGTGTGCAATTTTAAAATGTTCATACGTGTGTATAGGCTTGTATGTGTGTAATTTATGTGTTTGTGCATTGCATACACCTGTATGTCCTTGGAAATCTTGGCCTACCTATTTGCCTTTCTCTTCACTTCACAGTCCAAGAATTTTCACTTGGGAGCAGGGCTACGTTGTAGGCAGTACCAGACTGAGTCCATGTGCTATTTTCTCTGTACAAAGGCCATGTGAGCTAGTGGAAAGAGCACTGGACAGATATGTTCTGGCTACTTACAGTGATATAACCCATTAGGTGAACAAGGTAGACTGAGCTGTCAATAATCCTTTAATTTAGGTAGGGCGAGAACTCTTCCCTAACAACTCACACTCTCTTCTCTTTGCAGAAGTATAGTTTTCAAGACCAACTCTAGCTTGGCTGCCCCTGCCACATCTCACATCTCAGGATGTGGCTCCCAAAATTGTTCCACTTCTATCTATAATGCTATCTAGTCTCAACTAAATATATGGTTTGAACTCCTGGCCAGTTTGCACTGATAAAACCAAATTGAATATATAAAAATTTTGTCATTTAAATCTTTTTCCATTTGGGGTTTGTTCTCCTTCCTTCCTCCATCTCACTGCTCTCATTTAGGTAATGTAAAATGGCACAGATTCATATAACTCTCTGTTTTTTTATTTTTTTGAGGAGGAAGACAAGGCATTTATGTTAAGTGACTTGCTCAAGGTCACACAGCTAAGTTAAGTGTCAAGTGTCTGAGGCCGTATTTGAATTCAGGTCCTCCTAACTTCAGGACTGGTGCTCTATTCGCTGCTCCATCTAACTGCCCCCAACTCTCTGGCTTTTAATACAGTGTCACTTATAGACCAAGAAACAGCTCTAAATACTGCCACACATCTGTAGCTATAAAAATGGGAGAGGGAAAGAAGAAATAGAGTGACTGACTTTGCCTTCATCCAGCTTTCCATTGGGGAGTGAGTATAGGCAGAGTGGAGAGAAGGCCAGGTACGTGGCTCTGGTTTTGCATTACCAGAAGAACATTTGTGGCTTGTTGGAGGCAGAGGCAGTGAATTTCTCCGTCACTCTCACCAAAAGACTTCCATTCCTGAATCTGCACTGGATACTGCCCATCTCTGGTCTGGCCCAAGTTTTATTGTGAAATCACTGGTTCTTAGGGCTTCTCTTTGACATCCTGGTCATGAAAAGAAGCAAGTCAGCTAGCCTGCAGCTCAGTCCACAGAGGAAAAGGTCAACACAAGTACCCCAGTGAGGATGCTGTCCTGGCTCCTGTCTTGGTCATTCTCTTTTGTGTTCCAGGTCAAAGTCTCTGATCCTCATTTTGCCCCCGGGGACAGAATTTCATCACTTTTCCCAAAGTTTACATGAATTCAGAAACTAGCCCAGATCAAACATGTGCACCTGTCTAGCTCCCAACTCCAATACCATTCCTCTTTTGTAGGAAGGGGGCTACACTGGAAATGCAGTTTTAGCTATTTAAAAAAAAATTCTGCCCTTTGAACACATCTCTCTGACCTTTCTTGATATCACTTAAACAGTATTGAACCCAAATTGCACTCTTGCACAGCAGGTGATATTGAAAAGACAAGACTGAAGCTCCTTCAGTATGTAGACCTCACAACAGTGGTCTCATATTGAGTTGTTTAAATACAGACAGGTTCAGAATACAGACCTGAAGGGGCATGAGGAAAGAGAACTCTTCCCTTTCCTCAGCTCTTATCAGGTCCTTCTTCTTCACCATTGCCATTATTTTGAGTCATTGCTTACAATTGCCCATGAGTTCAATCCCCTTATTACTCATCCTCTCCTCTGTACTGCCTTCTAACTTAGTTTCTGTCCATTTGATTCAACAAGTCTTTACTGACTCCAGAGATAAGGTTTCTGTGGGTATGAAAGAATATATTATCTTGAGTTACTGACAGTGTATTTTAGAATTCAATACACTCAATGAAAAACATATGGTTCCTTGCATTTAATAGGTACTTAATAAATGTTGAGTTGAGTTTAATTTAACGATAAGTAAAGGGAATATAAATCACAAATTGTTTGGCATAGGCTTTAATGGGACTAATATGTCTTTGAGCCAGAGCATTTGAGGAAGGTTTCAGGAAGGAGGTAGTATTTAAGATGAAGTTTGAAGGCTTTTAAAAGAAGTATGCCTTTGTCTTTCAGGGATAACTTCCTAATTCTGACTTTTACAATTCCATATATCCTTTATTCATAATTGCCTCATTTCCCACAGTCCCACCATTCTGTAACTTCTTAATGAAACTTTAGAAAACGTTTGTGTTTTATAACAAATATCAGCATTGGAAGGTATGTCAAAACTAGTGTATTCACAATTGATTTTAGAGGGGTAAGGTGAGCCATGGGAAGATGACAAAGAAATGATAAATAATGTAGTAAAAGAAACATATGACTAGATGGCAAAACATCCCTCAGTGATTTGTCCGTGGTAATGGAAGAGCAGGACAGATAACCTCAGGTCCAGTAGCAATGCAAATTCTCACGTAGACACATTAGACATTCACCTAAAGGTGGTTGCATGTCTGTTGATCCCCAAAGTTAGTAGAAGAAAAGCAGCCAAACTGGGTTCCTTCTTATCTGGAGAATTGTACTTAGGAGACATGGAATAGGATCATGGAATCCAGAGTTGTAATTTCATTCTCCATATCTATCTGTAACCTTATTCCACTCACTGCAAACATCACTGAGAACTTGTGGCAAGGTTAACCTTGGAATCCTCCATCATACTTGCAAGAACCAGGATGAGAAAGAATATGACAAAGAAATGCCAAAAGTAATGCCTCATTTCTTTGTTCCCCATGAGACACTAATTATAATTGTGTAGTTATAAAAGAGGGAGACCTCATCTCATTGGTCCTGACAGTTATTTCATTAAACCTTAGGTATAGACAATGACAGTTTAGCTACATTAAGTAGTTTAAGCACAAAAGTAATAAAGATTGGGATCATTATTGCTGACTTCATCCCACGAAAGCCAGTTATTTACTTTTTCCTCCTAATTTATTCATTTATTTATTTTTAGTTTTCAACATTCACTTCCACAAGTTTTAAATTTTCTCCTCCTTCCTCCCCAAGATGACTTGCAATCTGATATGGGCTCTACACATGCATTCCTATTAAGCACGTTTTCACAATAGTCATGTTGCATAGAAGAATTATAGTGAATGGGAAAACCATGATAAAGAAAAAAAAAAGAAAGGAAAACTGAAAAGAAAATAATCTGCTTCACTCTGCATTCTAACTCCAAAGCTTTTTCTCTGAATATGGATGGCATTTTCCATCATGAGTCCTTTGGAATTGTTTTAGGTCCTTGCATTTCTGAGAACGTCTAAGTCCATCAAAATCAGTCCTCTCACATTGTAGCTGTTACTGTGTACAATGTTCTTCTGGTTCTGCGCATCTCATTTACCATCAGTTCATATAAGTCTTTCCAGATTTCTCTGAAGTCCACCTGTTCATCATTTCTTATAGCACAATAGTATTCCATTACATTCATTTGCCACAATTTGTTTAGTCATTCCCCAATTGATGGGCGTCCCCGCAATTTCCAGTTCTTGGCCACGGCATAAAGAGCTGCTATAAATATTTTTATCATGTGGATCATTTTCCCATTTTTATGATCTCTTTGGGATACAACACTAGAGCAGTATTGCTGGGTCAAAGGGTATCAATATTTTTATAGCCCTTTGGACATAGTTCCAAATTGCTCTCCAGAATGGTTGCATCATCTCATAGCTCCACCAACAGTGAATTAATGTTCCAACTTTCCCACATCCTCTCAAGCGTTTATCATTTTTTCCAGTTATTTACTTGTAGAGAAGTATAGACTCAAGTAGAATCAGAGCATGAAAGGAGAGAAAAATAACATTTGGAGTAAGGTTGGATTGGATTCTTAAGGCAACTCTGGAAAATGATCTCCAGGTGACTTAAAAAAAATTTTTTTTAATTAATTTAGTGTAACATGTGCTCTTGATTCATTCCTCTGAAGCAAAGAAGACTGCATTTCCCCCTCAGGGTTCTATAGGTATCCTTGAAAGTTTAAGAGTATCTTTTCACTAATACTGTTGGGTTAAACTACCATTCCCCACAGTTAGCCATCAGTGACAAATGCCTCAATTCCATTTAGCCAATTAACATTAATAAGCTTTTCTCTCAGCACTTCAGGAACATACTTTCGTTTACATTGCACCGATCTCTGGGAAGAACAGGTTCATACTTTGCTGTTTCTATGAACTAGCATTTATATAGCACTTTAGGTTGGCAAAATGCTTTACATGTGTTATCTCATTTGGTCTTCACAACATCCTTGTGAAACAGGTGCTAATATTTTCCCTATTTTACAGATGGGAAACTGAGGCTAAGAGATATTAAGCTATGTGTCCAAGGTCACATATGCTAGGAAAGGGTTTAAACCATGGTCTTCCTGATTCTAGGTCCAGCATTCTATGCACTGGGCCACCTAGCTTTTCTACATAGTGTTGGTCTCACCAAGCTAACTTCCAAATATGGCATAACCACTGGGTGAGTCTACCTGTCAGCTCTTGAAAGGCTAGGTCCCAAAGGCATCTCTCCTAACTTGAAACAACATTCCTCATTCAAAATCTTCCAGAGACGATATCAAGAAATTATTTATTTAAACCATGTTTATGCACCCTTGGTTCTGAATCCTCAGCCAGTTAGAAGATTCTTCATCACCAAAGTACCATACCCTCAGTGACTCATGGCTGAAAGTACATTCATCAGGCCTCCATGTGTTGGATTAAAACCAGACAGAGTATCATATATATTCTCAATGACCCACCAGGAAGAAAATCTGCATATGTTACAAGGCAGCAGTTCTGAACCACTTTGGTGTCTTAGATGCCTGGTGAAGCCTATGTACTACTCCTTCTCAGAATCATATTTGTAAATGCAAAAAATAAACTATATTGGCTTACAGAAAAAACCCATTATATTGAAATACAATTATTAGAATTTTTTAAGTTCATAAAACCCTAGTTAAGAACTCTTATTCTCTGAATTAGGCCCCTTCACTAGCCAGTCTCCTCTTTACACATAGATAGATATATATGGAATCCAAAGCTCGGAGAGATCAAGGGACTCTCCCAGTCTCATATAATAAGTTGTAGAACTAGGATAAGAACCCAGATTCTATAGTTTTAGATCCAGTGTTCTTTCCACAGTGTCACCAAATAATTTAATTTGAAGAAGATTCTCCTGACACACTAGGTTGGTAGGTTAGGAGCTTGGAGCTCTGTCTTCAAAAAGTAGAAATGGCTAAATAGAGTCATTTGCCCTTCCTTTCCTGTTTTTACTCCATATATAAGACAGCTGGCTGGGGTTAGGGGTGTCAACTGTGGCCATGGATAAGAACAGAATTAGTTGGTCCACATGCTTATTGAACCCATGATCTTAACTGCAGAATCTAACAGCCACATATATCTATCAGTATGACAAGTTTCACCATGTTCTAGTGATTCAGAATCCCTTCCTTAGACTCAGTTCCTGTACTTTGGAGAATTCTAATGGAAAAAAAGCACTGCTTTAGCCAATCTACTGAAGGTTCAAAAGCTGAAAGAGATATTTTCTACAAGAATTCTGTGTATAGAATGTTTTAGTTACAGTTGTTACCACTTGTTTCTCCTCATCTCACACTCAGGTGTTCAAATTGTTTTTTTAAATGTTATGAGATAATGACAACTTATTGTTAAAAATCAAATTCTAATAAAATAGTAAACTCTTAGACTTTTTAAAAGTGTCTCAAATTCTGTCGAAAGTAATTTCATATACTGACTTGCTGTTTTTCCCCCTTTTTCAGCTTATCAGCTCTCCAAGTGTCCTCCTCCAACCATTCTCCCCAATGCTGAAGTCATCACTGAAAATGAAGAATTTAACATAGGTAGCATCTCCTGAACTGTGTTTTAGCCAGAACCAGGGAATTGCTTAGTCATGACCAGTGGGAACATTTAGAATGAGAGGCTTCCAGGGGAGGGGCTTTCTGGCAAAATGCAGTCAATTGCCAACTCCTATAGAGGAAAATCACTTCTCTGAAGAAAGCTTGACCAGCCTACCTATTTAGGAGATTTAAACTTTTTAAGAGTATTCAAGAGGCATGTCTATTGCATGGTCACATTGGGTGTTTCTCCTGAGAGTTCAGCAAACATTTATGACGTGCCTCCTACGTATAAAGCTTTTTACAATAAACATTAAATCAGTTCCTACAAAGATTAAATAAGACACAGTCCCAACCCTCAACTTACAGAATGAACCCAGGGGAGATAAGATCTGTATATGAATAATGTCATATAAATCAAAACATACTGATTGCATACGAGGAATTTGAAGCCTAGATGTTGGAGAGATCCCTTCCTCTGGGGAGGTAAGGGAAGGCAATCAAACAACAAACATTTCTTACGCACTTACTGTTCCTGGCACTGTTATGTGTTTTGGAAAAAAAGACCACAAGACAAAAGGGGAGTCAGAGAGTCACTAAACATTTATGAAGTACCTACTATGTGCCAGGTACTGTGCTATTTGCTCAGGATACAAAGAAAGGCCAAAGAAAGTCCCTGCTCTCGAGGAGGAGCTCGGAGTCTGATGGAGGAGACAAGATGCAAACAACTATATATAAGTGAGCTATATACAGGGTGAATTGAAAATAACAGAGGAAAGGCACTAAATTGACAGAAGGCCAGGAAAGCCTCCTTATACAAAGTAGGATTTTAGTTGAGACATGGAGCAAGTCAGAGAAGCTAAGAGGCAGAAATACAGAGAGATAGTGAGTGTTCTAGACATGGGGGACAACCAGAGACAATCTATAAATGGAGTATCATATTTGAGAAACATCAAGAAGGCCAGTGGAACTGGTTGGAAGAGTACATGGCAGAGTTTAAGGTGTAAGAAGACTGGAAAGGTATGTGTGTGATGTGGGAGGAGGGGGATCCCATTATGAAGGGCTTCGAATAAAAAATAGAAGATTTTTATATTTGATTCTGGAAGTGATAGGGAGTTGCTGGAGTTTATTGAATAGGGGGGGTAATGTGGTCAGACCTGTGCTTTAGGAAGATCATTTTCATAGCTGAGTGGAAAATGCATTGGAGTTGAGAGAGTCTTTTGACAGGGACACCAGCCAGTAGCTACTGCATTAGTCCAGGCTTGAAGTGCTGGTGGGGGCAGTGTCACAGGAAAGAAAGGAGCTTCAGGGGATCCTACAAAGGTGGAATGGTAGCAGATTTAGACATGGGAGGTGAAAATGGGGAGTCAAGGATGACACCTAGGTTTTGAGCCTGGGTGACTGGGAAGATGATGGTACTCAACAGAATTAAGGAAATTAGAAAGAGGGAAGGATTTTTAGGAGAAAATAAGCAGTTCAGATTTGGATATGTTTAACATATCTATGAGACATCCAGTAGGCAGTTGGAGATGAGAGATCAACAGAGAGATTAGGGCTTGATTAGTAGATTTGAGAATCATCATCACAGAGATGATAATTGAACCCATGGAAACTGATGAGATCACCAAGTGAAAGAGTATAGAGGGAGAAGAGAAGAAGGCCCAGGACAAACCCCTGTGGGACACCCACAGGTCAGTGGACAAAGATCCAGCAAAGGATACTGAAAAGGAGTGATCAGATAATTAGGAGAACCACGAAAGAGTTGTGTCCCAAAAACTTAAAGAGAAAGGAACTAGGAGAAGCAGGTGCCTGACAATATCAAAGGCTACAGAGGTCAAAAAGGATGAGGATTGGGAAAAAAAAATATTGGATTTGTAAATTAAGAGATAATTGATAACTCTGGAGAGAGCAATTTCGGTTGAATAATGTAGTCAGAAACCAGACTGTAGAGAACTGAGAAAAGAATGAGAGGAAAAGAAGTGGGAGAATCTACTATAGATGGCTTTCTCAGGAGATTAGTAATGAAAGAGAAGATAGATATGGGACAGTAGCTAGTTATATGAATAGGTCAAAGGAGGCTTTTTTAGGATTGGGGAGACCTGAGAAAGTTTGTAGGCAACAGAGAAGCAGCCAGAAGGCAGAAAGACATTGAAGATAAGAAGAGGGTGTGAATGATGGAGGGGGAAATATGCTGGAGAAAATGGGCCCCGAAACACTTGGCTATGAGGAGGAAGGACTTCCTCAGCATGTGAGACAACGTTGAGGGAGAATGTAGTAGCAGAAGATATCTGGGTGATGTGAGATGAGGAAGGGAGAAGAAGAAGCTCTTGGTGAATGGCCTCAACTTTTTCGGTAAATTATGAGGCTAGGTTCTTAGCTGAGAGGGTTGGGACAGGAAGATCCATGGAATATTGGAGTAAAGATGAAAAGATTTAAAAGGTTCATTGTGGGGAGTGCAATAGTCATGGTAACAATAATAATAATAGCTAAAAGTTTTATAGGGCTTACTAAGTGCCCAGCATAATGCTAAGCACTTTACAAATATTACTCATTTTAATCCTCAAAACAGCAGTCCTCGTAATCCTGGAAGGTAGGTGCTATTATCTACATTTTGGTGAGGAAGCAGGTATACTGAGGTTAAATGACTTGCCCAGAGTCACACCCCTCCTAAGTTTCTGAGGCTTGATTTGAACTCAGACTTTCCCTACTGTAAGCCCTGCACTCTATCCACTGTGCCACCTAGTTGCCTCCAATATGAGTTGATGAGAGAGTTATAGAAGGATTGCCTAGCAGCAGTGAGGTGCCAGTTGGGGTTATGTAACATAGATTTGTTGTGGACCCAGTCAGCATGACTTTGTAATTTTCTCTAGTTTCATTCAGCATCATACATGATGGTAGGAGTAATCCCAAACCGTGAGGCCTGGCAGAGTGAGATCAGCTGCAAGAGAAAAGGGAAATGTGGGTCAAGAACAGAAAAGGGGAGAGTGTAGCTAGTATTGGGTTAATGGCCTGAAAGAGAATTGAGGGGTCAAGGGATTGGAGGTCTCTGTGTGGACAAAAGACAGAGTTTGGGGTTACAGGGTGGCGGGAGGGATAGAATGACAATACAGTGTGATTAGATAAGGAAATTTCAAAGTTTAAGAACATGGAAGTGTTTGGTTCATTTGTGAGTAATGGCAAGATCAAAGGTACAGCCATCTTTGTGTTTAGCTTAGATAGGATAGACTAAGCTCATTAGAAGTAAGCTTATGGGAAATCAGCAAGTTGAAGAACTGTGAAGTTAGGATTTTTAAAGAAGTATCAATATGTATGTTGAAGTATGAGGATAGGAGTTGAGAAGGAAAAACTGAGCTATTCACTAAACTCATTGAGGGGAAATAGGGCAGTGTCTTAGGGCTTGTTGTAATAAACAGCTACTAGGATTTTGATTAAGTGGAAAATGTGGATTGAATGAACCTCAAAGGAGGAGAAGTTACTAAGTGATGGTAGCTGAGGAAGAACCTGAAGGAATATTACCACTCCCCCTCTTTGACCACTTAGTAGGAGGAATGAGTGAAATATTTTCTATAAGATATTTTTTTAAAGATGAACAGGTTAATTGAATAGCCAGTGCTATAAAGGGAGGCCAGGGAGGTTGTGTCATCAGGAGGGAGCCAGGTCACAGTGAAAGCCAGAAGATGGAAGAAATGGGAAAAGAAAAGATTTTTAAGATGAAAGCAAGTTTGTTGCCTATGGAACAGTATGGAACAGGCATTCCAGAGTACACAATAGAAGGTGGGTAGCTTTAGAGTGGAACATGGGCATGGGGGGAATGGATTGAGGGGAGTGGGAATAAGGAATGGGAGTTTTTAGTTTAACAAGAGGAAGACAACATGGGCGTGTATATATGTGTGTGTGTGTGTGTGTGTGTGTGTGTGTGTGTGTGTGTGTGTGTGTATTTATACACACATCAGGAACAGTAGTAGTAGCTAAGAGAGTTAGGAAAAACTCTAGAAAGTGGTCCTTGAACTAAGCTGTCCAGGAAGCTGGAGATTAAGAGAAGCAGAGTTAAGGCTAGAGTACATTCTAGGCACGAGAGATAAGCACTGGAAATCCAGAGGCAGGAAATAAAGTTCTACATGTGAGGAATAGTAAAAAGACCAATTTGGCTGTACTGCAGTTTGTATGAAAACTGATAATGTGTAATAAAACTGGAAGGGTAGGTTGAGATCGAGTTATTAAAGACTTTAAATCCCAAGCAGATGAGTTTATGTTTGATACAATAGGGAATAAGGAGGACTGAAGTTTTTTGGATAAGGAAATTGTCAGGCCTGTATTTTAGGAAAATCACTTGTATTAAGGACTGATCGGAGTGGGGAGAGACTTGAGGCAAAGCAACCAATTAGGAAGCCATTTCAGTATTCCACAGAGTGAAGCAAAGTTTCTTTGCGAACAAGTCATACTGGGCTAATTTCACTTTCTTTTTACCTTGTGAAGAAGTGCTAAATATCAGGGGATGACAAACTACAGTAGAGGGCTAAATCCAGCCCACCATCTGTTTTTTAATGGGCCTTCAGAGCTGTGAATAGTTTTCACGTTTTTAATACACAAATAAATAAAATAAAGCTTTATTTAAAAAAAATAAAACTTTAACAATGTAAAAGCCATTCTTAGCTCTCAGGCTGTACAAAAATAGGATTTAGCACAGATTTGCCAGCCCCTGCTATGTATACATATTTCACAATGCACTTCACAAATCTTTTATGCTATCCTTTAGGACATGCTGGAAAGGTAGATTTGAAGCTGGCTGAATAGTTGAAAAAAGAGTAGCTATGAATGGATCAATGTTAGTTTGGAGGGAAATCTCTAGTGGAGTGTTACACAGATCTGACTTTTGCCCTATACTGTTCAATACTTTTATCAATGACTTTCATGAAGGAGTACATAAAGTATTTAAAATTTTTAGATCAATCAGTAAGCATTTATTAAGTGCTCAGTATGTGATAAGTGCTAAAGATTCAAAGATGAGCAAAAAAGACTTTTCTGTTAAGCACTTTTCTGCCTAGTCAAGGAAAATAACCTATACACATACAGATATGTACGAAATAGATAAAGGTGATTTGGACATTTTATTTTTTTTTTTGGAAGGGAGGTATATAGGTATTGGAAGTTTAGAGGATCAGGAAAGACTTCATGTCAAGAGGCATTGCTTCAACGGAGTCTTGAAGGAACTTCGGGATTCTAAGAGAGGATGTGAGGAACACTTCCCATCCCACTTGCTTTCCCACACAAGTGAGACAGCCAATTCCAAGTCACAGAGACAGGAAATAGAGTGTCATGTATGAGGAACAGTAAAGCCATTTTAGATGAACTATAGAGTTCATACAAGGGAATAATGTGCAGTGAGTCTGGAAAGGTAGGTTAGAGCCAGGTAGGGAAGGGCTTTAAATGTCAAGCAATGGAATTTATATTTGATCCAGGTGACACAAAGCTAGAAGGGATAACTGACACATTGGGTAACACTATCAGTACAGAAAGAAAATAACCATGACAGCAGACAATGATAAGCCAAAACTAATGAGATGAGATTTGATAGGTGTAAATGTCAAGTCCTATACTTGGAAAGAGAAGATCAGCTGTATAACTTTGGGAAGGTGGAGCAAGACAATTATTTACACTGAAAAACATCTCAGAGTTTTATTGAATTACAGGCTCAATATGCATCAGCAGAATGATGTGGAGTCATAAAATTCATGCCATCTCTGATGATATTAATAGGAAATAGGGTTCAAAACAAGGGAGGGGAGCCCTTCTCTGCTTCACTCGTTTGACCCTGTCTGGAGTATCATATTCAGCTTCAAATGTCACATTTTAGAAAGACATCGGGAAGCTGAGGTATGTTTAGAGGAGGATGACCAAGAAAATGAAGGGATTAAAGAATAGGTTGTATGATGATTAATTGAAGGAATAGGAATTTTAGCCTGGAGAAGAAAAGATTTGGGAAGAGAGAGAAGATAGTATATATCTTCAAGTATTTGAAGTGCTGATGTGTTAAAAAGGAATGATGCATGTTCTGTTGACCACAGAAGACAAAACTAGGGGCAATGGAACAAAGGTGCACAGAAGCAGATTTTAATTTGTTATAAGAAAAAGTTTCCTGAGAATCCCAACTGTCTCAAAGTGAAATGGCCTAACTGTTGAGGTAACAGATTTCCCTTCCTTTGGGGGTCTTGAAGCAGAGGCTTGGCAAGGATATTGTAATGGGGCGTCCTGTTCTGGTCAGTTTCAGTTGTGAGATTCAATGCCACATTAAGTGTAATGAAGGAATTTGCTGGCTTTGTCTCTAGGGAAGCCTTATTCTCTCTTTCTCAGGGGACATTGTGAGATACAGGTGCCTTCCTGGATTTTCTCTAGTGGGAAGTGAAATCCTGACTTGCAAACTTGGGACTCATCTTCAGTTTGAAGGACCACCTCCAACCTGTGAAGGTAGCTACCAAGAACCATTTCATTTCCCAGATTCCTATTTGGGAAATGCCCATGACATGAATTCAGAAAATTGACAAGAGTTAGTGTTGAGATAGCCTTGTAAGTTTAATCTGAATGAAGAAATTTGTTTGTTTGTTTTTTTGGAGCTTCTCAGTAAAGACTTTAGAATCCAAATCCCTGTCTATTCAGTATAGGGTTTTAGACATTAGCCATTAGACAGTCACTACTTTCACTACATAGCTACTCATTTATAAGAGTTAGATATATTTAAACAAGTAACCCTAACTGCTAGTTCCAATGAACTAAAAGCCTATGGAGACAACTGATTATCCTGCCTTTTCTTTAGATCTCATAGGAGCAAGAGAGAGACAGAAAATCATAATTGACAAACTGCTTAGCTTAAATTCATACTCCACATAGGAGAGTGGACAGGTGTGATCAGAACCTCCCAAATTTAAAGGAATGTGACCCAAAGCAGCCCCAGCCTTCCCCTCCTGAGAATCATGGAACATGTAGTCAATTGACTCTTCCTTCCCAGATCCTGTGTGCTGACTAATTTTGGCATAGCTTTAAATGTAATTCTCTTTTCCTGAGGACTGAGTCTAGTAGAAAGAAACTGATTATGTTACCTGTCAGCAAGAACAGTGAGTGCCAGGATAATGACTGTGTCATCACAGGGACTCTTTCTCTCGAAAGTGGCACCTGGTGCAAGGAGAATTGTCCCCTGAACAGCCCTAACTTCTCATAATTCATTGTGAAGCAACTATGCATGATTTCACTAAGCTTTCTCTTACTCATTTTATATTTGCTGCTTGTATCTCCTCAAATCAGAGAACTATCCTTCCTCCTGAGTAATAGTGTCCATAGTGGATCAAAGTATAAGTTCAAATCTGTGGTCTCTATAATCATAGTACCCTGAGTGAAGGCTCAAAGAGGGGCAGGCTCCATATTGTTCCATGGATGCCATACATTGAGAAGGTAGGAGAAGGCCAGTAGCCAGGATCAACTGAAATGTAGACAGCTTTTAGGTATTTGCTTATCCCATTAGTAGATTATGGGGGATCGATTTTTAATCCTAGGCTGGTTTGCGTACACTAACCTGCATCTTCTTGGAACCTTCACATGAGCCTTCTCCAGGATGTCATTAGGAAAGGACATCTACTAGCAGCAATTATGCAGTGCATTCCAAAGGCACAGAGAAGATTCTTCTAAATTAGCTACTATTGTTAATAATCTATAGTCCTACTTCTCACTATTAGCAGAGATAATCAAGGGCTGTTGATGAAACTTTGTGAGGCAAGAACTATTCAATAAGTATAATCCTGAGCCAGGCAGTAATACTTACTATGGATCCTTACTTCACACATCACTGCTGTGACAGTATGACCATGGGGAAGTGCGTTCCCATTTGCTTGAGAACTCTAAGCAAAGGCAAGATGACCACTTGTCAGCTATACTGTAAAGGGGATCTTTTTTCATGGACGTCTTGGACTAGATGCCCTCTTGAGATCCCTTCCAATTCTAAAATTCTGTTCTTGTATGATTTTATTGGTCTGGGAGATTCCTCTGCTTCCGGAGATAACAAACATCACATATCAGGCAGTAAGACCTGCCACATCTTTGGCCAGAAGACTACCCAGGCTTAAGTGTGTGATCCACTCTGTGGTCATAGGAAAAGTCCATATTAAATCTAATATTTGGAGAAGCTTATCAGTAATAAGGATCACCGTATGTGGTATGATATGTAATGAGTTTGGGGAAACTAACTGCACATGCTAAAGTGGGTATTGTGGTCTAATGTGAGATGATAAGCCTTGTGGGAACTTTTCTTACCCATCTCCTCCCTCCAGCTTCTACCCTTGTTTTAATTCCTTGGGGATTCTATGAACTAAGGGTTCACAGTTCATTCATGCATTGCTATCACTGGTTTTGTTTTTCTTTAAGTGCGCTGCCCAATGGATGAACTCTTGACAGACTCTACTGGGGTGATTCTTAGTCAGAGCTACCCAGGAAGCTACCCTCAGTTCCAGACCTGCTCCTGGGTGGTAAGAGTAGAGCCTGGCTACAATGTCTCTCTCACAGTGGAGTACTTCCTCAGCGAGAAACAGTATGATGAGTTTGAGATTTTTGATGGTAAGTGACTGTCAGATATCTAAGGACTAGGGACAAAGGGAAGTGATAGGCATCCAGAGCTGAGAGGGAGGACCAGGGCTCAGGCAGTATCTTGTTCCAGTGCATTAAGGACAGCAGAGGTTGTCATCTCATCTGCTCAAGATGTTTACATATACTTGACAAGTGAGAAGTGGTCAGAGCATTTCCAGGGACAGGTAGGGGAAGGAAGGGTATTCTTCCAGGCAGCTCTATCCCTATCATTGCCCTGTGAAAGTTTTTCCCTAAGGAAAAGAAGATTGTCCCAGTAAAGCCATGTATCTTATCCAAGTGAATCAGTGCCTCATTTGAGGACCAGGTGTCTTAAAAGATTTTGGAATGAGAAGAATCTTCCAGTTATCTTCTTTGTAATACTTCAGTGGATCTCTGATCTCACAAATATGGGCACTCCTTACTTGATGCAGATCATAACCTGTTTATATAGTTTCTTATCCTGAGCTGTGTTTATCCATTTTCTTCCATACATTTTCCAGAGAGCTTCTGTTCAATGTTCTAGATCCCTTCCTTTTAATATTTTGTGTGGTTCATTACATTGCAAGACTCGGGCTTTCTTTCCATTCCTAGATCTCGCTGTATCACTGTCCTGTTTCCTTCAATCATACATTGCCTTGATGATGTCTCTTGCGCCAGTTAATGCACACATACCATGTTGTGGAATATGTTGAAGCCTGGATGAACTCATCATGCATCTTCTTATTCTTTTTTTTGTTTTTTGTTTTTAATTTTATTTTAGTTTGCATCATTCATTTCCGCAAGATTTTGAGTTACATATTTTCTCCCCATCTTTCCCCTACCCACCACCCCAAAACAGCCATCCCAGTGTATCCCCCCTCCCCCAGTCCATTCTCTCCTATGTCTTTCCCCCTCACCCCTCTTAACTTTTCGATAGGGCAGGATGGATCTCCCAACCACAGTGCCTGTGTATCTCAAGTTCCAG
>CM053582.1:127558658-127577192 GCA_028627135.1 Pseudochirops cupreus
TCTTGCCTCTTCCATGAGATCATGCATCTTCTTATTGCCCTTTTACAGTCTCAGTGACAGATCAGTCTCTGAACTGAGGACCAGCTTGCTAAAAATAGAGAGGTTTATCACCAGTAGGATGGCCCCTAGGGGATGAATTTTTTGACCATGGCAATCCATGAAACACCCGATTATTGTTATTAATAATTGTAATAGCTCACATATCTATAGTATAAAAAGTGCCTTCCAGGAGACATAGATTTCTTTCAGCCTCTTAGGAGGTTGACAAGTTGAGGAAGAGACACATGTATGACACAAAGATGAATTAGTAATATTGAATAATGATGTGGACCAGGAGTTATATAGTGACTGTGATTATACTGCTTCACATTTATTTAACAATTTATATAATAAACTCTGTTAAGTTTTGTACTTTTCCAAGCACTTCACATTGTTGATTTTAGCTGATCCTTGCAATAATCTTGAAAGGTAAGAAGAGCAAGTTTTTTCCATGATAGAAATAAAGTCTGGACTGGAACAGTGACCTATTTAAGGCCACCAGCAAGTTGATGTAAAACAAAAACCAAGGTTACCTATCTCAAAGGTCTCATTTTATTATAGACTGCCTTAGGTCAAGGTCCCAATCTTCCTTTGTTAAATGGGGAGCTTAAAGGGAGTAGGGCATTCAAGAGGGCAAGAGTGGCTAGCAAAGCTCATTGAATGGGGCTAAGAAATGATAAGTACTTTTTGATAGTTCACCCCCTTAGCCAAGATGTCTTTATTAAACCTCCTGCCAACCTTACTATGCACATGTCTCCCTCTCACCCTCAGGTACCTCAGGTCAGAGTCCACTGTTGATAGCCTTGAGTGGGAATTACTCAGCACCCTTAACTGTTACCAGCTCAGGAAACAATGTGTATCTGCGCTGGTCCTCTGACCATGCCTACAATCGGAAGGGTTTTAAGATTCGCTATGCTGGTGAGTAAAGGAGTAAAGAACCCAGGCCAAGAAATCAGCCCTTTGGTTTTCTCCTTGAACTCTCTTTCCTCTTGTTATATATCTAGAATGTTGATGGAGTCCCTCTGCAATAAATGGATTCTCCTCACCCTCATCCTTTTCCTTGTGAAATGTGACTTCAACACTGATCCTCTGATACTAGTCTCTCCCGTCCTGATACCCCATATCCCCTGTTCACAGATATCTCTTTTTCTGTCTTTTTTTTTTTGCTGTTTCATATCCATACTACTTTATTTAGAAAAATACATTGATAATTTTTAGGAGTTATTTGGTAATATACCTAAAGGTTTTTTTTTTCACAAAATATTTGAATTTTAAAGCACAAATGAAATTACTCTCTGTTGGTTTCATTTCAGGCTTAGAAACTAGATATGGGAGAGATACTTTAGGGCTAGAGGGGGCCTTCTCAGTTCTTCTCAATATTAATATATCTAAAGCCAGTCTGCCTTGCAGAAGCTCTTAAATATGAGTTTTGGGGACAAGGTGAGTCAGGGAGGGGGCGGTTCTCATGCATACCTGAGGGGGGAAAATAGCCAGTATATATGTAGCACTTTACATATATTACCTTACATGAGCCTCACAACATTGTGAGATAGGTGCTATAATTAGCTCCAATTTGTTGGTGTAGAAACTGAGGCACAAAAATGTTAAGCCTTTGACCACACAGTGACAGTCTTAAGAAGTTAAATGCAAACCCAAATCTTCCTGACTCCTTGTCCATCAGATTTTCTGCTACACTGTACTGGCTCATTTTTCTCTCCCCCTTTATCCCTCTCCAGATTTGAGAGATCTTCCACCAAAAAGAGACAGCTTGACAGCTTTGTGGCAGTGAATTCCTGATCCAGGGGTAAAAAAAAAAGGACATAGGCTTTCATTGATCTTCTCAAAGAATAACTTTAAATTATTTTAATTTTTATCTCTCAGCACCTGCATCAAGCAGACAATTGCTATGTGTCAGATAGTAAACCCATTTAGCAGGAATTGAACTAATTAATACTTAACTAATAAAAGCAACACATATAGTTGATGGACACATTCATGTATGTGTTACTACTAATAGTTGTGTTTTTAAGTATGTGTCTCAAGTGTCCTAAGTCTATGTTTGGGATGTTGTATAGGAGATTCTTGGCAGGTACTAATTGGACTAACCAACATCTGAAGTCTCTTCCAGTTCTTCAATTTTGTAATTCTTACTCATAAGTGAGAAGGAAAGAGATCTACCATCAGGCAGGGTCAGAAAACTGGGGAGAACAGTGGGTGTTACCATCAGGAATCATTCTATCTCAGAAGTGGAAGAGACTAAAGGGAATATTTAATGCAACCCTTACCTGAATCATGAATTCCTTGTACTGCCAAGTCATTCAGTCTCTGCCCCCAAACCTCTTGCGAAATGGAAAGCTCAGTATCTATAAAGACAGCCCATTCCAATTTTAGACTGCTCTGATTTTTTTTCCCTTCATTAGGAATAGTTCTGGCTTTTTGTAGCTTCCCTCTGGCACCAAGCAGAACAAGTGTCACTCTTCTTCCACATGACAGCCCTTCAGATATGATCATTACATCTCTCCTAATCTGTCCTGATTCAGACTCTATCAGGGTGACTTAGACTAGGGCCAAGAGAGGAGGGAAGGACAAGGTGGAGGATAGCATGTAATGTTTTGCCCTTTGTGTCATGCTTCCGTAACAGTAGCCACAAAATCATCATGAATATATCTGGGAAAAATTTTGATGGGAAAGAAACAAAAGCTATTGGCTCAAGTGAGAGTATTAATTTTCTGTGGATTTCACACATATGCACACATTCTAGTTCTTACCTCCTTCCTTAGGCCCATTACAAATAAGAATCCAGAGTTCACCAAAAAATCAACTTTGCAACTAACCTATTTAAATTGATGTTTGCCCTGGGCTATTTGGGAACTGAATTAATTTGTTACTGAGTGTAACTGTGGCTGTGTCAGTATAACTGACTTCAGTGTTTGGATTGAATTGACCCATTAGTTCATTTAACTAAACTGACTGATTCTTTGACTGTTCCTGATGATGAGAGGCATTCTTTTCTGCTGGGATGCCAAGAGCCTTCTGAAGCTTTATCTATATTTCAAAGGCCCCTTTCTCTCTCTGTCTCTTCCTTCAGCTCCCTACTGCAGTGTTCCAAGCCCTCCAGTTCATGGCTCTATTCTCGGCCAGCCTAGCACTCATCCTGGGGGGTCAATCCACTTTGGTTGCAATGCTGGCTACCGCCTGGTTGGACACAGCAAGGCTATATGCTCCTGGCACCCTCAGGGCTACTACATGTGGAATGAGGCCATTCCTCTCTGCCAAGGTGAGAACAAGGGACTTGGGGTAACAGAATATCTACTGTTTGTTTGTTATATGTGGTTTTTGTAACTTTTTTCAATATTTGCTCAGTACCAGAATATCCTTAACCCTGTGCAAGGCACTGTGAGAGATATAGAAACATGAAAGATATAGTTGATACCTCCAAGTAACTTAAAATCTAGTTGGGAAAACAAAATTAATACATGTACCAGAGAGAGGACATATCAGTGCTAAACTTATAGAACTCCAAAAAAGGGCACTCTTATATCACCTGAGCCCCTTGGTACATTAACTAAAAATGAGTTCATTTATTAAATGCTGTTTAGAAGTGTTACCACAATCCTTGTCAGGGCTGTTTGTTTCCCTTAATACACCCTACTCTTCCCGCCCCTAGACTGCCACATTACTATTTTCTACAGCACCAGCTTTTGATATGATACTATGAAATAATGTGAAAAATTGTCAGCATAGATTCTTTTGCAGTATATTTTCTTTCTTCCCCTCTAAATCTTTCATGCTCTTGTCTTTTCAAGAGCTTGGAGTCATCCATTTTAAAAATAGTAATTTTTCCACCCAATTACAAGTAGATATAGTTTTCAACCTTCATATTTAGTAAGATTTTGAGTTTCAAATTTTTCTTCCTTCCTCCTTTCCCCTCTCCCCTCCCCAAGACAGCAAGCAATCTGATATAGGGTCATTCATGTACAATCATGTTAAACATATTTCCACATTAGTCATATTGCGAAGGAAGAAATAGAGCCAAAGGGAAAAACTGCCAAAAAAGAAAAACACCCAAAAAGTGAAAATAGTATGCATTGATCTGCATTCAGATGGGGTCTTTAGTTCAATCCTCTCATTTTACAAATGAGGAAAGAGAGAACCCAAGACATCAAGTAAATTCCTCAAGAACTTACAGCTGAATAGGTGCTGGGAATTTAAGGAAAAAAAAAACAAACCAAAAAAACCAAAATGGTTTCTATCTCAAGGAACTTATCATGTATTGCATAAGTTGGGGAGCATATACAACATGGACAGTAAACATAAAGTGACTTTTGTAGAGATAGAGCACTAACAACTGGGGAAATCAGGAAAGGATGCACATAAGAGGTGACACATGAATTGAGCCATTAAGGAAACTCTAGAGCAGTGGTTCTCAACCTTCCTAATGCCCAGACCCTTTAATAGTCATATGTGGGCCTGTCTGCATGTGGGCAGACCTGCCTGGAGACAGATAGAGGAGGTTCCTAAGATGTAAAGGTGAGAGAACAACAATCAGAAAGGGAGGGAGTCAGGAAGTGACTGATAAGGAAAATAAGGGAGAAAAAAGACTAAAAGTACCAAAGATTTCAGGAAGAAGAAAACTTGTAGACCTTGAACATAAACAGGTAAAAGTCAACAGGAAAAAATAGTGTCAACAAAAGGAAATGTGGCTTCCAGATCTAATAAATGATTTCAGGTATCTATGAATTAATACTGCAAGATGAGGGAAAATGGTCCAACAATTGATAAGATAGAGGACCTTGCGGAATTTAAGGAGCATATGGAACCACAACATGCTATTACTATGATTTAGAAGAGAAATGAGAATTGTAAGAGCAGAATTATGACCTGCATAGCAAAAAATGAACAGAATAGAAAACTTGAATCCTCAGTGGCAAGCTTCACTAAAGAAATGGAGAGAATTTTAGATTGAGAATACAAATACACAGAAGTAAAGGACAACCTAGAAGAAGAGAAATAAAAAAACAAAGACATTGAAAAATATATATTCATTATGCTAGTAAAACATACTGGACTTGAACTTGCATAGAGACAACCTAAGGATCATAAGTTTCCCAGAAGAAAACCTTAATATCATGGTGAAGAAAATAATAGAAGAGAACTGCCCAGGACTTTTTTTTCTTTTAAATTTATTTTTAGTTTACAACTTTCAGTTCCACGAGTTTTTGAGTTCCAAATTTTCTGCCCCCTCCCAAGGTGGCTGGCAAACCAATATAGGTTCTACATATACTTTCACATTAAACATTAGTCAAGTTGTAAAGAAGAATTATAACTAATGGAATGAACCATGAGAAAGAAAGAAAACAAAAAAGAGAGAGAACAAGTAGTTTGCTTCAATCCACATTCAGGTTCTATAGTTCTTTCTCTGGATATGGATATCCCTTTCCATCATGAGTCTTTCAGAGTTGTGTTATAGCCTTGCATTGCTGAGAAGAGGTCAAAGTTATTCATCACAGATACAACATGTCTATAATTGTGTACAATGTTCTCCTGGTTCTGCTCCCTTCACTCAGCATCAGTTTATGTAAGTCTCTCCAGGTTATTTTAAAGTCTGTCTGCTGCTCATTTCTTATAGCACAATATTATTCCATTACATTCATATACCACAACTTGTGTTTGATAGAATTTGCTTGTAAATCCATCTGGCCCTGGTGATTTTTTTCCAAAGGAGTTCATTGATGACTTCTTCAATTTCTTTTCCTGAGATGAGGTTATTTAAGTATTTTACTTACTTTTCTGTTAATCTGGGCGATTTATATATTTTTTGTAAATATTCATCCATTTCACTAAGATTGTCAAATTTATGGGCATACAGTTGGGCAAAATAATTCCTAATTTTTTTAATTTTAAGTTTTAATTTTCTCTTCATTGGAGGTGAATTTATTTTTTGATACTGGTAATTTGGTTTTCTTCTTTCTTTTTCAAAATCAAATTGACTAAAGGTTTGTCAGATTTAATGTTTTCATCCTAAAACCAACTTTTATCTTTATTTATTAGTTCAATAGTTTTCTTAATTTCAATTTTATTAATTTCTCCTTTGGTTTTCAGTGTTTCTAATTTGGTTTTTAATTGGAGATTTTCAATTTTTTCTTTTTCCAACTTTTTTAGTTGCATGCCCAATTCATTGATCTCCTTTTTTCTATTTTATGCATGTAAACATTCAGAGATATAAAAATTCCCCTAAGAACTGCTTGCGCTGCATGCCATACTATTTGGTATATTGTCTTATTATTGTTATTCTTCTGAATGAAGTTGTTGATTGTTTCTGTGATTGTTGTTTGACCCACTCGTTCTTTAGGATAGATTATTTAGTTTCCAATTAGTTTTTAGTCTATCTTTCCATGGACCTTTATTACCTTATTTATTGACCTTTATTACATAAAATTTTTTATTACATCATGATCTGAAAAAGATACATTTAATATTTCTGCCTTTCTGCACTGGATTGTGAGGTTTTTATACCCTAGTACATGGTAAATTTTTGTGTATCTGCCATGTACCACTGAGAAGGAGGTATTTCTTTTTATCCCCATTCAATTTTCTCCAGAGTTCTATCTTATCTTTAAAATTCTGTTCACCTCCTTAACTTCTTTCTTCTTTATTTTGAGGTTAGATTTATCAAGTTTGGAGAGGGAGAGGTTGAAATCACCTATTAGTATAGTTTCACTGTTTATTCCTTCTGTAACTACCTTAACTTCTCCACTAAGAATTTGTATACTATACCACTTGGTACATATATGTTTAGTAATGATATTACTTCATTGTCTATGGTGCCTTTTAGCAGGATATTGTTTTCTTCCTTGTTTCTTTTAATTAGATCTATTTTCGATTTTTCTTTGTCTGACATTAGGATTCCTACCCCTGCTTTTTTTTTTACTTTCTCTAAAGCATAATATATTCTACTCCATCCTTTTACCTTTACCCTGTGTATATCCCCCTGTTTCAAATTTGTTTCTTGTAAACAACATATTATAGGATTATGGTTTTTAATCCATTCTGCTATCTGCCTCCATTTTATGGGATAGTTCATCCCATTCACATTCACAGTTATGATTATTATTTGTGTCTCTCTCTCTGTCATATTTCCCCTCCTTTATGCTTTATTTCTCCCATCTCCATTACTGTCCTCATAAGAGTTGCTTTTGACCACTGCCTTCCTCAATATTCCTTCCCTATTAATCCCTCTCCCTTACCCTTACTAGTTCTTCCCTCCTTTCTAACTCCTCCTCCCCCTTTTTTCCCCCTTCTCTTCTTATTGCCTGTATGGCAAGTTAGATTTCTATATTTAACCAAGTGTGTTATTTTCTCCTTGAGCCAAAATTGATGAGAGTAAAAGCTCATACAATGCTCATCTGCCTCCCTCCTTTTTCTGTACTATATGTTTTTGTGCCTCTTTGTGTGATGTAATTTATCCTTTTCTTCCTTCTTCTTTCCTCGTCTCACATAATAATCCTTTTGCACCCATTAATTAGGATTTTTAATATTACGTCAGTTGATTTATACCCATACCCTCTATCTATGTATATCCCTTTCAAATGTTGTAATAATTATTCAGTTCTCAAGATTAACAAATATCATCCTTCCCATATAGGGATATAAACAATTCGCTATTATTAAATCACAACTTTTTGAGTTTTTTCCCATTTATCTTTTTATATCTCTCTTGAGTCTTATATTTGAATATCAGATTTTCCATTGAGTTCTGGCTTTCTCATCAGGAAGGTCTGAAAGTCCCTTATTTCATTGAATGTTCATCTCCTTGCCTGAAAGATTATGCTCAATTTTGCTGGGTAGTTGATCTGTGGTTGCAGTTCAAGTTCCTTTGCCTTATGATATATCATATTCTAATCTCTCTGATCTTTTAATGTAGAAGCTTCAAAGTCCTGTGTGATCCTGACTGTAGTTCTGTGATATTTGAATGCTTTTTTTTTCTTGCTGTTTGTAGTATTTTTTCCTTGATCTGATAATTCTGGAATTTGGCTACAGTATTTCTTGGCATTTTTAATTTGGGATCTCTTTCAGGAGGTGATATTTTGATGACATTTTTACCCTCAGGTTCTAGGACCTTGGGTGTTGATGATTTCTTGGAATATACTGTCTAGACTCTTTTTTTCATCATGGTTTTCCCATAGACCAATAATTCTTAGATTATCTCTCCGGGATCCATTTTCCAGGTTAATTGTTTTTCCAGTGAGATTGTTTATATTTTCTTCTATTTTTTTATTCATTAGATTTTGTTTGACTGATTCTTGATGCCTCATAGAGTCATTAGCTTCAACTTGCCTAATTCCAAACTTTCACGAATTATTTTCTTTAGTTAGTTTTTATCTCTTCCTTTTCCATTTGGCCAATTGTCCTTTTTTAAGGGGTACTCTTCAGTGAATTTTTTTTCCATTTTTCCAATTGTATTTTTAAAATAATTGCTCAGTTTTTCTTCTACCTCTCTAATTTAGCTTTTAAAATCCTTCTTGAGGTCTTCCAAGAATACTTTTTGGGTTTGAGACTGGTTCATGTTCCCGTTTGTGTTTTTAGATGTGCATATAGTGTCAATGCTGTCCTCTTCTGAATATGTATTTTGATCTTCCAAGTCACCATAATAGGATATGGTCTTTGTTTTTCCAATTTGCTTTTTGCCCATTGTGATTGCCTATTTCCTAGCTTTTAAAGGGGGCTCTGATCCATGCTTCTTGTGCTGGGAGCTAGGAGTCTGATTACCGGCTTTTTGTACTGTGGCCACTGGTTCTATCAGTTGAAGGCTTTATAAAGCTAAAGCTCACCTGGTGCTGAGCCAGAGCTGGCTCGTGTGTGCCAAAGCCAAGGCCAAGGCCAGGTCTTTCTGCATTTTCCCAGGTTACTGAAGTATGGGGGAGGGTGATCTGGCCACTTCAGGTCTCCACCTCCCCAACCCTAGGCTAGAGCTCAGGCAGACTTAGCCACTGATAGATAGCACTGCACTGGTGTCTGCCAATTCCCCTGGCTGTGAGAAGGCATGCCTGGGGTCCTGGTATTGGTGCTTTTACTGGCTGCATCCCTATGGGGCTCGGGATCTCCTACTGGTCTACTCAGGTGGGGCTTGTTGAGACATCCCCATCCTGTACTGGTCCCCTTCAGCCACAGCAAGAGGGACCCTTCCCATAGATCTCCCTAACCTCTCACTGGCTCCCCTATTTCAGAATTTTTCTTGGGGCAATATTCTCTGGGTTTTTCAAGGTCCACAAGGGGGGATAAGAGCACCTACAGTTTCTTCTGCCATCTTGGCTATCAGAAGTTAAAGCATTAAACTTTCAAACATCTAGTCTATGGACTGAGAGCCGCAGAATTAACTGCTGACACTGCAGCAGGCCCTACAGTTGTCTCTCACCAAGCTTTGACACACCCCTGTCCTGTGCTGGGAAATTTGGGAATAGCCGCTGTGGCAGCTGATTCAATTTGGCAGGGCTCATTCCTGCTCCGTTATGGTTGGGTCTGTGCTGGAGCAGCCCGCTTGCTCTGTGCTCTGCGCTCCACCCGCCGGGTGCAACAAATCCTACCCTTTGACTCTCCATGTTGTCTTGGGCTGGAACTCTGCCACACTCTGTCTTCTAGTGGATTCTACCACTCAACAGTTTGTTCAGATTCACTTTTTAGAGGTACCTGAAGGAATTTATGGGAGAGCTCAAGTGGGTTCCTGCTGTCACTCCACCCTCTTGGGTCCACCCTCCCTTACCCAGGACTTTTAAACATAGAAAATGAAATTTCAACTAAAAGAATTCACACACAAAAAAAAACTTCCAGAAAAAAATTAAATTATTTTTTTTAAAGCAAGACATATAGCAGTTAAATTGAACAGTTCACCTAAACAGTGGCAAGTTTTGCAAGTCATTAGGAGACTTTCAAATACAAAAAAATAAAAAGAAGAAGACATTCAAATGACACAAGACTATTATGCACTCACTAGAAAAAGGAAGAAGTAATGGAATAATGTATTCCAAAGAGCAGTGGAGCTCAGGATACAGTGCTGAGTGACTTATCCTACATATCCAAGCTTAACCATGTAGCCTAAAAATAATAAAGAAAAGTTTCAGTCAGCTTTTATATGTGCAGTGGAGCCCCTCCCTTGTAAATCTCAGCTGGAATAGAATCAGCACTAGGTGCTTTGCCACGCCAAAGGAGCCTAAAGGCATTTAAAACTTCTTCTTCCTTTGGAAGTTCCTTTGCAACTTCAGCTAGGGAGGGATTGACTTTAACCTGAGGTAAATGGTCAATGGCCTTAGCATTGATCGATGATGATCTGTTGAGAGCACTATGGAAGTGGTCAGCCCATCTCTCTAGTATCATATCCTTATCACTAATCGAAGTAGCTCTGTCAGCGCTGTGTAATTGAGATTCACCATAGGTCTTAGACCCATAAATAGCCTTCAGGGCATCATAAAAGCATTTTAGATTGTTACTATCAGCATAAAATTGAATTTCTTCTGCCTTCTTGATGAGCCAGGAATCCTGCATCTCTCTAAATTTTGCTTGTATTTTACTTTTGATGTCATGAAATTCTGCTTTCGTAGAGATGGATGAACTGTCCTTCTGGTAAACCCTGTGGACCTCTCATTTTTCATTTAGCAGCTTCAGAATTTCCCCATAATTTTCATCAAACCAGTGTTGGTGTTTGTGGGTATTCTGGCCCAGAAGAGAAAAATGCAGTGCTATACACCAAATCTCTGAAAGCTGCCTACTCTGTTTCTGCTTCACTTTAGCCAATTATGTGTTGCCCAACTTTCCCTCCAAGTTAGCAACAAACTGTTCCCATTCAGAGAAGAGCTCTAATTTGTTGACATTTTGCCTTGGGGATGCCACTTTTGTTGAATGTGAATATTTAGCTG
Source organism: Pseudochirops cupreus (assembly GCA_028627135.1). Lineage (NCBI taxonomy): Eukaryota > Metazoa > Chordata > Mammalia > Diprotodontia > Pseudocheiridae > Pseudochirops > Pseudochirops cupreus. The sequence goes on from CM053582.1 coordinate 127,569,608, forward strand.
GGAGAGAATAAGACTATGATCAGTCCAGCACTCTGTATCACACATTGCCTTTGTTACTCTTGCATCCTGTGTGTGACTTCTTACAATCCCATAGTATACTTTCCAGGGATGTACACATTGATAATGAGGTTGACACATGCATTGCCAGAGCTAGGTCAGTGTTTGGAAGGCTCTGAAGGAAAGTATGGGAGAGAAGAGGTATTAGATTGACTACCAAACTGAAGGTCTACGTAGCTGTTGTGCTGACCTCATTGTTGTATGCCTGTGAAACCTGGACAGTCTACCAGCACTATGCCAAGAAACTGAATTGTTTCCATTTGAATTGTCTTAGAAAGATTCTGAAGATCACTTGGCAGGATAAGGTACCAGACACAGAGGTCATCCTTACTTGAACTAAACTGCCAAGCATTCAAACTCTGCTTTCGAGAGTGCAACTATGATGGGCTAGCCACATCGTTCTAATGCAAAATGTGCACTTGCCAAAAAGACTATTTTATGGAGAACTCACACAGTGCAAGCATTCACATAATGATAGAAGAAGTGATACAAAGACACTCTCAAAGTCTCAAAAACTTCAGAATTGATTGTGTGACATGGGAGACACTGGCACAGGACTGCTCAGTGTCGCATCCCCACATCAGAGGAGATATTGTGCTCTATGAGCAAAGCAGACTTGAGAGAGCTCAAAGCAAATGCAGGATGCACAAATTTGAAGTATCCACCCCAAATGTTCACATGGACTATTTGTGCCCAACCTGTGGTAGAGCCTTCCGAGCTCAGACTGGTCTGATCAGCCACAATCAAGCACACTGAAACTTGACTCTAGCATAGTGATCTCATTTTGGTCTTCTTTGAGGACAAAGGACAACAACCAATAAAGAAAAATTTGAAACATTTTTAGAAAGAAAACCAGAACTGAAGAGATTGTTTGCCTCCTGAACACCCCAAACAACAGTAATGCAGGAGAAGTACGTGAACGCAGCAGTCAAGGACAGTGACAGTATCAAAGTGACAGCAGAGAGACCAGTAAGAGACTTCTTTTTAAATGTACACAGGGAGACGAGGGTGAAGGTGCAAAACTGGTAGAGGTAACAATAAAGAGGGGGTATTATGGACAGACCCTGAGGACACCCTGCCTAAAGGTGAACGCTGTTTTTTGAGACTGTATTACAACATAGGAGGGTATCTAGAAAGAGGGAGGGAGGGAGGAGAGCAGAGGGATAGAGAAGAGTGAGTTGTACATCAGGGTCGAATCAAGAACTAGCACAGAGGGAAGATATGGTCTCAGAAAGAGAAGAGCTTACAGGACAATGGGTGAGGTTGAAAAGGGGAAGAATGGAAGGAGGCCTTACTTTGGAGGTGGGAGGAAGTTCTACTGATTAATGCCCCTCTGGATGAAGAGAAATGGCTGGTGAATGGAGATGAATACTTTTCACTGGAGGATAGTGGGGGGATTTGATGCTTAAAAAATCTACTTCTCTTGGTTCAAAGGAACTCTGGAGGGCAACTGCCAATGGGAGGAGTTAGGAGAATATGGATATAGGGAGGAGATTTCCAGGCTTATATAGGAAAAAAAGGTCAACAAAAGAGGGGATAGAAGAGTGGTGGACTGTATAGTCTGGGATGTGATAGGGGAACCATCCTGTTATGTGTCAGTAACATTTCTGATATGAAATAATTGACATTGTTTTGAAAGTGAGGCAAAATGGAAAAGAGAAATTCATGGGGCAGGCCCTCCAAGGCAGAAGCAGAGTGTACCAAGAATAGAGAGCCTAGAATGGATGCCTTGGAAGCTTTGATTGCATGAAGGAAAAAGAGACCAAATAATTATAGGAGTCATAAATCAGAAAATGAGGGTCTAGAGCAGTGGTTCTCAACCTCCTAATGCCGTGACTCTTTAATACTCATATGTGGGCATATCTGCATGTGGGTGGACCCACCTTGGTGTCTCAGTTCCTAAGACCATCACAAATATGTGTTTTCTAATGGCCTTAGGCGACCCCTGTGACCCCTGTGAAAGGGTTGTTCGAACTCCAAAGGGGTCATGACCCACAGGTTGAGAACCACTGGTCTAGAGTAAACAGAAAAAGAAGATAGATAATGATGAGAGTGAGAGAAATCCTTTTTGAAAAGGGTGTAAAAGTATATATTTAAAAACTAAGGAACAGGACTAGCTGAAGTGGAGAAGAGGAAGAAGGAATCTATTTGACTTAAGGGAAATAAGAGGGGGGAAGAAATATGTAACTAGATAAAAGTAGGAAAGAAAAAGGGATTAATTAAAAAAATCTTTAAAGAGAAAGAGGTATCAAACAAGAAGAAAGGATCAAGATTGAGGGGAAAAGAACCAGTGGGAACAGGGCCACTTAAAAAAAAAAAGATTAAAATAAAGTAATGTAACTGAAGGAACATAATACTGTGTTTACAGCAGAAGAAGGAACCTGAAACTGAAAAGTTTCTGCACAGACAATATTAATATACCTAGGATAAGAAAGGAAGTGATCAAATGGGAAAAAAAAATCTTTGTATGATATTTCTGTGATAAGAGTTTGGTGTCCTAGACATGTTAAACAATCAGTAAAAATATATAAGACAAATAGCCATTCTGTAGTAGATAAATAATTGAAGGATATGAATAAATAGTTCTCAAAAGAGAACTGCAAAGTATTTGCAACCTCATGAAAGAATGATCAAAATCACTAAGAAACACAAATGAAAACAACCCTGTGGTTTCACTTCGCACTCTGAAAATTGGGGAAAATGGCAGTGGCCAATGCTGGAGAGGTTGTGGGATGATAGGCATACTAATACATTGTTGGTGGAACTATAAAATAGTATAACCGTTTTGGAAAGTAATTGTGAATTATGCAAATAAAGTGACTAAAATATTGACTCCCTTTGAACCAGAGTTTTCATTACTGATCTTATACCCTAAGGAAGCCATTAATAAGAAAAAAATCGCTGTATATATTCAAAAAATATATATAATAGCATTTTTTGTGATAATTAAGAATTAGAAACTCATCAGTTGGGGAATGGTTAAATCATGGTACATCAATGTAATGGAATATTACTGTACTGTAAGAAATTATATGTGATGAATATAGAGAAGCATAGAAAAATTTGTGGGAACTGCTGTAAAACGAAGTAAGCAGAGGCAAGAAAACAGCATACACAGTAACCTCAACAAAGTAAATGGAAAGAACACCACAACAAAAACACAAAAGTAATACAACAAAATTATAAAAATTAAGTGGGACTCAAATGAAAAGATGAGAAGATGCCCCTAACCTACCCTTTTGTAAGGTGGGGGTCTGTGATTGTCACACATCACCCATATTTTCAGACTTTTTCAATATATCTGTCAGTTGTGCTGGGTTTTTTTCCCTCCAAAAATTACTGTTTGTTATATAGAATGTCTCTCTGGGAGGGAGAGTGGGGGAAGAAGGATGCGTGGGACAGCATGGTGATGTAGGAAACAGAAAATATCGATAAAAACTTACTTTAAAAAAGAGAAGATAAAGTATAGGAAATAATACAGAAATCTGGTTGGAAGCAGATTGTGAACAACTTTTTGTCCTAGTTGGAGGAGTTTGAATATTTGCCTAAAAGCAGCAACTGGGGAGGTACTGAAAATTTTTAAACAGAGGAGTATTATGGTAAGGACCACGCCTTAGGAAGATTTTTTCGAAGTTGTTTGTAAGGTGAATTGGAGAAGGAACGCACTGGAAATAGCAAGATAAAGTAGAAGGCATGTATATTTGGGTGGTGTCTTCTAAGCAAGCAATTGATGACGTAGGACTTCATTTCCAGAACAAATTAGGGATAGAAAAATCACTTTGGGGGCAGTACCAGTCCTTAACAGTAGGTATGGATCTTAATTTAGCAGAAGACTCATAGACCAGAATTATGTAAAGCAATGTGTATTTATTATAGTGTATTTTAATAATCTTAAGGAAACCTGAAGTCCTAAAATGAAATACCAGGGAGCAAGGTCATGGACAAAGATGGTATACTCAAGAACCCTAAGTTAGGTGAACTTCAAGTCACAGCAGTAGGAGGAAGGGGGAAATTAGCCATTATCCTTCAGAAGGGCCACTCTTTACACAGGTCTCCCCTGTCCGTGATACAGTACCTCATAGAATCCCTGGTTTCCTTCCTGGCTCAGCCCAAATGTTGCCTCCTACAGAAAGCCTATCCTGTTCTCCCCCAGTTGCGAACGCCCCCTCTCACAGGAATGACTTGATCTTCACTTATCGGTACATTTCTTCAGGGCCAAGATGACTTCAATTTTTGTCTGTGTTAACAGCGCCTCCTGACAGGTTTTGTGTCTGTAGGCGCCTATTAGATATGTACTAAATCAGTAATAAAAGCGTGTTGACAATTAAGCCGGAGTAACGAGCTAACTCTTTTTTACCGTGTAGCTTTGTTGTGTACAGCAGGTGCAGGTTCTTCGTGGCTATTCACCTGCAAACGCCCTTTCTCAGTTCCATGTCATGTCGAGCACTTTCCGTGTGCCAGCACCACCCAGGTCCCTTTGCTCACCCAATTCCATCTTCAAGGGACCTCTGTTTTGTTGGAAGAAACAGTAAGGCATAGGTAAATAGGTACACAGTGTATAAAAGGGAAATGTAAACCAATTTTGTGGTGGTGTTATGGAAGAACACCATGGAGGTGAAGAGGAAAAGCCCTACGAGCATGGGGAAGAGTCTGTGTGAAGGTATGAGCTGTGAGGTAGAATGTCATAAACAAGGAAGGCAAATAGACCAATTGTCTGGAACATTAAGTGAGTGACGGAAAATAAGGTAAAGCCAGGCCAGAAAGATAAATTGTGAAGGGCTTTAAATCCTATATCTAGGCTAGGGGATATAAAGGATGGTCCAGAAGGGAATCCTGAGACAGAGAATTCATAAGTAGAAGGCAGACCAGGAGAGAACATTTGTGTTAGGAATCAGGAAGGAAAAATATTTAGAAAAAGGGGACAGTCCATGGTATTGATTGCTACAGAAAGGGAAAGAAGGATGAGGAATAAGAAAAAGCCATTAGATTTAGAAATTAAGAGTTCATAGGTGAAGACTGTTGTCTGAGTCAAAGGCAGACCACAGAATTCCCCCATATCTATTCCAGCAAAATCCTGAGGTTCAAACCAAACCAAATATGGTTTTAAAAAATGCAATAAGAAGCTATGGTGACTTCTACCTTAGAACTGCAAAAAAAGCCAGAAGCCCCGAGGCAGTAGTAAAGGGTACCCTCTGTATCTTCCAGCCCCTGCACCTTCAGTGGAATCAGAAAAAAAACACATGTATCCTGCAAAGTTCTGTGTTATGATGTCCTTATACTCAGACCAAGATAAGGTGAGGAGTTCTGAGGTCCCTAAAAAACTCTGTCTTGAGACTTCTTGAAGATTCAGGCTCTGAACCCCAAAGATCCTACAGAGCCAAATAACCAAGAAGAGGAGGTCAGCACAAGAACTCAGGAGACAAACCAGACCAACTAACCCATCCAAAGGTGTGATGGGAGTGAAACCTGACTGTGACACAAAGCCCCAATTCAAAAACCAAAGCTGGAGAACTGAAGAAGTTTAAAGAAAAACACCCCAACACCATCTAGTATCAAAAATTACTGTAACAACCATAAGCAGAGATTCAAAGGGAAAAAAATCAGTTTTTCACAAGGACTACATGAATGTGTAGACAAAACAAATTAAGAGAGAAAATATGAACTAAAAGCTCAAGAGAAAAAAAAATTGAAAGAGAATAAGCTTAGAAGAGAAGGTGGTAAACCTTAGCGAAGAAATGGAATCCATGAAAATTAGAATAGACTAAAAAGAAATTGATGACTTCGTGAGACAGCAAAAAATATTAGAACAAAATGAAAATACTGAAAAAATAAAGGAAATTTAATCTATCATATGTTGAAAACAACTGACCTTGTAAACAGGTCAGAGGGAGATAATTTAAGTCATGGACTCCCTGAAAATCATGAGTTAAAAAAAAAAGCCTGGACATTATCAAAAATGAATCTAATCAAATTAATCAGAATTGGAAATTGTTAGAACCAGAGAGAAAAATAGAGATAGAATCCTCAAATCATTGCCTGAAAGAAACCCAAAAAGCAAAAGCCCCAGGACTGTTATAGCCAAGCAGGTATAGTGCCAAGAAATTATAGTCAGGATTATACAGGACTTGAAAGCTTCTACTAAAGACAAGAGGAAAAACCCCAGGAATGTCATAGCCAACCTGAAGAGCCACCACATCAAAGAAAAAATATTGCAGGCATCCAGAAATAATCAGTTCAAGAGCCAAGGGGCTACAATGAAGATCATATTTCAACTGTGGTAACATCTACTCAAATATGGGAAAAGATACTGGATTATAGTATTCTAAAAGGCAAAAACTATAGGCTTACCACCAAGAATAACTTCCCTCCCAGAGCCAAGTATAATCCTATAGGGGGAAAGTGGGTCTTTAGTGGAATAAAGGACTTGCAGGCATTTCTGATGAAAAGATCAGAACTAAATATAGGAATTTTGAGATACAAACACAAGAGTCCAGAGAAATCTAGAAAGTTAAACTTCTTTGTGCAATTGAAAGGAAATGTATTAATGATATGATGCTAACTTTCTAACAGGGATGAGAAAGCAGTGTTCCTTCAGAATCTTAATGTCTTCAAAGGTTATTAAGGAAGTTAAATCAAAAAAAAAAACACAGGTCCTGGGTATGTAATAGTTCTCTTATGAAGGTTTGAAAAGGAGAAATAAAAGAGAGTTATAAGAGAAATATACTAGTGAGGAAAAGAGGAGGATATGGAACTTGCTATCTTCATAAGTGGGAACATGTGAAGAATAAATAGGCATAAAGGAAGAGGTGGGGAGAGTGAGTATTAGATGAAATTAACTTTTGTCTCAAAGGAGGTTTGAATATACACACGTGTGTAAAACCAGTTGGGTATATAGATGCATTAAATTTAGTAGGGAAAAGTTTAACATGGGAATAGGGGTTAAGAGGGAGGGTGATTCGGGAGAAGAAATAGCCACAAGCAAAACAAGCTTCCTGACCCTGAAGGGAATATTAAAAGAAAATAATTAGAATCTGAGGAGTGCTTTAAATTGTCTCAGACAGCTAGAGAATTGGCTGAACAAACTGCTGTATGTGAATATAAAATGTAATGGAATAATATAAGAAATGACTCAAAAGATAGAATCAGCGCAAAGTGAAGTGAGTGGAACCAGGACAGTCTATACAAGGAAACACTATTATAAAGAAAAGAAGTTTGGAAAAATGAAGAACTCTAATCAAGGTAGTGACTAGCCATGTCTTCAAAACACTTATGATGAAGCATTTTCTTACCTTCTAATAAAGATGTGATAGAAACAAGGTACAGGGACATACTTTTAGGACATGGTCACTATTTAGGTTTGTTTTGTTTGACTATGTTTGTCACAAGCTTTTTTTTAACTGGGGTAGCAGCAGGAGAGGGAGAATAGCAATAGTGATTATCCCCCAATAAACAGGACCATTACAACTTTTTTTTAATGAACAGAAGAGAAATGAAGGAATCATAGACAAGCAGGACAGTAGGACAGTTC
>CM053582.1:127577692-127609215 GCA_028627135.1 Pseudochirops cupreus
TATGTATCTGTGATGCTTGCATTGGGCAAGCAGGACAGAGTAAGTCTGTCACAGAATAAGTCTGTGCTAGGTCATTCTATGGTGCTCTCACAGAGCAAGTCTGTGCTAGTGCCTTCTGTGGCACTCTCACCCCCATGGAAGGGATATGGGATTCTTATAAAAAGAGGAATTTAGGGGTGGTCTAGAGGAGGAGTTTGGAGAGGGTCTTCAAGAGGAGTTAATGAGGTCAATGCAAGAGTAGATTGATATTTTGATAGGCTGAAGGGTGGGAAGAAGATGGACAGTGGAGGGCCAGGCTAGTAACAGAAGTTTGGGCCCACCCACAATGAAATACTTACGGCCTCTGCAAATGCCTCATCAAGTGGGAAGATTCAATCAGACTTCAAGGGGTTTCCCAGAGCCTGTACCTCATCGGACAGAATAGTCATCTGGAATTGTGATGGGTCATTACATTGATCAGAATTCTGAAATCTTTCCAAGTTGTTTATCTTTATGATGTTATCGTATAAATTGATTTCCTGGTTTTGTTCATTTATTTTGCATTGGTTCATAAAAGTCTTTTCAGATTTCTCTGAAAACCATCCACTTCATTATTACTTATAGCACAATAATATTCCATTACATTCAAATACCACTATCTCTTCAGCTATTCTCCAGTTGATGGGTACTCTTTAGTTTCTACTGTCGAATGAAAACTTGGTGGAGCAGGGGATAAAGTCCTGGGCCTAGAGACAGGAAAATGAATTCAGATCTGATCTTAGTCACTTTTTAGTTGTGTGACCCTGAGTAAGTCACTTAACCTCTGTTTGCCTCAGTTTCCTCAACTGTTAAAATGGCAATAATAGCACCTGCCTCCTAGGGTTGTGGTGACAATGAAATGAGATAATGAAGTAAAAAAAACTTAAGTTGTAATCCCTTTTGTGACACATAGTAGGCATTTAATAAATGCTTGTAATAATAAATGTGAACCAATTCACAGCTTCAGCTGCAGAGCCCTAATGATCCTGTTTTCCTATATCCCCTCAAAAATTTTGTCATTTTTCCTTTTTATCCATATTTATCATCTTTGATACTTTAATGACTATGAAGCAGAGTTGCTTTAACTTGCATTTCTCTTGTGTGAATTAATTTTCAAAAGGGCAAATTTAAGATTAATGTTGGGAAAACTTCTTTATAATGAGAGTTGTCCCAAACCACCTTGGGCTGCTTTGGGAAGTAGTCATTTCTCCCTCACTGGAGGTCTTCAGTCAAAGGCTTGATGACCACCCGAGACTCTCCTAGAATGAATTTTTGTTGAGATAGGGTTTGGATTAGATGGCCTTTGAAGTCCCCTCCAATTTAGTTTTTGTAAATCTTTCTGTGCTGGGATCCATCATTTAAATACTAGAGTCATACATTCTTATATTTGAAAGGAAACTCAAAGACTGTCTCACCTAGCAGGTGGTATTCTATGTCCCATGGGCCAGATCTGACCACTGCCTCTTTTTATATGACTTGCAAGCTAAGAATTTTTTTTTCCTTTTTAACAAAATAAGGTTTTAGTTCAAAAAAGGTCAAAACCATTCTTAGCTCACAGTTATACAGAAATAGATGGTGTGCCACAATCAACCCACAGGCCACAGTTTACTGACTCCTGAAACCCATTGACTAAACAGAGTTGGTTCCTCTTTCCCTGACTCTTAATATTTCATTATGAGGAGAGTCTTATTCAACATCTTAAAATGCTTGTGTAGGAAAAAGGGAACTGGAAATAGTTTAACCCAATTCAGGTAAGCCTTTAATCTAGAACTATAGAAGGAATTAGAACAGAGACAAAGGATGGGTTCTTTTCTAAGGGCTATTACATGCTCATACAGTTGGGTGCCTGAGGAAATTATGTGGCAGTATTCACTGCTATGAATTTCCTTAAGTGCAGGACATGAAGATCTCCCTACATCCCTACAGATTCTGTTATTGTCTAACTCTAAACAGATAGTTTGTGTGGTTAAAACTTTGAATATTTCTCTTCTGTCCTTTTTATTCTTTGACTTTGTCATCTTTGCCTGGAGTAAAGCTTTATCTGAGATTAAGCCCCAAAACTCTGCTGAACATGATTTTAGGGAAAGAAGGAAACCTAAAAAAGGAGGTGCTTAAAGACAGCAGGCCCCACCCCCCAGTTCTTTTCACAGCTCTAGAATAAACCATGTCCCCAATATCCAAGAGCCATGAATTGTACAATTAGCACGAAACCATGTTTTTCTTTTACATGAGCAATAATTTGAATAAAGCTATGTACGCATACATTTTGTCCTTCTTTAACCTGGTTGTTGGTCACGTCATGATAACATTTCTGTGAGAAGTACTTTTGTTTTATTGCTGTGGGGGGAGGAGAGAAACAGTTACCTCCATCAAGGATGAAATGATTCTGACACAAATAATAAAAATGTTTAAAGCAAAAAAAAAAAGCATGGCATACTACTGCCCACTATCATTGAATGCCAGATTTAACTTGTGATCACTTTCCTGTATCTGAGGATGTGCCAGATGGATCAGGCCAGGAATCCCTGGCCTGATCACTAACCAGGGCATTTAACCAGAGCAGCCTGTGAGGTGTAAGTTGCTACTGTTCTGCATGGTCCCAGGCAATTTGTTTTTAGTGACCAAATTCCTAATTTGCTTCTTGGGATTTACTCTCTTTCTTTGATTTCTTATAGAACACTAGAGCTAGAAGGGACCTTGGAACATGATATTAGAGCTGAAAGACTGTAGAGATAAGCCACTTTTATTCAACACAAGGACCTCTTCTGTTTGTTGCCTTTTGCTTTAAGGTTCATGCTGCAGTCCAGTAGCTGGTATTATGCTTTCCATGTATACTGGGAGTTTGAAATCCTCCTCTGGCCCTGATATAGTAAAGTTCTTTCTCACTTAAGATAATATCTTATGATCTTGTTAGGTAAAAATACATTGTGAAATTAAGTTCTGGAAAGAAAAGAAACATGTAAAACCAAATTTTCTGAGGGTCTTCCATACCAGGACATTTATATGGAATTAATCAAATAGTCAGTGTCAGAAAGAATGAGCAGCATTAGAGGTGACCACATGCCTAATGGTGCTTCCCAGACCAGTCACACTAGTGAGCTCCAAAACTGGTCTACAAGAAAATTAGCATGCTGTTAGAATAGCGTCTGGTGTCAGGAGAGTTGTTGTTGTTAAGTTATTCAGTCATGTCTGACTCTCTGTGATCCTGTGGACTCGAGCATACCGGTTCTGTCCATGGCATTTTCTTGACAAGGTACTGGAATGGCTTGCTATTTCCTTGTCCAGTGGATTAAGGCAAACAGAGGTTATATGATTTGTCCAGGGTCCCACTGCTAATAAGTGTCTGAGGCCAGAGTTGAACTTTAGTCTTCTTGACCTGAGGCTCAGTACTCTATCCACTGAGCTACCTAGCTTCTAGAGAATAACTATAGTATTCTTATCTCTCTTTGGTTCCTTCCAGCTGTGTTCTGTGGAGATCCTGGTGTCCCACCCTATGGGAGGAGAGAGGACCGGGGATTCTCTTACAGGTCATCTGTTTCATACTCTTGCCCACCTCCTCTAGTGCTTGTGGGCTCATCAAGAAGGTTCTGTCAATCAGATGGGACATGGAGTGGCACCCAGCCCAGCTGCATAGGTAAGAAGATATTGTAGCACTAGGCAACCATACTGCGCTGGCAAATAGCAAGTCTAAATTTTAGACAAAGTTATCTCACAGATGTGGTATGAAACCCTAAGCAAGGCTTTCACTTGACCATTTCTGGGCCTTTATATTTTTCTTTGACCTCTCTGAAAAGACAATGAAATAGGCATAGCTAAAGTGATATTAGAAATATAGAATCAACAGGGAGAAGAAAAGTCAAAAAGGTGAGGAAGACAATAAGTCTACATATTTCTTTGAAATAGCCATTTTTCCAAGTGGGAAGAGGAGATCTTCCAAGTTTTCCAGGTAGATTGTTTCTATATTTTTATAACCTAGATCCAGCTCTTACCATGTGTTCAGACCCTGGTGTACCCCAGTTTGGGATGCAGAACAACTCCCAAGGCTATCAGGTAACTGTAAAAATCAGTACTAAATTGATCAACTCTTCCTCATATTCCATCTGCCACTACTAAGGGTGAAAGAACAAAGAAAGATGTTGTTTAGGAACAACAACAGCTTACAGTAAAGGATTGGATGGAACTTTAGGAGTCGTTTTCATCTGCTTGCTGGAAATTGCTAGAGAAAGGTAGAGAGAACAGTTTTTAGACCACTTAGAAGTGACATTGGGTAATAAGACTAGGAAACTGAATGGATGGTGATAATAGAGGAAGAGGTGAAAGGTGGTGATGGGGAACCTAAATAGAGAGTTAAATATGGGTGAGAGATGAAAGTTTGATAAGGGGGGGAGGGCAGTTATATGGAGGTTATGGTAAGGATAGTAATGGGGAAATAGTTGGAGAGTTGATCCTGGAAAAGACAGGATCATGATACAGTAGATGGAAGATAATAATGATGACAATGATTGGATAGAGGGAAGGTTGATGATGGGGCATGTTAGCAAGTTGATTATGAAAGAACAGATGGAATATGATGATAGGAGATAGATAAAAGTGATGATAATGGGGACAAATGGAGGGTGATAGGTGTTATATAGAGAGGGTTAGTGATGAGGGCATAGTATAGATGGGAGGATGATATTGATAAGCAGGTACTTGAAAGATAGCCGAGGGTTTAAATAGAGGGACATAATGAACGTGAGAAGGGAAGGCCTGTTGGAGGTTGCTAATGAGGGACTTGGTTCTTATCACAGGTTGGAAGTCTAGTGCTTTACCGTTGTCAAAAAGGTTACTTGTTGCAAGGCTCTACCACTAGAACCTGCCTCCCCAACCTTACTTGGAGTGGAACTCCACCAGACTGTGTCCGTAAGTAATCTTAAACTACATCACAAGAAATTTTGATCACACAACAGGGAGAATTTACCTGTGACATGATGAAATAATAGCTATAGGAAGTTCAGTTCTTTTAAGAAAGGATTTAAAAAATGAGACCACAACTGCTCCTTTTCCCCTTAGTAAAAGTGTTCATGGTATAAGGGTCTTAGACCACCTTACAAATACCCGTATTAGCACTACCTTGCCTTGGAGTAAGCAAAGGCCATTTGTCATCAAGGCAGATGTCCAAAGGAAAAAATGGGATTACTTTCCTGGAGAAATTTAACATGCAGAAAAATTTCTACCTTTCTGGGAAGGGGAAACCTTAGAGCAAAGAAAGGGATGAAGTAACCTCCAAGGACTCTATTAGGTGCAGGTCCTTATAGTCTCTTTCCTGTCTTCTAGCACATCACTGTAAGCAGCCAGAGACACCCACCCATGCCAATGTGGGTGCCCTGGATTTGCCCTCCATGGGCTACACACTGATCTACTCCTGCCAGTCGGGTTTCTCTCTCAAAGGTGGCTCTGAACACCGTACCTGCAAAGCTGATGGCAGCTGGACAGGGAAACCACCTATCTGCCTGGGTGAGCCTACATATGCCTAATGATCCACTGTTGCCAGGAGTATGTATGTGGGGAGGAAACTTGTGAAAATGAGTGTAGACAAAGAGGCTAAAAGAAACTTTCATTTCCAGAATTTTTCTACCCTTTGGAAGTCAGAAATTTAGAAATAAGGCATAAGAAATAAGAATCTAAGATATATTCTAGATGGTACATTATTTGAGTCCCTCTGTAAATGTTTCTATCCCTCCCCAGTCCCTTATAGCAGCAAGCACCCTACCATACCCAGGATGGCTGCTAGCACAGGTTGTGAGATCTGCTTTTCTAAAGAAAAGCAACTCAAAATGGGTTAACAATCTTACTTTAATCAAACATGTATCATTTACCTAGTTCAGGGGAAAAAGTCAGTACCCTGAACTTCAGAGAACAGAAACAGAAGTTACAAGCAGACAAAAAAATACAGACAGAGAAACAGACCAGCAGACAGGGCTTCCAGCTGTCTGACCATTACGTCCATACCTAGTTAGTTACCAGGCACCAACATCTGGGTTTTCAAAGCCAGGGGACTCAATGGCTTCCCAGAGTCTCATCTGGCCAAACCACACAGCTCTTCCCAAAGTGAGCCCCAAAGCAAAACCTGACATCAGGGTATCAGCCTTCTTCTGGGTCAGAGAATGTCATAACCCTCTTGACCCACTGCCCGATCATAAAGTAACAAGGTGTGGGCATTCCTGAAAAACAAGCCTCCCACCACAGGCTCCATGTGACCACATTCAGCCTATTGGGGGCAGAGTATATTTTCAAATCAGGGAAGGTTCTCAGATTCACTTAAGCCTATCAAAGGGCCAAGGGGCAGGGAAGGTCTTTAGATTCCCATTACCATTACATCCCTTTAGCTTTGAGTCATGTCAGGAGCAGACAGGGCAAGTAGCAGGACCACAAATTCAATTATTATTTCTTAAGCCAACATGAGAACCATTTCAAGGACTGCAGAGGTTGTGGGTGGAAGTAGGGTTTGGGGTGGGGGATGGCTGAAGTTTGTTGATGTAGCACCAACATAATATTCACAGTGCCTATGGTGTCTATGAATATGCCAGCTTAAGTCTGAATCACAAAATATAACACTCTCCACATGGAAGACAGAACCAAAACATTTATTCAAACATCAGAAAGCCAAACCCATCATAGTAACAAAGAAATCTGTACATAATAACTATGCAGAGGGCTCTGCCATCCCCAAGCCTTCCCCCTGCTAAGGCCTTCCCACAAACGAACACTCACACCTTGCTGCCTGCTTCCTCTCGCTCCCTCAGCTCTAACTACTCTGACCAACTTCTTCTGTGCTCTGCTTCACTCTTCTTGCTCCACCCCTTCCTGCTTCACCTGCTTAGTAAGCTCCTTCTACCACAGACTCATGTGACTCAGGCTTCCATGTGACTCAAGCAGGTCACATGGGCTTATTAATAGAGGCGAAAGATCTTCCCATTAAGCAAAAATACATTAACATTACAGTTGGCAAAAAGACACATTGGAAATTCTTTGAGGGTTTCCATTACTTTTGTTTATGCAACAATCCAGATCATGGTAGCTTCAGATTCATCAGGCCTGAAGCTTCAAGAGAGGGAACATAAGGATACTTTTACCAGCTCTGCCTTGGGGACTAAAGGAGTCCTGCAGGAAACTGTTAACAAATTGGGAAATGTGTCAGGTAGCTTTGTGAATGGTACAATTGAAGTAAATTCAGAGTAATTCCCAGGTTGATTTGCATTGTGGGGGTCCAGAGTCCCAGACCTGGGAAAAGCATTTTCAAGCCCACCCTCCTTACATCAGGGAGACATTCGAAGCTGAACAGAAACTTTCCCTAGATATCTCTCATTCTTTTTTCTTAATTTATTTATTTTTAGTTTTCAACATTCACTTCCATAAATTTTAACTTTTCTCCACTTCCCTCCCCCATTCTTATAAAACCTTCACTAGATCCTCCATCCTCTTATGATATGATGCCCTATCTCTTCTCCCTTTTTCTCCCAAACTCCTTACAGAAGTTGGCCGCATCGTCTCCACTTCCTCTTCTGTCACTCTTCAATCCTTTGCAGTCTTGCTTCCAAACTTATTACTCAATTGAAACTGTTCCCTCTAAAGTTACTAATGATCTCTTAATTGTCAAATTTAATAGTCTTTTCTCAGTCCTTATCCTTCTCTACCTGTCTGCTACATTTCATATTGCTACCCACCCTTTCCTTCCTGACATGCTGTCCTCTCTAGGTTTTCATGGCACTTTTCTCCTGTTCTTTTCCTACCTGTTTGACTCCACCCTGCCCCTTTCTTGGTTTTCTTTGCTAGTTCACCATATAGTGCCCCCACTTCCCCTCCCCGCCCCCCACAATTGAGAATGTTTTCATCTTCACTGGCTTGGTATTGTCATCAGCTTTGGTAAGTTTAACTTATCTCTATACAGATGAAATTTTACAGATTAACAGATTTATATATCTAGCCCAAGTATATCCCCTGAGCTTCAGTAATGCATAACCGGTTATCTATTTGACTAACTGAATGTCGTAGAGATATCTCAAGCTCAACATATCCAAAACTGAATTTGGTATCTTTACACCAAACTCTCCTCTCTTCTAGACTCTCCTATTTCTAACAAAGGTATTACTATCCTTCCAAACTCCCAGGTTTGTAACCTTGGCATTAGCTCCAGTCCTTCACTCTCTTGAGCTCATTCCCTTTATTCACTCTGTTGGCATTTTTTACCATTTCTATCTCCACATCATCTCTTTTTCTTTACACTTTACTCACCCTCTTCACTCACACAGCTACTGATTTACTTTAGGCCCTCATAATCTCATGCCTAGATTATTGCAACAGTCTCTTAATTGGTTCCCTTGCCTAAAGCCTCTCCCCATTCTACTCCATTCTACACATTGTAGCCAAAAGGTTTTTCCTTAAGTGCAGATAAAAGATTATGTAACTTCTCTACTCAACATATTCAAGGGCTCAATATTGCCCATAGCATAAGATACAAGCTCTATTTAGCTTTTAAAGCGCTACTCAACTTAACACTAACCCATCTTTCTAGTCTCATTGGATACTACTCCACTCTGGGGTGTAGGGTGCGTTCAGGGAAGACTAGTACCTCTGGTATGAAGGCTATTATCCCCTTTTCAGGGCTGCTTTCTACCTTTGGTACCCACCTGATCCACCTCTCACTTGTGGCTCCAAGAAGCAGTCGCATGCACAACAGCCACATCCCAGTAAAGCTTTTTGGCAGATGGGCTAAAACAGATTGAAGGTAACCAAGGGGTCTCTAACCTGTTGATGAGTAGGAGGGTATTTACTCCATGCATATGAAGACTGGTGGAATGGGCAATTGAGAACAATTTATTCTGGCAGCTGTAAAGGCAACTGAAGCAGGCACAGTGAAGTACATAGAGCTTGGTTAGACATCAAAGATGCTAAAGCCATCCACTGGATCTCAAGTCATCAAGACTATCCTGCCACTGGACTATGATGATTCTGGAGGAGAGAGTGAGGCCAATGGCTTCATGCAACACTGCCTCACTTAAATCCAATTTACACACAAATCAAAAGACATCACCCATACCATTACCTACCTCAAAGTCCTGTAGTGACAGGCAAGTGACAAAACAGGAGGTGTGGAGCTGTGGTCACAACCCTGCACACAGGTGGCCCAGGCCATAGGGTCATTTCTCACCAGAAGGAGCAGTGGGATTTAGCAGCCCCCTGGATGTCTGAGCAGACTTTTAAGGATCACACTGCTCACCTCCTGCTGTGAGGAACGTGCTAGAAAAGGTGCCCTAAAAATCATCTGTTTACCCAACCTGGCCTGATTACCGTGGCAGGTGGGGAATCCCACTTTGTGGTCAAAACACAAAAAAGTATACAAAAACTTCCCAGTGCGGCATGCCCTCATCAGAGTAAATCTACCCTAAATGTTCACATGGACTATTCGTGCCCCACCTGTGGTAGAACATTCTGAGCTCATATTGGTCTGATCAGCCACAGTAAGATACACTATAACTTGACTCTAACACGATGATGTCATTTTGGTTGTCTTTGAGAACAAAGGACAACAACCAACCAACCATCTCCTCACTACCTGGGGATCCAACAAATTTGACCTCTCTCTTCCTTACACAAAACATTCCATTTCCTGTGTCTGTTCCTTTGCATTGGCCACCCCTAGTGCCTTGTATCCCTCCATTCCCAACTCTTTGAATTTCTTTATTTAAGATGAAGCTCAGATACCATCTTCTGTATGGAGCCACTGATGCTTTACCCCATTTACAGTTTTCTTCCACCCAGAATACTTTGTATTTAACTACTTTGACTATATTTGTTTTTATTCACTTTATGTTTATGCCATCTATATGTACATATGTGCAAGTTGTTTCTACCATTAGAACATATATTTCTTGTGAGTAGTAATTGTTTTATCCTTTTTACTTGTAGCCCTAACACCTTACACAGTGTCTAGATGTAGTAAATACTTAATAAATGCTTGATTGATTGAGCAATCAATCCTTAGGCACTCATAAAAAGTGAGGGCTGGGTTTTTTCCTACCAATCTGAATCTTATTCTTCATATCCTTCTTCTTAACTTATGGTTGCTGATCAGAAGTATGGTCTTTTTGACATAAATAGAGGCCACTACATTCTTTCTATGGCATACTGGAAAAATTTGGATTCAGGGAACTTGAAATGATTGCCAGCTTTGCTATTGATATGACCTTCAGCAAGTCATTCCCCTCTCTGGGCCTCAGTTCCATCATCTGTCAAATGAGGTATGGGACTAGATAATCTCTGAGGTCTCTTTTAGTTCCAAATCCTGTGATCCTAGCCAAAGTCTACTTTGTTCACTTCGAGCCTCTTGTCTCTATATAGCACTGCCCTGGAATTATCTGAGGCCAATGACCGTTTCTCATCTCCCAAAAGATTTGCAGGGAGACAGTTTTTGATTCCAACTCCAGATTGGCACAGATTTGGAAGATTTCTGTTCCTGTAAAATTTTCCTGTAAATGACAGTATTTGTCTGAGCAGGTGATGGAAATTTGGTCATTTCTAGAGACAAGGCAAAGTGAGAAGGCTTCTGGGTATGTAATATGTTTGGGAGGAATAAGAACTATTTTTGTTGCAGTAATATTCCCTCTAAGAGGCACAAGGAGAGATGTATAACTTTTCTACCAATGGAGCATGTTTGCCTAATTTTTCTGCGAGACTTGGACAGTCTGGGTAGAACAAGACTGGCGGAGAAGAGGATAAACCTTTATACACTCATGGAAAGGAATGGTGAAGTAGAAAGAATGCTAGATTTACATTTGGGAAAGTTGGGTTCAACTCCTTGATGAAGCACTGACTAGCTTATGTTATCATAAGTTGCAAAGAACTTATGTTGTCTCTCTTAGTCTCCATTTCCTGATTTTGAAAATAGGAATAATTCTACTACCTTCCTTGTGTAGACTTGACTTAAAGAAGCCCACCTTCATAGCTAGAAAAGCAGTCATTTTAAGATAAACAAAAGTTTCTCACTTTGAAGAGTAAATTAGAGATCATATACCCTGAGAAGTGGCATAGACTAGAAATATTAAATAAGCCAAAGAAGGGTTTGAGGAGAAATTCTTGGATAATGGAGCTCTAACATGTTAATTAAGAACTGAGGGTGTTTGTGGAATATTCCTTTGTATGATGGTAATGTTCTTTGTCTGGAGAAAGCACAGGATGACTAAAGTACAGTAATGATGCTGTCCTGATTTTCTTGTTCAGCGGAAGTTCGGCCCAGTGGAAGGCCCATTAGCACTCCCCGGGAGCAACCTATTACCAAAGCTTCAGGTAGGTATCACCTATAACCATAGCTATCTCAAATCCAATAAAAAAAAATAATGCCTACTAATTGCAAATCACTATGCTAGGTGGTAGAAAGTTTATAGAGAATTTTTAGTGTGGAACTAAGATCCATCCAAACCAAGCAAACTAACTAGGCAAGGAAGAACTGGAGAGTACAGAATTCTGAGTTGTCTTCATTCCAATCCAAATTCTATACCCATGAAGTCTCCTAGATGTCGGATTTGAGATTTTGGAATTAGGTCATTCATCTGTCTCAGAGTTCAAGGCCTTGTCCTTAATTTTCTTTTGGGGAATCTCATCCCAACATATTCCTCCCCACTCCTTTTGAGTCCACTTGGTATTTCCTCCTCTGTCCAGATTATACCTAACCTGTGAAAAAATAACATTATAGTTGGACACTTGTATATATGAACAGATGAAAAGTGTTTATGGACTCTTGAGTGTCCATTCAAGGTATTATTTCCTGCTTCTGCTTTCCCACACCCAGTCTTGGAATCTTGTTATCTAAAACTAACAAATAGACCAAGCTAAAGAAGGTGTTACCACCTAAGCCTAGTAAGCTGACCCCTAGAGATACTGTTTAAAGATTCAGTTTAACAAAATTATTGAGTCAGTGGTATATTCAGTTGGCAATTTTGAAATTGGCAGTTTCTGCCCTCAAAAAGCTTACAACCTAATATGAGTTATAAAATATTCCCACATATTACACAAGACACATAGAGAAATATAAGACAGAATGTGATAAAGGTAAAGGAAGGGCCCTGCAGTGAGAAATTTGAGGCAAGAAAGGTTACTTGCAGCTATAGATTTCATGGAAAGCTGCACGGAGGAGGTGATATCCACATTGGACCTTGTAGGAGGAGAGGAAGGATTAGGCAGAGTTGAAAGGGGCTAGGAATGAGTAGCATATGCAAACCTTTAGAGACTAGAGAGGACAGGAAAAGATTAAGGAATAGAATGGTCTAATTTAGGTGGAGCATAAAGTACATGGAGGGGAGTCAAATGAAATCTGACTGAAAAGTTATGTTGGAGCTAGATTTTAGAAATGTATGGAATTTATTGTTTAGTCAGTGGGGAGTCACTGAAGTACAAGAGTGACATGATCTGAATGATGCACAAAGATTACACAGGCTGTATATAGTAAGTGCTATAGGAAATGAGAAGAGGAGGGAGAAGACTGCTTATGTATGTCTATCAAGTTATCAAAGAAAAATGTTAAAGAACATTTGGGTGAAGAGAAGTAGGAGCAGAGATAGAAATAATATTGTCACCAAAATAGGTTACATATACCTGAACAAAAAGAGGTGAGCAGGTGAATTTGGGAGAAGGAGGAAATTAAAGAAAATCATGGTGGCATAACACAGGGATGAAGACTTCCAGGGCAGAGCAACTACAAGTTTCTTGACTTAATGATAATTCATCCTGTAAAACAGTGGTTCTCAACCTTCCTAATGCCGCAACCCTTTAATACTTGTATGTGGGTGTATCTGCATATGGGCGGACCCACCTGGAGACAGATAGAGGAGTGGTGTCTCAGTTCCTAAGACCATCAGAAATATGTGTTTCCCGATGGTCTTAGGCGACCCCTGTGACCCCTGTGAAAGGGTTGTTTGACCCCCAAAGGGGTCGCGACCCACAGGTTGAGAGCTGCTGCTTTAAAAGGTGGAAGAGCCAACAAGAACGAATGAGTTGTTGAGGTAGGAATAATGCGAACCTTAGGATCATTCTATCTTAGAATTCATGATAGAGAAGGAGAGGAAAGTCAGACATACACTGGCATGTGCACTATATTTTAGAGGAATAAATTTCAAAGGTTTTCAAATTCAAAACCATAGAAAGGTTAGGTGGGATCACCTGCACTAAAATTCAGCAGCTGGAAATCAGCCTAGGAAATACAGGAAGCTCTCAAGAATAATCTTAAGAAGAAAATAATAAAATTTTAAAACCCCAAAACATTTCATTGAGGAAAAAGAGGGAGTGTTATCCAAAAAGACCAGAGTGGATGCCTAAGAGAAACCATTAGCTAATTTAAATTTTTAAAAGCCTTGTAAAAGGTGGAAGCCAGGCAGGCAGTGAGGAATGAATGCAAATGTGGCAAGTCCTATAAGAGTAAGAGAGTTCAAATTGGCCTGAGCGACAAAAATGACAAAAATCTGGATGGTTTGTTTTTTTAAAGAAGAATGAGTCACAAAATCAAAGTATAGTTGCTTAATTCTTATTTCTATTCTTTCTTCCATGATCCAAGAGTGGAACAAACAAGACTAATGAGGAGTTTCCAAGATAAATAAGGAAAGAATAGCCACATAGAATAAGACTTTGAGTAGCTCTAGTCCTTATGGAGTGTGTTTGTGTGTGTCTGTGTGTGTGTATACACACACACATATGTATACATACACATATATATTAGAATACAGAAAAAACCTAGCAGATCTGATTTCCTAGTTCCCTATCAGTGGAGCCTTTGAAAGATTATGGAGAACACAGGGGAAGCACAATAGGACTGAAGAAATGCAACTATAGGTCAATGAGCTTGACTTTAATTACTGACAAAGTTTTAAGAATTATCATTAAAACATTAAATGGTTGTTTAGTGAATATCTAGAAAAGTAAGACTCATTCCCAGGACCAAATTTTTTTCATCAAAAATAGGTCATGCCAGACCATTTAAATTTCTTTTAGTGTCATGGTTATTAGACTTGTAGGTGAGGGGAATGTAGTAGATATCATTTACCTGGTTTTTACCAAAGCATTTGACAAAACCCCTCATTCCAGCTCAGAGTTTTAAAATTCATTGTCAGCTTGACAGGACGTCTCCAGTGGAATTTCTCAAGGGATCTGTCTTTCTTCTACTTTTTTAAATCAGTAATTTAGATAAAGGGATAAGTGACACCCTTTCAAATTTGTGTCACTTATTGTTATTTTTTTAAAAATGGGAAAACAAACACATAAGATGATAGAATCCAAAAAGATTTTGGAATACTAGAACATTGGGCTAAATCTAATAAGGTAAAATTCAGGAGGAATAATTGTCATGTTTTATATTAAACTTAAATAGGATGGAAGAGTCATGGTTGGACAGCAATTAATGTAAAAAACATCTTTGGGGAGAGGGGTACATATTGGAAGTTCGATATTAGCCAGTAATAGGATACAGTAGTCTAATCAAGGACATGAATCTAATTTTAGATTATAATTAGGCATAGAATCCAAGAATAAGGGGATAGTTCAATAGTTTAACTAGGATGATGAAAGACCTTGAAATCTTACTTTATAAGAACTGATTGTAGGAACTAGAGATAGTTAGGCCAGGGAAGAGAAGATTAGGGGAGAGCACAGTGATAGTTGGCTTCCTGTTTTTGAAGGACTGGCATGTAAAAAAGAAATTAGACTTGTTTTGGTTGTACCGAGAGAGAAGAACTAAAAGTAACAGGTAAAAGTTACAGAAGGGCAAATTTAAACCTGATTTCATGAAAAACTACCTAAAAATCAAGCATTGTCCAAAAATGAGATGAGCTTCCTTGGAACTTAAGGGCCTGAGTCACCACTTCTCATGAGTATTATGGAGGAAATTCTTGTTTAGGCCTCATGAACAAGATAGCCTCTGAGGTGCCTCCAACTTAAAGGCCCATGAGATCAATGTGAGCTTTAGTAGTTCACCAAGACTTTCCAGAGGAAAAGAAAAGAGTCAAATTGGGAAAGAATTCCCTTCAGCAAATATTGAAGAGCATGAGACTTTGTACTGTAGGAATCAGAATTTAATTAAAAGGTATTCTCTATCCTAATGGGACGAAATTTAAGAGAAAGTGAGTTAGTTCATACTGTGTCTCCCATCTGCCCAGTTCCAAGCACACTGAGTTTAGATCTGGGTTCAGGTCCTAGCTCTACCATTTTTACTCCCTGTGTTACTTTGAGCAAGTCACACTTTGAACTTGTTTCCTTTTCAATAAAATGAGGGACTAGGATTAATTTATCTCTGTGACCCTTTCAACTCTGAATTCCAAGCTCTCATGATGTTCTTTTTCACTTCTGTTCCCTTCCACTTCCTCCATGTACTGCTAGGAATCTATCCTGTTTGGGGTAGCTGTTGAGAAGTTGGCAATTCTGAGGGCTTTTTAAATCACTCATATTTTTAAATTGCTCAGCTCTAACAATAAATGCACAAAGTGCTGTGTAGGTATGAATAATGTTATTGTTATGAGGTCCCTGCCATAGCATTTTTCCAGGAAGATTGCCCTATTATGATGAACATAATTTACCTGAAACATAAAACCATCAACATCCACAACAGCACTGCTTTTTCTTTTTCAAAGAGCATTCACATCAATTATATTAAAGTGACAGTATTAATACCATTTTTTTGTCTCTCCCCACTGAGTTCCAAGCGCTTAAAAGGAATGAAGGACTGTTGCCCTCATGATGTACCCAGACCTGGGAACCCAGTTGTTAGCCCCACAATAAACAAAGTCCCAAACCAGATTTTTCTGGTTATCTAGGAGAGGCATAGCTGAGCCCTCATCTGTTCTCTGCACTGTACAAACTCCTTTCCTCTTTGACACCTTTAGTTCCTGGAGATGTGTTTGCCAAGAACTCCTTGTGGAAAGGGTCCTATGAGTACAAGGGAAGAAGGCATCCAGCCATACTGAGAGTGATGGGCTTCCAGCCAGCTACGGGCAAGGTCAATGCAACCCTCATAGACCAAGACAGGGTCGAGCTACACATGTCAGGTAAGGAGGAGGCAGCTTTGTTGGGGGTGGGAGGTCGGGGGGTGGGGATGTATAATTAGGGTTTCAGAGTCAGGCACCAAAAGGTGTGTGTAGGTTGCATATACCTCTGTTTTTGTAAGTGTATATCAGTCAGCAAGAAGAGTGTCAGGGGTTTATGTGTATGCATTTATGTTTCTCTGTGAATTTTCCTGTCTCTTTGTGTCTGAGGCAGACATATGTATGCGGATACCAGTATTCAGAGCTCTCCAGCAGCAGAACAGAAAAAAAATAATCATATTACATATATGCCAAGCTGGATGTAGAAATCACGGGAGTTTTTGGCCTCATTGTAGTTTTCCAAGAAAAGTTTTTCTGGCCACAGACAGTTATGTAACTAAAATAGGTCAATTTCCTGCTCAGATGACCTAATGCCATCCTTTCTCATATGTGATCTTGGTGTGACTGCAGTGACTGGTCCGCATTGCTCTCCTTTCCCTGGCTTCCCACATCCTTTTGTAAATATTCCCTATTCTTTCAGAGAACGTAGAACAAAGATCTAAAAGCAAGACTCCTTTTTTTCCTTCCCTTACCTCAGTACTTTTTGGGACCACGAGCAGATCAAACCATTCCTTTAGCTTTTACCACTAACAGCAATACATGATATCTGTGACTAGATGCTCATTCTGGTTCTAATCTCACATGGGGGGGGGGTATTTCCAAAAGCCGGAGGCATGAGTATGAAAGGTTGTTAGAGGGAGCTAGACAGCGAATGTTGAATGCTACATTCTAAGTAGAAGATCAGGTCCCTGGTAGGATGGACTGCCCTTAACATGAGTTTAGGGAATACATATGTAATCTAATGTTAATCTCAGCAAGGGTCATTTGAAAGACAAACTTTTCGTATAGTAGACCTTGCAAATAGAAATGATTTGTGTCTTCTCTCCAATTGTACTCATCTGTTTCGAATAGACATGATCTTGAATTCCATATATGGACATAGAAGGGTTGAATTCTATATCTGTACATCTGAACACTCAGATAAATGATTGTAGTTATATATTCCCACATATATCTATTCCTGTCACCCTCATGAATAGTCACATATATGCATGTACACATATATCAACACTTGCCACGTTAAGCAGTGCACAATCACATACAATCATACTGCTACACTTGTAAGCATATAATAGCCCACACATGGATTTACATGGATAATCACATATACAGCCACAATTATTCAATGGATTGATTACCACCCATTCATGGAGTGTTTATGATATGCCAGGCATTGTACTGGAATATAAATAATGAAGAATGAAGCAATCTCTGCTCACAAGGAGTGTTGTGTTTGAATGGGGTAGACAACAAGTATATAGTAGTCATATGTAAAATAAAAACAAGAAATACACAAGTACAAGGTATCCTGGTGAGGAAGGCCCCAGCAGGTGGAGGGATCAGCAAAGGTTTCATGCAGAAGGTGGTGCTAGAGCCTCTTCTTGAAGGATACATTCCAGGCATGAGGACAGTGAGGACAAAAGGACAGAGGCAAGAGATGAAATGCTGGACCTGATCAGCAGAGAAGTCCAATTTGTCTGGGTCATGTACATCATGTGTCCATACTTGCAAACAAATGCTCATAGACAAGTCACATTCATCTTCATTTGCATAAACACAATCATACATCTTTATTTATACATAAGCACCTTTACACCATCATACACACGAGATTGTACTCACACATATACTCAGATTTTGAAATCCTTCAACCCATTGAGATGCACAGACCTGTCTTTGCTTTTTCAGGTATTTACAAGAAAGAAGATTTCCATCTCCTCCTCCAAGTTTACCACATAATGAGCCCTAAAGATGTGACTGTGAGCCAGTTCAAGGATGACAATTGGGCCTTAGATGGTCACGTAAGTCCAGTAATATCTCCCCTACTTTCCTTTCACTTAGTTTTCTTCCTTTTTCCCCCTAATTATACTTTCTCCACTAATGTTTGGGATTCCCTGGCCTTTTTTCTGGGAGAAAGAAGGGAACTGCAAGGGGCAGCTTGTTAAAGCTGATGGACCTTTGGACTAGGATACACAAAGATCTGGCTTTGAATCTTACAGACCTAGGATCTGTGTGACCCTAGGCAAATCACTTCTCTCTGTTCCTCTATTTCCTTATCTGTAAAATAAGAGAGTTGGGCTTGAGGACCCATAAGGTCCCTTCCGTCTCTGAATCATTGCAAACCCAAGTGACTCCCAGTCTCTAGAAGCCAAAGGGCTTCTTTGTAGCATGAGTCCTACTGGGAAGAGTCCTCATTAAGTTATTTCACTATTCCCCTGCTTAACCCTGGGAAAGGTTAGTAAATGTTTCCTGGACTCAGAACAAAAGATACAGTAGCATGGTTTCTATATTATTTCATATGGAGAAATCTAAAGACAGGAAGATCTGTGTGGCTAAAGAAATGTGGCAGTGTGTACCTATAGGCACAGGTCTTTTAATTATACAAGGTCTCTTAAAAACAGTTCCTGTTCAGTTACTAAACCCTCCCTTTTGAGGCTTCAGACCTCAGTCTTAATTTCTTTCAGGGAGACAGTGGAACACAACATTCTGTTCCATACCCCAACATCTTGAACTGGGGCAAGGGGGAGGGATCAGTTCATGCTGCTACATAGGCATGGCTTGGCCTTTTGAACCAGATGTGGTTCAGGAGATGGTCCCCTTAGGGCATATAGCTTATGTACAGATCTTCCTGTAGAGTTCTGGAAAATTAAAACCTGAAGATGAATTGAGTGCAAAGCCAAAGGGTTCCCAGAGGCAGAGGAGTTAGAGTTTTGTCTGAGGTCACAAACAGTGAGTGAGGGTGCTGACCCTGGCAGGCAGCTCAGGGGAAGCTAGCACAGTCTCCTCTCCCTCTGCTCCCAGACATCTCAGGGCATCAATATTTCTAGCCACCTTTCCTTTGTGCTGACCTTTTGTGAAGGTTCATGATGGAGTGGGACAATGAGGCAAAACCAGACACCCAGTCTCTCTAACTATAAGGGGAAGGAGAAGTGGGCTTGATTGTGAGAATAAGGGAATCATTTAGTTTTATCACCACACCTGTATGAATGTTTGTTTGAAGGGGACGTCCATGTATGTGTATATCTGAGGGAAAGTGGACCTTATGGCTCTGAATGTGTATGTCTTTGTGAGTTTAACTATGCTGTTCAGTTGTTTTTCACATGTCCAGCTCTTTGTGACCCCATTTGGGGTTTGCTTAGCAGAGATAATGGAATGGTTGGCCATTTCCTGGGTCTCTATTCTCATATTTATGTCTGTGTCTGCATAAATCTGTGCATCTGTGTATGTTTGTAAATTAATTTAAATTTTAAGAATGTCTGAGTATGAATGTGTAGATTTGTGTTTGTGTGAGTGAATAAGCAGGAATTCCTGACCATTTGACTTTTCTCTTTACCCTCCCCCTTCTTCCTCTTCCCTCCTCCCCTCCTACTTTCACCTCTTCAATGTTGTAGGTCTCTTCAGAGTCTTCAGGAGGCGGCACTTTTGTGTACCAGGGCTTTGTCCGAGGCCAAGACTTTGGGCATTTTGGCCTTCAGAGAATTGGTAAAGTTTGTTTAAGAAATATCTGACCACACTTGAATATAGATCAGGAAAGACACAATTGTATGTGCCTCAGTTGATGTTTCATTCTTGCAAGAGCCATATTTATCTCCAAATCCCACTGTTTAAGCTTGCAATGCATGCTGTGGGTGACAGGAGAAATTCCTCTGTCACTTAACTCTGTCGTGGCATGAAAAAAGATACATAGAAGTAGCGTGATAGGGTAGAAAGAGAACTGAACAAGGAGAAGGA
Source organism: Pseudochirops cupreus (assembly GCA_028627135.1). Taxonomy (NCBI): domain Eukaryota; kingdom Metazoa; phylum Chordata; class Mammalia; order Diprotodontia; family Pseudocheiridae; genus Pseudochirops; species Pseudochirops cupreus. Next base: position 127,597,603 of record CM053582.1, read on the forward strand.
AGTTCTGAGGTTAATTCAGTTTAACAAACATCAGCTAAACAGCTGCTACATGAAGAACACTCTGCTTATTGCTTGAGGATTTACAAAATCCTGATAACACATGGTCCCTTGCCCTCGTGGAAACCACAGTCTTCCTGGAAGGTATTACGCAGACATGATAAGAGTAACAATAGTAGTTCGTGTTTATATAACACTTCAAGGTTTGCAGAGTGCTTTGGTGCGTTATTTCATTTGAGCCCCACAACCAACCCTGAGAGGTAAGCACTGCAATTTTCCCTGTTTTACAGATGAGCAAATTGAGGCTGAGAAATTTCCTGAGACTGAGACTTTCTCATAGTCACAGTATTCAAACTTAGGGCTTCTGACTCCGAGTCTAACACTGTCCATTGTGTCAGCAGCTGGCTCACATAAGTATGATCAGGTACTCTGTCAAGTCCAGCAAGGCAAAGGCCACTACTGACTTGAGGCTGAGGGAAGGCTTCATGGAGGAGCTCGTTGGCTCTCGAGTGTGATTTAAAGATAGGTAGGGATGCTGTGAAAGGAGAATAAACATGTAGCATTGGGTGGGAAGGAGCCCAGGGCAGTTTCACTGGAACATGGGATATACAGAAGGGTGTGGTACAAGTTAAGGTTGGAAAGATTGGGGGTGGGGTGGAGAGTAGAGGGTACACTTACAGGGTTATGGAAGGCTTTGAGTGCAAAGCCCCCAAATCACCTTGTATCTGTTTTGAATATACTTCCTTCCCTCCCTCTCATACTCCCTGCCCACTCTATATACATAAATAAAATGCATAAATATATATGTATACACACACGCAGTGTTGCCTCCAGCCTGGATTGTAAGCCCTTGAAGAGCAAGGATTGCTTAATTTTTTCTTTTATGTCCCCAGTGCCTACCACAATGGCTGTCATCTAATAAATGCTAGTTGATTAATCAGTTGATATTCAGCAGCCAGAAAGGACTCATTGTATGGTTTTTTGCAAAAAAATAATATGATCAGAACTATGCATGAGTAAGATTAACCTGGTAGCAGATTGAAGATTAGTTTAGAAGAAGAGAAGAATGGAGATAGAACTGTTAGGAGACAATAGCAGTCATACAGCTGGGTGGAAATGAGGGCCTGTACTCAGGTGGTAGCAGTGACAGAAGCATGGTATAATGGATAGAGTATTGGACTTGGAACCAGAAGATTTATGCTGGTTTACACCTCACCTATCACACTCATTGTGTTACCTCTCAAAGCCTCAGTTTCTTTATCGATAAAATGGGGAGAGGTAATAGCACCCCAAGAACTTGAGTGAAAGCTGTGTGAGTGGTGAGGAGACATATGTGAAGATGTTGAGGAGGTAAAATTGACTAAACTTAGTAACTGACTGGATATATGGGACAAGGAAGACTGAGGAATACAGAATAACTTGTAAGCAAGAAACATAAGTCACTAGAAAAATAATGGTGCCCTCAAAAGAAATGTGGTAGTAAGGAAGAAGGGTAGATTTGAGGAAAAAGATGAGGAGTTGTGTTCCAGATGTTGTTTAGGACATTTTCGATGCCTATGGGATATCCAGATCTAAATGCCTAGAAGGCAGTTGGTAATGTGGAAGAAGAGTCCAGAACACAGATAAAGCAAAGGTTAAATGACCAATTACCCAATTTGTTGTGGTAGGGATTCTTTTTCAGGTATAGTTTAGACTAGTTGACCCTTGAGGTCCCTCCCAGCTCTGGAAACCTACAAGTCTTCAAAGCCACAGCTAACAGTTTGACTATTCAAAGGAAGGTCAGGGCTGGAAATAGTTTGTTTTCAGAATCTTCTTTATTAAGCCGACAGTTTAGTGAATTGTACTGCCAAGGGAAAAAGTGTAGAGAGAAGAAAAAGCTCAGCAGTAGCACATGTTGTAGAAAGATCAAGAAGGCTGATGATTAAAATAAGTCCAATTTATTTGGTAATTAGTAAGTCATTGGTGACCTTTGAGAGAGCTATTTGAGTAGAATAACAACCTAAAATGAGGAAATTGGACTGGTTGATTTCTTATGTCCTTTCTAGCTGTTGCCAAAATCAAGGAGAAGGGGGACAGCTGCTGGAAGTGTGGAGGTATGCAGTTGCTGCTGATAGTACTAATCTAGCTATCAGCCTTTCCTACTATTGGGTTATCAAAAACAGAGATGTACCAGGTGTCTGGGCTGATGTTTCCTAAATTGGTGCTTCTTCTACAAGTATAGTGCCAAGTGTGTTGTCAGAGAAGAAAGTGAAAAGGCCTCTTTGTTGCAGAACAATGAAGTTTCCCCTATGTATCAATTTTTTGTCTTCCCATGTTGTGAGTTCAGTGATATACTGGTAAATAATTAGCAATCGGGGGGAAAATTGTGTACACAACATTCTTTTAAAAAGTTTAATTTTCATTATTAACATTTTCTCTAGCACTTTCTTAACTCTAGTCAGTGAACTAAACAATATACCCAGTTCTGATTTTGTGACATCTGCTAATTTCTGTAGTGTAAATGTTCACGCTGAAAATTTAACAGTTTGCTCTCACAAGGTGGTTTGAGCTGGCTTCAGCTCACTCCTGTGTGTATCCCTAGGAGATGTTTCATGCCTTGGGGTTGTACTATGAAGGTGCTTGGGATCTGAAGCAAAAAATTTACCAAAGGGCTAGGAAGTTGTGACCCTGTGCCATGAGGTCTGCAGCAGATACGTCCTAGTTCACACCGTCTGTGCATTATTCTCTCAGGCAGGTGTGTGTGCTGTAGTAGACTCTTCATTTAAGTGTGGCTTCCTTCTGCTTATGCTGACACCTAGCTCAGGTCAGCTGTCTCTTCACTGGGGAGGTAAAGCCTAGAGCCAAAAAGTATGATGAAGAAGAGAACTGAAAGGGCATTTAGTCAGACCTTTTCCTGAAGCCTGAAGGCATTTGATGCCCCCTGAGCTACAGCGTCTCTACTGAAGCTTCTGCTGGTGGGCAAGCCTCATTTCTTTTAGGGCTATCACGAGCACTGCTCTGACTACTAGGATGTTTTTCATCATATTATGTGTCTGCATGGGTACATGTTCCCAGTAAATTACCCAAGGACAGCAGCTATTTTGTTTGATGCTTTGACTTTGGCCTTTCTTTTTTTATTTGCCAGCACCTACCATACTCCCTTGTACATAGTAGGTTTTCCGTAACTGTCATTTGAACTGAATTTATTGTCCCTCACCATTCCCAGACTAGACCTGATGATTCAGATGTAGGCTCACCAGGGCATAGTTGAGAGGATGTATTGCCCTAGCTAAGGATCATAAATTTAAGTGTGTTTGTGTGTTTTGGGATGGGGAGAAGGGAGAAGAAAGAGGGAGTATGGTTGGGGACACACCTTGTGTCATCAGAATCTAGCCTAGGCTTAGGTGGGGGTACTCTAGTAAAGAGGAAAACAAATTTTGACTTTCACTTTTTTGTTCAGGACTGGAAAAATAAAACCCCTTTTTAAATGAGAACTAGGGACTTTAACCAATAATTTTGTTGGTCACAGTGTGTTACTTTAGCTTAGATTTGTGAATTCCCCTAACCATGGATAGCCTTTAGAGTTTTTCTGGTGCCATGGTCAAGAAGGTAGATGATTAACCAAGGACTGGAGTTTTCTTAGGACACAAACCAGGGTTCTTCTGACACCAGGTGCCTGAATAATATTCTAGCAACAACTTTACCCCGGGCTGAACAATTAGGCTCTGATGGTGACTGTGATTGTGACTTTGGATTTGACCATTACAGACCTCAGCCGGCTGGAGACAGACCCCGAGTCCATCGGCCGTCACTTGGCTTCCAACAGCAGTTCGGTGGCCGCGGCTATCCTCGTGCCTTTCATTGGTCTCATCATTGCTGGCTTTGTGCTCTATCTCTATAAACACAGGTATGAGGCTTGAGGGAAAGATACAGCTGGGGATCTGGGACTAGGAAGATGCCCTACATCTGCCAGACAGATCTCAGTCCCATCAGTCAGAAGTTTCCTGTTTCTGTAAGGAAGTGATCTGACTTTGTCTCTTTGCTCCTTTGTCCCTGCCCTCCACCTGTCTTTCTTTCCCTTACTTTCTCTACAGGCGGCGACCCAAAGTCCCATTTAATGGCTATGCTGGTCATGAGAACACCAATGTCCGGGCCACCTTTGAAAACCCCATGTATGACCGCAACCTCCAGCCCGCAGACATCATGGCTCCCGAGGCAGAGTTCACAGTCAGCACAGTGTGCACAGCTGTATAGCAGGCACTGTGCTGCTGCTTTTGCCAAGGAGAGCGCCATCTTCGGCAGCTGGTGAGGGGGGCAATGGGGGAGGAAGACAATTCTCAGCCCACCTCAGGAGGCTTACTAATAAGTTCCTTCTCATGTACACATACATACTCAAGAACAATTTTAAGTGGACAATACCTCTCATCCAGAGGTACAGAACATATGTCCAGATGCACACAATTTTTTTTATTCCAACCGTAGCACTTTATAATTGTTCCTGTCCAGTTTTCCTTGTTATAATTAGTACCTCATTCTAGCCTATTGAGATCTTTTTGTATCCTGGCTGTAATACAGTTTGTTAGCTGTCCTTTCCAGCTTTAAGTCATCCATGAATGTTGTAAATATAACACCTGTGCCTTAATCCACCATTACTGATCAGATACCTGAGACTATCTAGACCACCCACCTTAAGCTAACATTTACTAATGACTATTCTATGGTTCTGGGAATGTAACTATTATTTATTTATCTTGTTTTTTCATCTTGTCTATTAGGATATGATAAGAGATTCAGAAATGTAGTTGCTCTCTTATTTCTTCTCTGCTCTTTGCAGAAGTCAGGCATCAACTTCAGCCTTGAGCAGAAAGGCATAGACTCTGTCTGTACCTGGCCCATAATTGCAAACACATTGAGCTGAATCTTAATTAGAGAACAAATACTCAGTACTTAATTAGAGAAATAATGATCATTTCTTTTCACCAGGGTCCAGCCTGTTCTGCCTTGTACCCTTTTTGTTTTGGCTTCCTGAAAAACGTGTTTTCTCCTGTTTATTTTGTCTTGTCCTTATCCTCAGATTGTAAGGGAAAGCCTGGGGACTCACTAAATCCACCAAGCCCAAGACAAGCAGCTCTTCTCTCAGAATTTTTCTTTTTAATTTTCTGTTGCCTGTCCCTTAGTCAACAAAAGCTCTATAGCAGTCTCAGAATTTACCAACATCTCTCCCTGTCTCCCAAGACAATATCCCTCTCTTTGTTCACCCACTTTCTTAGTTCCCAAACCAACCGTGATCATCATCAAGGAAGGGAGGAAAGCACTAGAGATGCTTCTGACTTCTTAGGCAACACAGACTATCCTTAACCCTTCTTTCTTATGACTGTAATACTGAAGGCCATAATCTTACTTCCTATATTTTTTTCTATTCTAAGCTAAACATCTCTATTTCCTTTACTTCCCCCTATAAAACACAGTTCTCAGCCTCCTCACCATCCAACTTGTCCTCTGTTTGTGTTCCAGTTTTTCAATGTTCTCACTAAAATGTTAAAATGCTCCAGATGTTGTCTGACCACTGCAGAAGAGAGCTGGGCTGTTTCTTTGCGTGCTCTGCTTCTTTTAATGCTTACTTCCAAAGGAAAAAATAATAGTTATGATACTCTGTGTTAATAGGTACAAGTCTGCCAGAAAATCTTTTTTAAAAAATTAATTTATCGTTATTCCAATGCCCTCGGACAAGATATTTTGAAGTAAAATTTGTAAGAATCTTAAACAGAAAAAAATATTGCCACATAGTTACACAAATTAGGACTGATACTCTGTTTCTTTTAATAGAACAATAATTACTAAATCTTTTGAGAATACTTTTGCAGAATCATTAAAACCACTTAATTTAAATTAAAGCCTCTCAATTCCTCTGACCATTCTTCTCAAGGGTTTTCTCCTAACAGATTACCTGTGACTCAAAGTAATCAAAGGAACTTCTCTCTGATCAAAAATCCTAGTCCTGTGGAAAATAGGGAAAAGAGAGGATACTAGATCATAGAATCTTAACTCTGATCCCTGGCAGCGGTTCTCAACCTATGGGTTATGTTCAATTTGTAACAATGAAAATACATCCTGCGTATCAGATATTTACATTATGATTCATAACAGTAGCAAAATTACAGTTATGAAGTAGCAACGAAAATAATTTTATGGTTGGGGGTCATCACAACATGAGGAACTATATTAAAGGGTCACAGCATTAGGAAGATTGAGAACACTGCTAGGGCATCTTAACTAGACTTGAGATGATTCTCATTCTAAATTTGGTTGTTGTTATTTGTTGTTAAGGCAGCTAGGTGGCACAGTGGACAGAGGGCCAATTTATTTCTCTTCTCGTATTGCTAAAGCTGACATTTCTAGTACAATATTGAGTAATAGTGGTGATACTGGACATCTTCTTTCACCCCGATCTTATTGGGAGTGCTTCTAGCTTATCCCCATTACAGATAAGGCTTGCTGATGACTTTAGATGGATACTGTTTATCATTTTAAGGAAAACTTCATTTATTCCTGTACTCTGTTTATAATAGGAATGGCTGCTGTATTTTGTCAAAAACTTTTTCTGCATTTATTAGTATAATCAAATGATTTCTGTTAGTTTTGTTATTGCTATGGTCAATTATTCTGATAGTTTTCCTAATATTGAACAAGCCTTTAATTCCTGGTATAAATTCCATCTGGTTATAGTATGTTATCCTGATGACAAATTGCTGTAATCTCTTTGCTAATATTTTATTTAAAATTTTTGCATCAATATCTATTAGGGAAATTGATCTATACTTTTTTTTCTCTGTTTCGGTTCTTCTTGGTTTAGGTATCAGCATCATATTTTTGTCATAAAAAGAATTTGGTAGGACTAATTTTCATGAGTTCAAATCTGACCTCAGACACTTTTTTTTTTCTGCGTGACCCTGGGCAAGTCACTTAACCCTGCTTGCCTCAGTTCTTCTTCTGTAAAATGAGCTGGGGAAGAAAACGGCATACCACTCCAGCATAATGAATGAGAATGTAGCTAAGGCAGCAGTAGCCTGGGAATGTACTGAGTGATGTAGTGACTGGAAGTCCCATTGAGGATGAAGGGTAATGTTAGAGGTACTAAGGCATAGGGAGAGATGGGATGATTAGAAGATCACCATGAGATATAGGAATTTCAAAATTCTTGATGAGATAAAGAAAAAAGAAAAGAAGAAGGAGTTATATACTTCCATTTCCTTTGTGTCTTCAGCTGTCATCCTACTAAACTAAACAGTGAGTTTATTTCTGCCTTTTTTCTTTTTGCTATCAAAATATCTTTTATAAAGCTCCTTTTGCCTTTAGCACATTTGCAAGATGAATTTGGGCTCTGGTTTTTCTGATACTGTTCTTGCAGGATTGTACCATTCTGTTGTGTTCATGGTCATTTACCTGTCTTTGCTTCTATTATATATCTCCTTATACAGACTTCCTCCAAGAACTCCTTATGGAGCCTTATCAGCCTTCTTAGACACTTACCCCCTTTTTTTAAATTGTAGGATTTTCTTATTGTTATCTCTTTTCCTCCAGATCTTGTGGTTCCAACATACCTTTCATCCATTGTTTAGCTGGCTTCCTTTACAAAATAAAAGCATTATCACTCTTTGCCCCATAGAACCTGCTCAGCTGTCATCGATGAATTTTAGCACTTTAGCACATAGATACCCTATAATGGACAGACTCTCTGCAATCAATTATATATTGCAAATCTTCTTTGCAAATGAACATAGAATTTCATGAAGGTTATTTATAGTGTTGTGATGACAAATAAGAAGTCTACAATGATAAATACATGTTTTTAATCATTCATTTTATAGCCTTCTTATGAGGAAAGCACTTGGTAAACCTTAAATCATTATAGAAACATTTTGCATTTAGACTGTATTGATAAAATAAGCAAGTTGTAAACTGTTGTTTAGTCACTTTTCAGTAGTGTCTGACTCTTCATGACCCTATTTGGGATTTTCTGTACTATAAAGATACTATAGTGGCTTGCCATTTCCTTCCCTAGCTCATTTTATAGATGAAGAGACTGAGGCAAGTAGAGTTAAGTGCCTTTCCCAGGATTACACGGCTAGTAAGTGTCTGAGGCAGAATTTGAGCTCAGGAAGGGGAGACTTCTTGACTTCAGGCGCTGCGCCGCCCAGCTTTCCTAAGCTGTAAATACAAAACACGAACTGAGTTTAGGTAGAACAAACATCCTCATGGCCTTGTGGAGGAAATCATACCTATATATTTTCAAGCATGATGAGGCTAGAGACAAGGACCTAGCCTTAAAATAAGGTGGGGGGGGGGAGAGAAAGGAAGCTGGAGGAAAGAGACTGAATTAGAAAAAATAAAAACTTTATATTTTGCAAATATTCACCCTTCCCCATGTTGTGGTCATAGACCTAGCTTTGACAACTAGGACCCCAAACCTATCCCATAAAGTATAAAATCCTTTACAGTTTTATGCCCTGAATTTTTTCTGACTGAGTATAGCACCAATGCAATATCACATTTCCCATGGTGACTGTAAATGTGCTGGCATAGTTCTCAATCATAAAAAATATCAGACTCTCCATATAGAAGACAGAAGCAAAACATTTATTCAGACACCAGAAAACCGACTCCCAAAACGAGAAAGCCAAATCTATCGTAGTAGCAAAGAAATTAATACCCCATAACACCACAGAGAACCACAGCATCCTTTAGCTTTCCCGTAAACCAACACTCACAAGCCTCATTGTGCTTTTCTGCCATCCTCTCTCTCTCCCACCTTCTATCTGCTCTGATTCTCAGCTTCCAGTGGGCTCTGCTCCACCCTTCCGCACACTCCTTCCACCACAGGCTTCATGGGATTACATTCAGCCTTTTGGGGGCAGGGAAGATCTTCAAATTGCCATTACCATTACACTGGGCTCAGTTCAGAGATTCCCAGCACACAAATTCTACCATCATCTTCCTGGCTTATCAGTGGAGAAACACTTCTCATATTCATGCTTTGATTAAACACTAGAGATTCATTGGATTTAAAAAAGAATGGTTTATTAAATAAAGCTGGACAAAAGGTAAACAAGAGAGTGCAGGAAAAAAAATTAAAGAACTCAGGTTCCAAATGAATATTTTTTTCTTTCTTTCTTTTTAAAACTGTTTTCAACATTCATTGTTAACAAGATTTTGAGTTCCAAATTTTTCTCACTCCTTTCCATCCCCCCTCCACTCCATCTTCCCTTCCCAAGATGGAAGAAATCTAATATAGGCTATCCATTTACAATCATGTTAAAATGTTATTTCTACATTAGTCATGTTGTGAAAGAAGAATGAGAACAAAATGGAAAAACCACAAGAAAGAAAAAACAAAAAAAAAGTGAATTGGTGTGCTTCAAGCTGTGTTCAGACTCCAGAGTTCTTTCTCTGAATGTATATAGCATTTTCCATCATGAGTTGTTTGGAATTGTCTTGGATCATTGTATTGCTGAGAAGAGCAAAGTCTATCATAGTTGATCACTGCAAATGTTACTGTTATTATATACAGTGTTCCCCTGGTTCACTCACTTCATTCAGCATCAGTTAATGCAAGTCTTTCCAGGTTTTTCTGAATTGTGCCTGCTCATCATTGCTTATGGAACAATAGTATTCCATTACATTTATATACCACAACTTGTTTAGCCATTACCCAATTAATGGGCATCCCCTCAATATCCAGTTCTTTGCTACCACAAAAAGAGCTGTTAGAAATATTTGTTGACATGTGGGTTCCCTTTTTTATGATCTCTTTGGGCTATAGACCTAGTAATGGTATTGCTGGATTAAAAAGTATGTGCAGTTTTATAACCTTTTGGGCATAGTTCCAAATTGCTCTCCAGAAAGGTTAGATCAGTTCACAATTCCATGAGCAACTTTTAAAACGGTTAACAATCTTACTTTGATTACATTCACTAGGTCATGGGAAAGGTCAGCACCCTGAACATAGAGAAAATACAAGCAGAGGAAACACAAGCAGAGAAATTAGCATAAAGACCAACAGACAGGGCTCCAGCTGTCTGAACATAGCAATATTGCTATATGCTTTACATACATCACCAGATCAAGGGAGCACAGATATGTAAACAGTTGGGGGGGGGGGGGCTCTAAACATATGGCTACTCAGAGTCTCAACCAGGAAATCAAAAGAGCCTTCTCATGAGTGAACCCCCAAAGCCAAACGCCAGCCTCCCAGAATATATAAAAAAGACCCAGCCCCTGATTGACTCAAAGGTAGAAGGCACAAAACCTACTTGACTCACAACAATTGTGAATTATCAGGATTCAAAGGAGATTAATCCTTCAGATGTTTACAATTTAGCCTGAGACTGGCAAACTGAATTCCAAAAAGAAAACAACAACAATCCCACCTTGCTTGAGTTTACACAGGGAAAGAAAAAGGAAGGGAGAGGCTGATAGGGCAGAAAAAAGAAGGGAAAGAAAAGGGAGAGCAGATTGAGGGAGGTGGTGGTCAGAAACAAAACTCCGGTAAAGAGGGACAGGGTGAAAGGAGAGAGAAACGTATAAACAGGTGGGGGAAACAGGATGGAGAAAAAGACAAAATTAGTAATCATAACTGTGATTATAAATGGGATGAACTCTCCAATAAAATGAAAGCAGTTTGCAGAGTGGATTAAAAACAATGTGTTGTCTACAAGAGACACATTTGAAGCAGAGAGAGGCACACAAAGTAAAGGTAAAAGCTGGAGGAGAATATACTTAAGCTGAAGTTAAAGAAAAAAAAAGAAAAGGAAAGGGTAGCAATTCTGATCTCAAAACAAAAGGAGATCTAATTAAAAGTGATAAGGAAGGAAACTATATCTTGCTAAAAGGTACCATAGACAATGAAGAAATACTAATGCTAAACATAAATGCAACAAGTGATATGGCATGGAGATTCTTAGAGGAGAAGTTAAGTAAGTTACAGGAAGAAAGAAAAACCCAGCAAAACTATACTAGTAGGGGACCTCAACTTGCCTTCTCAGAACCAGATAAATCTAACTGCAAAATAAAGAAGAAAGAAGTTAACAGAGGTGAATAGAATAAGTTACATATGATACGTGTCTGGCAAAAACTGAATAAGAATAGAGAGGAATATACCATTTTCTCAGTGATACATGATACCTTCACAAAAACTGATTATGTATGAGGGCATAAAAACCTCACAAATAAATGCAAAAAGACAGAGATATTGGATGCATCCTTTTCAGATCACAGTGCAATAAAAATTGCATATAATAAAGGGTCATGGAAAGAAAGATTAATAATTAATTGGAAAATAATCTAATCCTAAAGAATGAGTGAGTCAAACAATAAATCAGAGGAGCAATCAATAATTTCATCAAAGAAAATGACAATAATGAGGCAACATACCAAAATTTATGGGATTCAGTGAAAGCCGTTTTTAGGGGAAATTGTATCTTACATGAATAAAATTGAGAAAGAACAGATAAATGAATTGGACATGCAACATTAAAAGTCAGAAAAAGAACAAATTAAAAATCTCCAGTTAAATACCAAATTAGAAATTCTGAAAATCAAAGAGCAGATTAAGAAAATTGAAAGTAAGAAAGCTATTGA
>CM053582.1:127616034-127634033 GCA_028627135.1 Pseudochirops cupreus
GACTCTCTTTTCATGATTTTCTTGCATCATTCTCATTTCTTGTCCCAATTTTTCTTCCATTTCTCCTACTTCATTTTCAAAATCCTTCTTGAGCTCCTCCATGGCCTGTAACCAGTTCATATTTTTCTTGAGGCTTTTGATGCAGGAGTTCTGACTTCACTGTCTTCCTCCACCTCCATGCTTTGACCCTTTTTGTCCGCAAAAAAGGATTCTATGGTCTGTTTGTGCTTCCTTTGCTTGCTCATATTGCTATCCAATTACTTGACTTTTGAGCTCTTTGCCACAGCAAACCTCTGCTTCCAAAATGGAAAGAGCTTTGTCCCAAATTGCTGAAGTTTTCACAGATGCCAGAGCTATTAGTTGGATGCCCTATCTACAGCCCCCACAAGCTCTGGCTCACTGTCCACACACCCCGGGACCACCACCCAAGACCGCAATCTAGGTCCAAACAGGTTAAAGCAAAAGCAATTACCCTCTGAATGGTCATTTGATTCCCCCTACAATTTGCAGGCTAGAAGCTCTGGAAGCAGCCATGAGGCAGCAACTGCAGCTGCCATGGCTCCACCACTTCTCACCCCAGGGGCAGTGGCCAGACTGTGCTCTTCTGCCTTCCCCCATTCCAACAGAGTTAGACACTTACCTTTTACTTTGTCTTTGGCATTTATGCATTGAGAAGTCTGGAAATTGCTACAAGTGCTGGTGATTCACTCTTCTAAAGTCTGTTCCAGTCATGGCTGTCTGGGGCCACTCTGGGGCTTGGGACTGAGCTCAGCTCCCAGTGTACTGTAATAGACCAGTGCTGCCTTGAGGGGGAGATTTGTTTCTCTCTGTCTCTTTGTGGGTAATGTAGCTCTAAACTTTGTTTAGAGTAATTTTTTTAACATGTATTGGAAATCTTTCCATCACTTTCTTAACTCTAGGCAATCAAGAAAGCAATAAACCAAGCTCTGACTTACAGTATTTGCCAGTTTTTCAAGTGTAATTATTTATACTGAAAATTTAACAATCTGTTCTCATAAGCTGGTTAGATCTGGCTCTAACATACCCCAGGGATGGGTCTACAACTCTCTGTTTCCAGTCTTCCTCCTTTGGGTAATATTTCTCACTTTGCATCGTCCCTGCAAAATTAGGCCCAACATCTCTATTTTAGCCAGACACAGCCTTCATCTAAACCTGTCTGGGAAAATATTTCTTCTGGAAAAAGGAAGGCTGAGCAATTTCCTTACTGATCTTGCATCTCCATATTCACATCACCCACTTTGTCTGCCTGGTAAATCAGGTCTTGTCTTTCTTTATTTCTTTGAACTGAAACTTACCATCTCTTTCCCTATCTGCCCCTGATTACTTTCTGGTTCTCCCCATGAGAGTCCACTCTGTTGCCTTCTCCAGCATGATGAGAGTTGATGGAACTTACCCTGTTGTAACCTAGCAGGTGGGGAGGCAGTGTGACTTAGTAAAAGTACATTAGCTCTGGAGTCAGAAAATCTATTTGACCTTCCTTCCCCCATTCCATACTCCTTGTTCACGTTAACTTGGGTACATTATTTGATCTCTCTGAGCCTCAGTTTCTTCATCTGTAAAATTAGATGTTTGAACTAGCTGGCCTTTGAGATCACTTCCAGCTCCCAGCCTGTGATTCTATCTTATGACCAGGGCAAAGACTGAATTCCCTTTTCCCTCCCCTCTCAACTTTCCTATGCCAACAGGAAAAGGTACGTATCCTCCCCAGAGGTCTTACAAACACTTTGGTCAAGGCTTAGGAGGAGTGAATGGGTTATATGATCAGGATAGCTGAGCCTCAGGCTTCTTCTAGAGATGTGACCAGCTCCTCTTGATACTCAAGTGGTGAGGGACTCTACCCTAGGCAGGACAAAGAAAAACTCATTGAAACTTGGTGAAGCATCCATGTCATGTACAGATCCTGATTAGAGTTGAGTTAAGAAAGAGTTTTTGCCAACCTGGTTCACAGCCTGTGCTGGGGAAGGCCCAGTTTCTCTAGGTGATAAAAAATGAAATAGAAATTCTATTTATTTTCTGCTCCACTGTATTTTGACAGGTGGGGATCTCAGAGGTAGCAGAGTTGAATTACATTGTCAGGACAGGGAAGGAAGTAGGCTTGGGGTTGGGGCTAGAATTGGGATTAGCGATAGATCTGGGGCAAGGGTTCTGCCCATTGCTGGCTTGGACTCTGTGTCTCCAAGACAAGTATCTCTCTTATGTGGGAGTCTCCTCCTGTGTCTCTGATGTGGAGTTTTCTTTCACTCGATTAGATTATAGAGACATCTACAGAGCTCACATGAGAGAAAAGCTGTTGGCTATGGATGAAGAAGATGCTCCTTTCAGGCCTGGTCAAGGGTACCTCCAGCTTCAACTGGAACCTCTAAGTCAATGCAATTCAAGTAGCATCAGTCTTGAAACCTTGTTTGATTCTGATACAAATATCTCCAATCCTCCTCAGACTGTAGTACTGCAGGGGCCTGCGGGCATTGGAAAGTCAATCCTTGCTAGGAAAGTTCTTCAGGGCTGGGCAACTGGCACCCTGTACCCTGGCAGGTTTGATTATATCTTCTACATTGGCTGCCAAGAGGTGAACCTTCTGAGGGAAAGCAGTGTGGATCATCTCATCACTGTGTTGTGTGGCAATAACAATGCTCCCATCACTGATATTCTGAAGCAACCACAGAAGCTCCTATTTGTTCTGGATGGCCTGGATGAACTACAGTTCTTTTCTGCTGAACAAAGTCCTGATTTCTATTCTACAGTCAAGGAAAGGGAGCCTGTGAATGTCCTCCTGGGTGGTTTAATCCAAAAGGAGCTGCTGCCACAGTCTACCTTGCTCATCACAATCAGGTCTGCAGCTCAGGAGAAGCTAGGGCCTTGGCTGATGCGTCCACGCCATATCAAGGTGCTGGGCTTCTCCCAGAAGCAGAAGAAGGAGTATTTTCACTTGCATTTCATGAATGGGGACCTGGCAAAGAAGGCATTTGATTTCATACAAACAAGCAAGGCTATCTCTGATTAGTGCTGTGCCCCTCTCATATGCTGGATCATCTGCTGTTGGATGAAGCAGCGGCTGGAACTAGGCAAGTCTCCCACCAAGGCCCTCAAGAACAGGACTGACATCTACATGGCTTATATTTCCACTTTTCTGCCAACTGAGAAAAGCTTATCTAAGCCCAGTCAGCACCCTGCCTTGAGAGGCCTGTGCTCCCTGGCTATAGAAGGCATCCAGAGGCAGAAGATCCTGTTTACAGAGGGAGACCTGAGAAGGCACAACTTGGATGGACTGGACACCACCGCAGTCCTGAGTGTGAGTGGTTCCCAAGCAGGGCTCAGTGGCACCATGTTGTATAGCTTCAGACATCTTAGCTTCCAGGAGTTCTTCAGTGCCATGTTCTACCTGCTGGAGGAGAAGATTTCTGACAAGGAAAGCCAGAGTCTGAAGGAGCTGATGGAGAAACAGGAGGCATCAGGGACTGTGCAGTTTCTCCATGAACTCCTAAAGAAAGAGAATGAAAAGAATCTGGAGTTAAAGTTCAATCTCCGTATCTCACTGCCACTAAAGAAGGAAGTGGAGATGTTAAGAAGAAGAGTGGATAAAGTGAGAAATGCTCTATCCCAGATACAGAGGAATTGTAAAGAAAGACTGCCCAAAAAGCCAGTTTCTGTCTCCCTTCAAATAACCACCAATTCTTGAAAGTTGCCATAGACCACCAGGAGCTCTATTTCTCAATTGTAAATACACAGCCAAACATTCTAAAGTGGCACCCTCCTTTTCCCTTTATTCTGAAGTGTCTGACCACTCCTCCTGCATCACCCCATAGCAGAACCAACCTCTTTTTCTGCAAGCAGGATCCTCTCCTTGCTCACAGCCACTCCATCCCATGTTTATCACCTTCTGTGTCCAACTGGTATTCTATTCCCCTAGCACACAGACATAAACACGCATGTGTACAAAGTCATGCAGAGACTCAGCCAAGCAGACATACATAAACACAGTCATATATATGTGTCTATATATATTCATATACATGCACACACAGCATATGTACATATACATATCTAGACATACATCCAAGATACACACACACACACACACATACATACATACATAAACAGGTAAATAGAAATAAGCCTGTATATAATAGATGTAGACCTTTGGGCATGTAATCACAAGAACATGTCAAATTACAAAATAAACAGGAGGCATAGTTAAGGCATTGGGTGACAGAGTTGGGGACCAAAAAGATCTCAACAGGTTAGGACACTGAACTAAATCCAACAAAATAAAACATGATGGGAGGGCTGGCATCTGGGCCCCAGCTTCAGAAATACAAGATGGACTAGGCACGGCTAGATATGAATTTGGAAGAAATCTGCTTTTTTTTTTTTCCCCATTGGATTGTAAGCTCAGTATGAATCAACCAGCATATTATGTCAGTAAAAACAGTCTGGAGTCCATTAAAAGAGGCACAGCTGTGAGGAGCAAAGAGGGGACAATCCCGCTGTTCTCTTCCCCAGTCAGATCGCATCTGAATCATTGGACCCAATTCTGAGTGTTCCACTTTAAGTAAGATATTTAATAAAATGAAGAGTGTTCAGAGGAGGGCATAGATAGACAGAAAAGCACAGAAATGGGCCTCCAGTATGGATGTGAGAATTGGTTGAAGGAGACAGAACTGTTTGACCTGAAGAAAAGAAGTATAGGGGAAAGATAACAACTGTCTTCAGTTCCAAGAAAGGTTACTTTATGGAACAGGGATTTGATTTATCATCCAGACTCCCAAGAGCAGAACCAGGAATGATGGGCAAAAGCAGCATGGTGGAAAATTTAGGATTAATGGAAGAAAGAAATTTCTAATGGTTATAGTTTTTCCAAAGAAGAATGGGTTAAAAGATAGTAAGGTCCCTTCACTGCAAGTTTTAAGGAAAGTCTGGATGGTGAATTATGAAGTGTGACACTTGTTCAGGATTGGTTTAGACTAGATATCTAGTGAAATCCCGTTCTCTGAAGCTCTGTGATTCTGTGTGATGAACAGAATTTATACACACATGTATACAAACACATTCACAAATATATTCGCAGAGGCACAAATAAACATTTAAACACATAAGACATAGGTATAGACATAGACACTGAGGCACCTAGACCCCTGAGTACATCCAGTATCTCTGACAACTTCCTCTCATATCCCAAATGAGACCCTGCTTTCTCTGAGAATCCTGTAGTCCTGAACCGTTGGGAGGCTACCCCAATAAAGCGGGCTGCTCTGCTTTATCTCGGTAGATATCCTAGCCCTTGCAAGAAGAATTGTGTTGCTTTGGTGTAGGAATCAGGACCCTAGCTAGATCCTACACTTGTTAGGGAGAGTTATAGGTGAACCAAAGTTGGAAGCATGAAAGCTAAGGAGGAACTTGTTTGGGTGACCACGCTGAACACATTTCTACCTTTTAATTGTGACTCAGATTATCACAATTGAGTCATGATCTCTCCTTAAAAGCTTTCCTTGTTGTCTCTGTTTCTTTGTTGTGTTTTCTCATCCCTAGATGTCCTCTTAACTGTCAAGTCTTCAAATGTATGAGTTAAAATATGCTGAATAAAAGCCTCTTGCTTGCATGATTTGACTTTTTTATTTGGGCCTCCTAAATCCCCCAAACTGTTGCAACATAATTAGGAACTCCAGCACTGAAATTTTGGTTTTGACTTTTTATCATTTATTTTACTTTTGCCCCAAGTCATTTGTTAAATGTTTACCATGTGCCAAGCACTGTGCTAAGTTCTGGGAATATCAAATACCAACAAAAAGAAAGATAACCCATGCCCGCAAGGAGCTTACATTCTAATGGAAGGAGAGAACACATCAAAGTGGAGGGAAGGATATGGAAAAGTCCTGGAGAGTGTGAAGGTGAACTGGTTTAGAAGTGACCATGGCTAATACAGATACTTCCTGAAATAGAGGTTATTTACATAAGCCACCTTGTAGACCTTAAAGATAGTCCAAGTGGCAAAGTTTTTTTTTTTTGTTTGATTCTAACACAGATTTGTATCTAACATAAATTGGCTTGACATGTATCATGGATTCGACTGGCCTATGTGTGACATGTTAATGCTAAAATAATACTAGCTAACATTTCTATAGAGCTTACTCAGTGCTACTCATGTCACAAATATACCAGGTAAAAGAGTACTGACAAATGATCAAAGATATGGGGCCCAATTTTGAGGTTGAATACGGGCTACAGGGATCCTGAGTGGTACTTGTGTAGTAGGGATTTATATTTAGATAATTCTAAACCATTCAGTCTCTGGGAAGGAATAAGAGGAGAGCTGTTGGCTGGGTGCTCACCCTTTTACCCTCTTATCTCTAAGAGGAATAATGAGTTTAAATTATACCTATCTACTACATGTCAGATATTTGCAATCTAAGGGTATGATATTCATTTTTGGGGGGGTCTCTCAGAAAGGAAGGGAATTTGTTAATCTATTCTCAGCCAGTTTAGTTTTCTCCCCACCAATGCTTATTGCACACACACACACATACACACACACACACACACAAACACACACACAGCATAATTATCATCATCATCATCAATAGGCAGCAAACATTTATCAAAGCAAATTATAAAACAGTAATCAAGCAAGTCATATAGATTAGTTTAGAAGAAAGAGGATCTTTAAGTCAGTAATAAGAAAAAAAATCTCAGTTTAACAAAAAAGTTGCTGATTTCACCTGAGAGGTCAATTCCTAGTAATGTCTGAGGGGGTACAGGTTCAGGGAATCATGTGACACTTTGGTTTTGACTTGTAACCTTTTCAGGTTGAAGAATTTACCATCGGTGTGGTAGCTGACCTTGACGCCATGCTCATCCACACTGAAAGCATCTGACAACATGGCTGAAAACACCATGCTAAAAAGCATGGGAGCAAGCATAGCACCTTGTTTCACAACATAGACACAAACACACACACACACACACACACACACACACACACACAATTTCATTAGTTCCAAAAGCTGTCCTTATTTGTCCTTTTAAACTTCGTTCTGTTCTCTTCTGTGCATTTTAAAATGTTTATTAATATTCTTCCTTTCTTTGACTGTTAACATATTAAAGAATTCTCTGGTTATGTATTTGAACCAGACCTTTATGAGAAAATTCTGTTGCAAAGATTCCCTCCCCCCCAAACAGGTTCACTGTTTCCCTTTATATTTTCAATGCACTGATTTTGCTTATGCCAAAATTTTTCAATTTTCTGTAATCAAAATTGTCCATTTTCTCTCCTATTTTTCTCTCTATTGATTGTAAGCTACTTGATACATTCTTTTTCCCTTTTTTATATAGAAATGTTTAGAGATACAAATTTCTCTCTATGAATTGTTTGGCTGAATCATAAAAATTTCGGCATCCTGTCTCAATGTTGTCATTATTTTTAATTACATTATCTCTTATTTCTATGATTTGTTCTTTTACTCACCCATTCTTTAGGGATATGTCATTTGGTTTGCAGTTCATTTTTAATCCTTTTTAAAGGTCCCTTTGTTTGATTTAATACTTATTGCATTAGGATCAGTAAAGGATGTGTTTAATGTTTCTATTTTTCTGCACTTGTGAAGTTTTTATGCCCTTATAAATGGTCTTTTTTTTTTTTTGGAAAAGTGCTATGCACATGTATATTCTCATTTCCTATTTAATAATCACAATAAGAGATAATAATATTTAAATGTTCTAAAAATCCCATTCAGATACATAACTTCTTTCTTATTTTGTGCTAGATATGAATATCTTAAATTGAGACGTTGAGTTTCCCTCTTCTTATAATTTTATTATTTATTTCTCCCTAAAACTCCTTTAGCTTTTCCTTTTAGTATAGAGATTAAATACATCTAGGTTAAATACTGTTATTCATTCATTTTCTATGGTACCTTTCAATATATGCAGTTTCCTTGTTTATCTTCTTTAATCAAGTTTATTTTACCCGTTGACTTATTTGAGATCACAATTGCTACTCTTTTTCTGATCAGCTGAAGCATAATTTTTGTTCCATTCTTAGCCCCTAGCTCCATTTTATTGTGTGTATTTCTTATAAGCAACATATTGTTGATTTCTGCTTTCTAATTTACTTTATGAGTGAGTTCATCCCATTAATATTCATAATTGTGATAATTAATTGTGTATTTCTGTCTTATTCTTTTATGCTTTTTTTTCTCCTTGTTCCTTTGTTGCTCTTTATAAAGCAGAAGAATACTCTGTTTGATGCAATTATCTTCCTCAGCCATATCCTTCTCATCCTCTCATCTAGACTCCAGGCTCATGTTCTTATCCTTTCTTTTTAAAATCCATCTTCGTGATTACCCCTAAAAGCTTAGAGATTTTTGTGCTTGTAACTAATCCTTCCCAGAATTTACTTGTCTTCTTATTCCTTCCCTCTTCCTAATGACTTTTGTTTCTCCATCAAGTTGAATGTATTTCTGGACCAAACCCTTTTTGTATGCATATGTGTGTGTGTGTGTGTGTGTGTGTGTACGTATGTGTGTATTGTGTTCATACATCTTTTTCCTTCATTCTTGTATCAAGTGAGCAATGTGATATGAAGAGTAAGAGAGAATAGAGAACTTTCTACAAATAGACACATTTTTAGTGAAATATAAGTCTATTTTATTAGCTGAAAATATGGGGAAAAGAAGTGCCATGGGAAGCTTGAGGAAAGATGATAAGTTTTGGAACTGATACTGGGGAGGGTAGGATAGGGAAACACAGATGTAAAGAACCAGGACAACAATCATAGGGAGGTCAGTCTTGTTTGCTGGATCAGTATCTAAACCATGTTCATTAACTGTAGATGTCTCTAAGACTCTGTCCTGAATCCTCTTCTCTTCTTCCTCTGTGCTATCTCCTCTTGGTTATTTCTTCATCCTCATCACTTAAGCTGTCATTTCTATGCACATAATCTCCAGAATTGTGTATCTCATCCTAGTCTTCCGTCTGAACTCTAGTCTTGAATCATCAATTGTCTTTTGGACATCTTGAACTGGACGTCCTGTAGGTATCTAAAATTTTGGTTTTATTTTTCATTCCTCTCTTGTGTTTATATCACTGTTCACATCACCTATCGAATATGTTGTTAAATCTTTTCACTTTCACCTTTACATCATCTTCCTTATATATTCTGTTCTCTTCAGTTATACAAGTAACACTCTGGAGCAAGCCTACATTATATCTCATGCCTTGACTATTACAATAGAATGTTCGGTGGGTTTCCCACCTCAATTTATTTTTTACTTGTCTCCACCCTATATAAAAATATTTTATTTTATTTTGATTTTATGGAATAAAACAAGTTTTTCCATAACACAATATAACGAAAAGGATTATTGAACATAAAACTGCATACTAGGCACAACTTACTTGTCCTTTCAAATATACAACAAAATTATCATGTAAATTTCTTTTTTTGCCCCTTTTCCCCTCACGTCTTGCCCAAGAGATGGCCATCATTAGACACAAATAGGTTTATATACACCTATGTGTATGTATGCATGTATATACATATATATGTACATATATATGAATGTGTGTATATATATGTAGATAGGTAGATAGATAGATAGATAGATAGATAGGTACATAAAAAAGAAAACAATGACAAAAAAGGAATCTTGTTTTTGTTATCTTGTTCATTCAAAAATTATTTGCCTATCTGTAAATCTGATAAGTAATATGTTCCATGTTCTTCTAATTTTCTTGTAATATCTCTCTTTATAGCTAGGCCATGTATCCATTTTGATCTTATAACTTTCTAAGTGGTGTAAGATGTTGGTCTATTTCCAGTTTCTGCCATACTGCTTTCTGGTTTTCCCAACAATTTTTTTTTTACCACATAATGAATTCTTATCCAAAAATTTTGAGTTTTTTCACTTTTCAAATACAAAGTTATTATGTTTGTTTGCTGCTGTAAACTGCATGCCCACTCTATTCCACTGATTTACCTTTCTATTTCTTAGGTAGTACCAGATAGTTTTGATAACTGCTGCCTTATAATATAGCTCAAGATCTGATGCTGCTAAACCTCCTCCCTTTTCCTTTTTTGTCACTATTTTCTTGGATGTTCTTGACTTTTTGGCCTTCCAAATGAATTTTTATTATTTTTTCTAATTAGATAAAACAATTTATTGGTAATTTAATTGTGTTGGTGTTGAATATATAAATTAGTTTGGGTAAAATTGTCATTTTTATTATACTGGTCCTTCCTATTCATGAACAATTAATATTTCTCCAATTATTTCAATCTGATTTTATTTATATAAAATTTTTAAAAAATAATTTTGTTTATATAGTTTCTGGGTTTGTTTTGGCAGGTGTACTCCCAAGTATTTTATGCTGTCCAGAATTCCTTTAAATGGATCATCTTTTACCATACCGTCTTACAGAGTTTTGTTTGTGATATATAAGAATACTAAAATTTATGTGGATTTACTTTATATTCTGCTAATTTGCTAAAATTACTAATTGTTTCAACTGTTTACATGCTAGTAGTCTAATTGGATTTTCTTTCTCTTGAAATCTTTGATTATTTTAGGCTTTTCTCCTTATATTCTGTCATTAACTTTATGACTCCTCCCTTTTATGATGGGTTTATGTCCATGTCAGTATCACAAAGCTCTTTCTGCATCCTCCAACATTAGGGTGATTACACTGGCCTTGGACCCTGCTCCAAGCAGCTTTTGGGAGTATAGGATTGGTTTCATCTGAATTCTAGTTTCCTTTCCTCTATACCTGGTACAGCCATGCATGCTGGCCCCTAGTTCCCTCCATTCTTTAGCTTTCTTGTTGGGACAACTAAGTTCCTGACACATTTTACAAAGTTAGTGGAGGTCAGGGTGTATGTTTCTGGCATCTTTTCTGTTGCCTTGGGGTTCCATAATGTATGGACCAACTGCCCCAGGTAGATGGAAATGTAGTACCTCCCTCCTTTGTTTTCCCCACCTTTTTACATAGTGGGGAAGAATTAATGTCACCTGTGTGTTGTAACAAGCTAGTGGGGAAAGGAAAGGAGTGGAGATGTGTACAGAGTCCCTCCAGTAGGAGGGAAATGCCTGAATTCTAAAACATAAGCCTGTGGGACCATCTGTGCACTATGCAAATTCATGGTGGTTGGTGGCTAGGGATGATTACATCATGAATTCTCATTGTCCACTGTTAATTATATGAAATGAGACTCCTGACATGGGGCATAACCCAACTAATAAGGACTGTTAAAAAAAAAGTTTTTGCTTGGAGCCTTGTAACTCAAACCAAAAAGGCATTAAACTGAATAGGAGGAAGGTGAGTTCTCTCCTACCTATTTCCCTAATCTATAAACTAGAGAAGGTAGATAGATGAATGGCAGTACAGAAATGCAAACATTTAAAGGAGATGAAAAGCAAGAAAGAATTGGACTATAAAACTCATGGTCTAAGAGACCAACACATCAATGATCATAGTAAGGGGAAGGAGTAATATGGATAGGAGGTATGTAATGGCAAGCACAGAAGTAGTTCACATCTTATTTCAGCTACTGAATTAACACCTTGTTTCAGTTAAAGTTTCTTTTGAGCCTTGTATCTAGTCTGTTGAGAAACAGAAAGTGTGAACCCCAAAACTTGTGAACCCTAGAACTCATGAACTCCTGAAACAGGAAGGGGAGGAGCTAATGACCATATATAAGGAGAGGCCTAGGGTAGAGAGAACTGAGAAGAGGACTTTTGTGGCAGCAGAGTCAAGAAGGAGAAAACTTGTGGTATCCCGGCATTCTGTCTGCTCTGTCTGTGTTGATGTTTGTTTCTGATACTTTGTACAGAAGACCTGGGACCTTACTGGATGCTCTGAAAGAGGATTTTCTGGTTGTATATTTACAGAAGTCTTGAAGGAGGCTTTTGGAGGTCCTGGGACTTTACTGATGATTTGTGCTGACCTCTTGGACCTTGTTTGTGGGTCTGTGTTGATTTCTATGTTGATGATTTGTGTTGTTCTCAGACTTTGTTGGTGGGTCTGAGTTGATTTCACAGGCAGATAGTGAATTGATGGTGGTGCTGGCAATGTGTATGAATATTATTGTGGCTCTGTCAATCTTTGTCTTCTCAGAAACAGGAACTGTGAAGGACTTGAAGTGGACTGGACACTGTGAACTTCAATATGGAATGGGACCTGGATGAAGAACTGAACAAGGAGCTAGACAAGGAACTGGGGAGCTTCCTGCCTTTCAACCCAGGTGACAGTTGGAGCTGGGACCATGGAAGAAGAACCATGGAAGCTGAGGGCCAGCCTTGAGTCAAGCTGAAAGAAGACTTTACTTGGATACTGTGTACTGACTGAGAAGATTATGATTTACAGTGACCTAGGGGTGGAGAACTTTGACTTTTGTACTTGGTGATTGAATTAAGGATTTTGTGATTGACTAAATGAATGTACTTTGTTTAAAACTATGTGACCACTTTGGTGAAAACTATGTGGCCATTTTAGTGATAAGTTGTTGAGTTGTGACATGGTAAATGCTGTGTTTTGATTTTCTGTGATAAGTTGTAACATTGTGAATGCTGTATTTTGATTTTCTATGAATGTTTTGCTCTGATTTGTTATTGAATAGAGAGTTCACTATACTATGTAATCTGAACGTTGAAATCTGTTCATAGCAGTAGTCCTCTGGAAAGCTGCTCATGCATGGCTTTACAAGGTCCTATCCCCAGGAGGCAAATTTGAATACCAAGATGTGACTGACACTTGCAGAGACCAGACATGATTTTAAGAGAACCTGTTTCAAAGGGTTCAGTAAAAGGATTGGTAAGAATTCACTGTCTAAATTTCTAAGGGGAAGGTAATTTGATGTGAGATGAAACATTTCAAGAGCAGAGCTCTAAAGTCAGAAAGAGAAACAATCCCAATAAGGAAGAAAAAGGGGGAATTGCATAAGGAGAGAGATGGATACAGAGGATCAACCAACTTGGGTTTATAAATGATGTACACCTTGTAATGCCATGCATGAGCAGCTCTCCAGAAGAATGCTACTGTGAACAGCTTTTAAGGTTCTGATTATATGGTATAGTAAACACTCTATTTATTCCATAACAAATCAGAGCAAAACATTCACAGTAAATCAAAGTACAGCATTCACAATGTTACAACTTATAAAATGGCCACATAGTTTCCACCAAAGTGTTCACAAAGTTTTGAACAAAGAACAATCATTTAGTAATTCAATCATTCAGTCATCCTTAAGGAGATTTGCCTCCTCAAGGAACACAAAGTACAATAGTCAAAGTTCTCGCTCATAGGTCACACTAAGCTAACTCAATCAGTCACTTAGTCAGTCATCAATCACTAAGTACAATCATTTAGTCAATCATTCAGTCAACTCAGTCATTTAATCATCCTTCATCATTCACTTTTCAATTATCAGAAAATACACAGACCCTTCACCTCTAGGTCACTAGTAAATTTACAATTTTCTCTGTCAGTACACAGAATCCAAGTAAAGTCTTTCAGCTTGACTCAGGGTATTTTCTCAGATTCCCTGGATCCCCTTCCATAGTCACAGATCCTACCTGGATTCACCAAACTGTCACTTAGGTTCAAAGACAGACAGCTCCTAGGTTGTTGTCCAGCTCTCTGTGCAGTCTCTGCTCCATGCTGAAGCTCACAGCACCCACTCCACCCCAAATCCTTCACAGTCTCTGTTCCCAGGAAGTCAATTCTCAACAAAGCCACAAAAAAGTTCATACAAAATAGCAGCATCACAGTCATGCTTCCTCAGTCTTTTGGCAGCTCTGGCTGGCCCTCAGACTCAGCAGAAGTTTCAGCTGGTTCCCAGAATCAAAATCACTCCATCCAGGTTTTCAAAGTCAAAATTATTCTCTTCAGCCTGGTGGAGGGAAGGGGGGCTCCTTTTCAGCTTCCCTGGTGGAAACAGCTTCTGCCTCCATGGAATTTGCTCCAAAAGTCCTGACTCAGTTATCAATTCTCCTTTTTCTTTTCAATTCTCAGTCTAGTAGTAGCAGCCCAGCCTCCAGACACTGCTGAGAGAAATTCTCTCTCCAGTGGCAGCAGCTTCTGCCCCCAGAAAACTTGCTCCAAGAAAGTCTGTCTTTCCTTCTCTGGGTTTTTCCTTATATACAGTAATGCTCCTGGATGTTCAGCTCCTTCCTGTTACATCAGCAACAGGAGACAGGAGTTCATATCTTCTGTTTCTTTAACAAAAGCTTAATCTGAACTAGGTGCTAAGTACCTCTTAGCTTAGCAATACAAAAGGAACTTCAAATCTCATTACTGTTACACATCTTTAGTATGGGTAAGAGGTAGATTCAAAACCAGATTTCCCTGGATTCCAATTCCATTGCTCCTTCCATCTCACAGCCCTGCTCATGAATACCAAAACTTTCATGGGTAAAGGGAGGAAGGTTTAAAGGTTACCTCTTTTTTTTTCCTCCTGGGCCTGCTGGTTCTTGTTTACCCTTGACACATGACTGACAAAATACATTAATGTGACCTTGAGCTACATTTTAAAATACATATGTTTCCCCTTTATACTGCCTTTATTGGGTCATATCAAGTGTATAACTTGCAGGTTGGTATACTGTAAATTAGGAAGGACACAGACAAGCTGAAGCACATGTAGGGAAAGGCAACTAGGATCTTGATCTTAAATACATTAGTGGATTTAGGACCATTATACTCCCTTCCCCCTCTCCCCTTTGCATCTCCCCCCCTCCACAGTATGACATCATGCTTTTGTTATTCCTTCTGGTTCAGTTTTATCTCTCGTTCAGTCCACCATCAGCAAGCTTTTGCTAATTCCATGAGACATGACTAAATATTATATCAGCGGCCAAATCACTAGGCTTTCTCTAGTCCTGGAGAGATCAAGTGTTAGGAAAGGAAAACAAAAATGTTGGTTTTGAGTTTTTTTCCAAAAATATTTTACTTTCTTTATAGCAGGACCCTGATCTGGAGTATGGGAGGGAAGAACACCAGAAACAGCAAGACCTCTTAAACCAGCAGTTCTCAACCTGTGGGTCAGGACCCCTTTGGGGTCGAACGACTCTTTCACAGGGGTCACAGAGGTCGCCTAAGACTACTGGAAACACATATTTCTGATGGTCTTAGGAATTTCCTCTATCCGTTTCCAGGCGGGTCAGCCCACATGCAGACATGCCCACATAGGAGTATTAAAGGGTCACGGCATTAGGAACATTGAGAACCACTGTCTTAAACCCTCCTTGATGTGGTAAGTACCATTCCTTCTCTTGTGGGTCCAGGTAAGAACAGAGGAAGGAGTTAGGGAACCTTGCCATGGTAAGCCATCTGCTGTTCACCAAGTTCTCTTTCCATTCCCCTCCTACTCTTTCTCAGAGAAATGATCTCTGCCCACTGATCATCCCCAACTGACTATGGTGATGTGGCTCCAATTCTGGAATCCTGTCTGCTCCTACAGCATCTAAGCTCCCCTGATTGGGGGTCGCATCCCAAGACTGTCCTCTCACCCCTCATCCTCTGGGTCCTCAGATTTGCTGAATGAGTAGTTTGAACAGACCTGCTCACTGTCTAGTCAGCTGTGACTTTTTGACATTTAGATTCCAAATGAGTGTCTTCCAGAAAAGACATCATTCTTCTCAGGAGTAACAGTTCCTTTTCTGTTATCTGTGCTTTGGGTCAAGAGAGGAGGCTATCAATCCAGGCTATAATGAAACCTTTATTTAGGTTGTAACCTCTGTTTCTGCATGGATATCCGTCTCAACCTCATCAAACTTTGCCCTGGGACCACTCATGGGCAAGGAAACCAAGCTAAGGAGACTTTGGAAATTCAGAGTCCTAGAGAACCAATGGTCAGAGAACCTAGGCTCAAGTTCAAGCTTTGACACTTGTTAGATTTGGGACCTTGAGCAATTCAATGCCAACTTCTCTAAGACTCAGACTCATCATTTATCCTCAAATTTAAATCATAGTTGCCTCCCACAAAAAGTGAAGACACCTTGTCATACAGTGGGGTGGCCCCCACCCAAGAACCTGTAGGGGGTGTCTCCAAAACTTGCAGAGCCCAAACTATCAGACTTTACTAACCTGGGAAGACTTGAAGAACATCTGCAGATGATGTTGGCTGGCTACCAGAAAGTCGACCACCAGGTGATTTGATTTTTGGATCTTGGAATCAGATAAAAATACCAAAGAATCCAAAAAACCCCCAAATGCTAAACTTCACCCTCTGTAGGCATCTTCTGTTTATGAGCAGGGGTATGGGCCCTCGGGGAGGGACAGCAGGTGGTAGGTCTATGAATGTGACGTGAGTTGTTGGCATTCTTTCTGTATGATCTGAGGAACCACATGGAGTGGAAAAGTGTAAAGAAAAAAAAAAGTGTAAAGAACCCAGCCCAGGAGAGCAGGAACAATGAGGCATTGGATGTGAGATATAGAATGAGGCCCATGATTTTGGACATAGCTGATGTCAAAATTGGGTTTGCCTGACTTCTCCTGTTTGCTGCAAGGATTTTTTTTCCAGCTGAGAGAGGGGAAAAAAAAATCACTGCAACGATGATTGCTCATAGGCATATCAGCCTTAAGAATTTGATCTCATCACCTTTTTAAAGGCAACAAGGAAGCCCCAAAGTTATGCTCACAATGAACACAAACAGACAGGCCACCATTGTTACAGAAGTCAAAGAAGTCATGAGGAACCTGATAAAATCCTTCTGTCTCTATGACCCCAAGACCTGGCATAGCCTCTTACTCGAAGCAGAAGTTTATCAGTGTTTGTTGATTGGCTAGTTCTCAGATTCCATGGTTCCCCTTCCATGGTCCCAGCTCCTACCTGAATTTACCAAACTGTCACCTGGGTTCAAAGGCAGACAGCTCACATCTCCTTGTCAAGCTCTCTATGCAATTCCTGTTCCACACTGAAGCTTACAGTGTCCAGTCCACCTTAAATCCTTCACAATCTCTATTCCTGAGAAATTAAGGCTAACAAAGCTATTAACAGAGAAAGTACTGATACCACAGTCATGCTTCCTCAGTCTTCTGCAGCTCCAGCTGGTCCTCAGAAATCCTTACAGCATTAGCAGCTCAGGCTGGTCGTTAGAAGAAGCTCTGCCACTACAAGTTCCCAGGAAATTCCCACCTTGCCAGCTGGAGTTTTTCCTTATATAAAATATTGCCCCTCCCTGTTCAGCCCCTTCCTGTTGGGTTAGCAACAGGGGTTCATAACTTCTATTTCTTTAACAGAGGCTTGATTTGAAACTACGTGCTAAGTGCCTGTCAGCTTTCCAATGCAAAGGGATCTTCAATGTTCCTTACCATTACAATACTATTTGTCAGCAACAGAGTCCCCAGACACAGGATACATGGTCAGCACTAGAAGACATCACAAAAAACAAAAATGAAACAACAACAACAAAAACAGAAGGGACAATCTTCACAGGACAAGAAATGTTGGTTACATCCGTAATTTCAGCATCAAAGATCAGATCAGTGACTGGGCCCAACAAAGGTACAAATGAAGAGCAAATTAGAAGAATGGGGGACAAAAGGGGCAGAGAGGCACTGTACAGTTCCAACAGCTCCAGTCCTTCTTGTTCAGATGTGTTAAAAACTCAGGCACGGAGAAAAGTAACACTGACTCATAGCATCATTTCTTAAGGACGTTTGCTGCCCCAGAGCACCACGTTCCAGTGAGAAGACAAGCAAGCCAAGAGGCTACCTCTGTCAGGGACCAGCAGCTCTTTGCCAAGCAAAGAACTCATGGTAGCCAAAGGCAACACTGGGTTTGAGGACAGGCTACGGGAAAAAGAGAAGAGGATAGCAACTAAACAACATAAACAGTGACTTTGTGAAGGAGCAAACAGCAGGACAGGACCTCAGCCTCCCTCTTCAACCTAGTCTAACAACAGAGAACCTTGATGTCCCAAGGTAACCCCTTCCTCTTTCAGCCACTCCCCCTCATTAGAAAGTGATCCTTGTCTCTGAAATGTGCC
>CM053582.1:127634533-127654571 GCA_028627135.1 Pseudochirops cupreus
CCCCTGAACTAGTTAAATGATATGCTTGATTAAAGTAAGATTGTTAACCCATTTTGAGTTGCTTTCCTTTAGAAAAGCAGATCTAAGAACCTGTGCTAGTAGCCACCCTAGGTATGCTAGGGTGCTTGCTGATACACTTGGTGAGTGTCTGAGCCTGGCAGCTGTCCTTGCTAGAAAGGCTGAAAGTTATATCTTAACAGCAACATTGTGAGGTGATGAATGAAACGATGTGCCCATTTTATAGATGGGATGTTGAGGTTAGTCTCCCAAATCCATGGCCAGCCCCTTTACTTCTTCCCCTCTTCTTCAAGAGGAGCCAGGAGAGGACACGGAGAGTGGCAAGAAAAGCCAAGATCTGGATGCCGCCTCAGAGTCCTTTTATACATACAGTGCTTGCCTTCTTGGCCAAGTGTTTGGTGGGGGAGCAAGGTGGGGATGGTAAGCACAATTCCCTACATAGTCACCTCCTTGGGGCAGACATTGAATGTCCTTATAAGGAGGATTTGGGCAAAAACATGGAACTGAAGGAGAAGGTGAAATATTGATGGGAGTGGAAAAGAGGAAGTCAGGCTCTTGGTGGGGAAAGGATTTGTCTATCGAATTAGTGAGAGAGAAGCCAGAAGGTGTGGGGACCAAGTGAGGAACCATCATGGTGGCTTTGGTTTTCTCCCCTTCCTCTCCCCAATGTATCCTGCTGCTGCTGCCTCCTATGTCCCCTCCTGCTCCACCACCTCCTCCTGCCTCTTCCTCCTTTGTCTCTCTGGACTGATTTGGATTCATGTTGTAAGAAGCAGATCTGTCCTCCAACCCCCTCCTGGCCATCCACCCATCCATCCATCCATCCATCCATCCATCCATCCATTCCTTCCCTTTGCCTTTCCTTCTCTGCAGGGGCTAAATGAAGATTCCCAGTCGGAGGGATTGGCCTTTGGCCACTTCACCTATGATAATGCTGGGGAATCCATTCAGACCTTCCACTTACAGGTAGGGAGGGCTTGATCAATGGTCACAGGAATGCTGTGGCTTTGCAAGCAGCTTCAGTGAAAGTCAGAATCCCGTGGGTCAAATACCAAACGGAGGGATAATATTGTGGCTTCATTAAACCACTGAAGAAAGCCATGGGCAGAAGTACTCTGGGGTCCCAGCATCCATCAAGGAATCTTGGGCCTTCCTGGCCCCGTTCTCCTCTTCCCACAGGGCAATGACACAGAGCTATACCAGGTGGTCGAGCTTCAGATCTTGAGCAACTGGGGTCACCCTGAGTATACCTGCATTTACCGCTTCCGGGTCCATGGGAAGCCTGCCAACTAACCTCTCCCCACTGAAGCCCTTCACCCCTTCCCCCTTCAGCCATTCCCTCCCACTCCAGCATCTCCTCCACTTCCTCCTCCCTTCCCCATGCTTCATCCCTTATGGACACTATGGCTTCTGGGAGAGAATGAAGGTGGGAGCTCACCTTTGTGGAGCAGTCTTGCCCCACTGGGCCCTCTCTGGTATTGAGGAGACCCCCAGCTGAGCTATTCATGTTTCATTCCATGTCCTCTTGAGGGTCAGGTAGCCCACCTCCAGGCCCTGCCCACGCCTGGGAGATGTAGATATAGCTATGCATTATCTGTTGGGGGCATGGGTCAGGCCATACTGAGGGCCTTGCTGTGCTCAGCAGCAGTCCATCAGAACCACAGCAAGCATTAACTTGACTTACCTTGTCAAGGAATTCGATGTATTAAGGGCATAACAAATCGGGCAATTCTAAAGAGAAGAATGGTAGCCAGTCCTGGGCATGCCCTGGCAGATGATTGAAACTCCTGTCCACGGTATCTTCAAGGTTCTCATCACCTCGGAGCATGATGGGGTCAGTCTTTCAAATCTGAAGCACCTGGGACTCACCACTATTCCGGGTTTTTGTTTTTTTTTCTGATAAGGCCAACAGCCTCATTTTGAGGGAAGTTCTGCCTCTAAGGTCACCTGGGGTGGCATTTAGAAGGTGTATTTGACCCAGGGGTGTAGCCATGGTTGGGAGGCCCCTACTACACATTGGGGCTTAATTTAGGGCGGAGTGGAGGGTTTTTGATATGTGGGAAAGGCAGTATTAGATACAGCATTAATCATGGATTAGATAATGCTGAAAGGGAGGGGGCCTCAGGGTGCAGCCAGGGGCCATGGAGAGAGAGCCTTCACTTTTGCTCCTGATACCAAGTTTCTCCTCCCTGCTATCACAAGCCCAGGACACTTCTTCTTCACTGTAGCCATGCCTGCATCCAGCTGCTTACCTGGAACTCAATGGCTGTGGGCTCTCCCTTGAGATCGACAGCTTATGTGTTTGTGGGCATGGTGGGCAGGAGACTGCCCAGGATCCTAATGGGAAGGGCCCTTTGCTGGCCCCATCTAGGGTTGACATTGAGCTGATGCTCCTCTTTCTCCCTGGGGTGGACCTGCCCTACCACAGGAACCTCTTCAGGGAAGAGGGCATCAGAGACACATCAGACTCTTTCTGGCTTAGTTAGCACATGGGCAAGGTGTTAAGTTTATTGGGCTAGGGTTGGGGGGTGGGGAGCTTGTTGGAGTTAAGGCTGGGATGGAAGGGGAAGGGCAATTTCTTTGGGCCCTGAGGGCCAGTTGTATTATGTATAAGATATATATTTATATTCATATAGAGAGCTAGTTCATGACACTTTTTGTTATCAGATAGAAAATGTAAGGGCTTCATTTCTGACTGCTTTACCTGGGGCCCAGGCTGATATTCATTCCAGGCCCCAGCTTGGGGGTGGGTGTGGGTAGACAATCAAGCACTGATCCCCAAAGTGTCCTCCCCATTCTTTCTGCCTTTTACCGTCAGAAGGGAACGCAGGGGTTCCTGAAGCCAGTAGAGGCGCCCACTCTTCTGCAGGTTTCTGGGGACCGGCAGCAGTCAGTGTAGGGCTGCTCCCAGCTGCCACTCAGCCAAGCCCTCTCCTTCTGTCTTTAGGGTTAGGTTTGCCTCCCCAGGAATCTGGCATCTGAGCAGCCACACATAGGAACCTACAGATGAGAACATAGTTTTTTCCCTATCCCAAAAGTTACTGTTTCAATATTTTGGTTTACTTTTTATTTGAGAGATTCTAATTGATGCTTATGCAAAAATAAATTTTCTCTTGAATCTGGGGTTGCTTCTTGTCTACCCGTCACATGGAGTTTGCTCTTGAAGCCACCTCAGAGTAGTGAGGGGAAAGGAGATGGGATTCTGGTCAAAATCCTCTATTCAAAAGGTGGCTTCCCTTCTACTGAGTGAGGTCTGGGAGGGAGTGCCCCGAGCAGCAGAGGGAGCCAGAGGCAGAAGGAACTCCATGGACAGAAAAATAAATGGAAAGAGGCCCCCAGGACATTGTGGGTTTACTGTCACCCCATTTAGATGGGGCACAAATAGGCTGTGGAGACCCAAGGGTCCCACAGGTCCCCACTTCCAGCTCAGAGAAAAAGATTTCTTTTTGCCTTTCAGACACTCCCATCTAATGTCAACTGCAAATGAGATGGGATGAAATGCAGTACATTAGGATGAGAGTTTGAGCTTAGGAAAATTGCCCTCTTCCCTTCCCACCTAACTTATTCAATTTAATTTAACTTGTTAACTGTTTCCATATCGACTTGTCATCTTGGATTCAATCAAATATTCTGCTAAAATCTGAGTGCACTTTGCAGCATTTCTCTGACCTAAGGGAAGACTGGCTGTTCATCCAACACTATTTCACAAGGGATCAGAGCTCCTGGCAATCCTAGGCAGGAAATGCATCTTTTGAAGCCCTGCAGGTCTACCCTGCTATCATGAAAGGAAATCACTTCTTTTCCTTGAGGAGGGAAAATGCTCAGAGTCTGATCAAGCATTTGTCACACTGAGGTTGAAAATGGCTTCTTGATGGCGCAGTTCACACCAATGCAACTTCAATAATGCAGTGAACAGGAAGAGAGTTCAGGATTCTCTATTCAGAGTCACATGGCCACAATGTCTGCATGGAGGCAACCTCTCACAAAGCCCCAGTGAGCAAGAGCATAACTTCAGAGTTACCTTGGGGACATTTAGACCAGACTGGACCTCATCTTGAGTCCAAGTGTATCCAACCCCTGGGAAAGGAGAGAGTGTGAGGGCAAGGGACCTCTGCCTAACTACAGAGTGGGGGGGAGGAAGACAGTTTAAAAATGAAAGCAAGCTAATCTGGGTCCTACAAATGAAAGGCATCCCACTCAATCTAGAAGGCCTGTAGTAGGCCTTCAATGCAGCGATCCTACAGAGGAACTCTGGTTAGCAGGTCTGACCTGGAGGAAGATTCAGACAAGGAGACTGAGAAGGAGCAGTCAAATATGTAGGTAAGAAGAGAACCAGGTAAGGCTGGAGCCATGAAAACCTGCAGAGAAGAGTACGAAGGAGAAAAAGGCCCTGGTCTCACTCCTGGGCTCTCTTCTCCCTCTATTCTACTTAGCCATCTCCTCAGCTCCCATGGATTTAATGTCCATCTCTGTGCTCATGATTCTCAAATCTAACTGTTCTGCCTGAAACTCTTTTTGCTGACCTCCAGTCTTTCACCTCTACCTGATTTTCAGATGTCACAAATTTGACCTCCAGGAGACATCTTCAGTTTGTGTAGGATGTAGTGTGATCCTCTCATTTGCTAAAGAAGAATCTATAGAACCTTTGGCCTTAGGGCCATAAGGAAAATGAATAAATAAGAGAAATGACTCTAAGCTGTGAGTAATGAGACTTGCTGTTTGAGGAGAGGAAAAAGCCATTTGGGATCATAAGTAAATTTTGTTTGGAGTTTGAATTTGGGTATAGTGGTCTGCATAAGTCAATGCCTGCATCAAATGCCCCAGAAGCTACTCGGAGGGAGTGTGATCCTATACTGATAACAGGTGAAAGCCGACATTTGGTAAAGGCTGAAGGGGCAATTGCAGTCTCAGTTGCCATAGGACCCCTCTGGCAAATTGCCCATGAATTTCCTTGGAAAGGGGAATGTGTCCACCTATTCCTGAGTCTAGCTGTGAGGTGGTACCTAATACTGGATGGATGGATATCTGTGACCTTACCTGAATTTAAAGAGAGCCAAGGATGGTTATTCTGTCTTATTTGGAATGTCATATGTGCCTGCTTATCCCTTCTATACCGAGTTTCTATGATCACAGCAAGTAGTCAGTAAAAGATATGAATCATCTTGTTTTGAGGTTGGCAAATGTACAGGAAGCTGAGTAAACTCAATAATAGTTTTGATGGGAAACATGAAAGACAGATAGGAAGGTTTGGGGACAAATGAGGACTTATCCAAGCCCCTGCTGTCTCTAAACATTTGATATCAGTTTCAGAAAGGTTGAAGTATGCTGAGAGTGTGTGAGGAAGTATTGTTAGAAAGCAGAAAGATTTGTAAGTTGATTATAAAATTCTGAGGAAAGCAACAGGATCAGATTGATTCTTCTAAGAACTATATAGGTGTATAAGATTGGTTTTCAAAATTTCTCTATCATGGAAACTCAAACCTTGAGCATGTTTGGTAATAAGATTACAAATTTGGATTTTTTTTTAAATTCAGGGTTGTAACTGTTGTGAAACTTTATTGTAATCTACCTAGCCTGTGTGGCTAGAAAGCTGAACCATTTATATGTGTCTGCAATGTTGGATCATGTCTCTGTGAGCCCCTGTCCGGTCTGACTGTGCCTTTGCTCCTGAGTGAAAGTCTGAGCCAAGGGACCTGGAAAGGACGATGTGGACAGCCTCTCCAGGAATCCAGGCCTGCACCAGAACTGTGACAGCTTTAAATTATTGCTTTGTGTTGTTCTCTTTGTGTTACCTTGATCTCCCTTACTGTGAAAAATCTGATGTGACAATTTCAGAAGGTTTATAAATGTTCAATTGAGTATTGTTAAATTGATGGCATAAGTTGTAAAGCAGAACAGTGTGTGCTGCTCCAATATGGATTTGTGGCTATTCCATGAACTAAGCAAAAGTTAACATTTGTAACTGAGTGTTTCTGTAAAAGATTCAATTTCTGAAGTATCTCTTTCTTCCAATTAGAGGACAGACAAGCTTTGTGAAACAAGGATGTATGTTTGCTATTCAGTTGTGAAGTTTAAGTCAGAAACCTCTTTTGTTTAGGGGTTGCAATTACGTTAGTGAAAAATGTTTTATGAGGCACCTAGTCTATGTAGCAGGTGGAGATATTAAGGATAGTTAAATAGTCCGAGTAATGGATTATACCAGCCCATACTCACTCTACTTCTGGTCATTTTCCTACGTCTTCTAGGCTCCTGTTTGTCTGCTCACTTTGCTAGATCAGCATTTTTTTTTTAGGCGCAACACCTTTGGATCTGGCGTCTTCTGAGTTCCAGACAGTGCCTGCAGCCCCTGCCCCCTTGATTGATGGACCCCCCTCCCCCATCGTTTGGACAAGGACTGCACTGTGACCTTTTCCAGCATGAAGCAACTTGGGAAGCCGAGACCTTCGTCCCTTGTCCCCAGATGAATGTGTCTTATCTGTTAAGGGGGAATGATAAGATCTGCGATGCTTTGTTGTAACCTCACTTTGTAAAAATCTCACTTGTGTTCAGGCACCTATGTCAATTTGTAACAAGCCTGTCCAATTCAGCTGTAAAAGTCACACTTTCCTTCAGCCATAAAGGCATTAATTCTGCTTCTCCCCTGCCCTTAGCCTCAAAGTCTTTTCCCAAGCTAGCAGTAGGTCTGTTAGATAGTTTCCCATGAATCAATCACCCAAGTATTCTTAGAGAAATACGTGGTTCCTTTGTTCTTGGTGGCCAGCTGCTTAGGAACCTTGAAAAGCACTATCAGAAGATGACTCACTCCCAGGATGGGAGTGCTAAATGCTCTGCTTATAGAATCTTTCCCACATAATTGACAAAACTTATACAATGAGGTTTCACAGATTGTCTTTCACATCATTAACAATAATTGCCTTTCACAAGCATGCTTTTGCAAATACTTGATGAATGCACTTACTCCCAATAGCTTGGTTAACAATCTTACAAATTCTTAAACAGTTAAACCATTTTAACTGAAACTTTGTTTTAATACGACTGTTTACCAGTAACAAGATCATAAGCAACGACTATGTTCTGAAATTTAACTTGAAATCAAAACCAATTAAGTACCAAGTAATTACCAATTGACATCACTAGAAATCAGTTACGTTCTAGAATCTCCCAAAGATGGTGAATGTGGTAGTCCATAAACCTTACAAATTAACACAAATACATCCTCAAATGAAGCAAACTTGAAAACCACATCCCTATATTCTTTTCTCTCCTTTTTTCCCAAAGTTTCTCATTTGCTCAGTAAGACTTATACAAAATATATTTCCAATTCACTTTACACAGAGAATCATTCATTTCATTATTAATAATGTAGAAACTATAACTTTAAATCACTGCATATTTCCAGAAAAGCAAAAATTTAAATAAACCATTAGCTATCATAGTAAATATCAGGAGTATTCTTACCACCTGTTTATATCCCAAATGTAATAGCTTTAGATTATTAAATTTCACAACATGAAAAATCCAATTCACATGCAACACAATCCAGATTAAAATTGCTGTAACCTCCTCTTTAATTACAGGTAGGTGTAAATATCTGGTTTTCTAAACAGCAGAAATAAACATCATAAGACAGAGTTAACAGTACTGATAAAGTAACATAACTGGCTTTTAGAACAGTTTTTTCTCTTTTGTTTCAACCCAACTCAGATTGAAAAATTACTTTACTTACCACCATTTCTGGCTCACAATGATCACTCAATTTTTACAATATAAGAACACTTTACAATTCAGAAATACCATAATAACACAATGACACTATGACATTAATTTCATTGCCAAAGCATCACATAGAGGAATCATGAAGAGAAGACTGGGCTTACCTAATGCAGCAGCTTTTCTGCTATGGATCCAGGGGTTGGAGAGGAGAGGTTCCTCTGCATGCCTACAGGTGCCCTGGGGCCCATGGCTGTTGAAATTGGGGCTCTCCCTATAGCTCTTATGACTCCTCCCCCCTGTTTCAAGGTGGGGGAGGGGTACAATACTTGGGGGAAAAACTTCCCGCTGGTTCCCGTCTCTTAGCATTCCAAACTCTGGCCAGAAGTTTAGGATGCAGAGAGAGGAGTTTAACCAATTCTCTTAGCAGAAAGAACAGACAAGATACAAAAATCTAGAAATCGGGAGTAGGAGGGGGGAGATCCCAAAGAAACAAGTTTGGAAAAAGTTAGAATGGAGAGAGAGAGAGAAAGCAGACCAATCAGGGGCTTCGGCAGGTAGGAGTTCTGCCCCTGGTCAAGGTAAGATGGAGAAAGGGATTCTGGGAGTTGTAGTCCGTCCACAGAGTCCTAGAGACAGGGCGGAAACAGGAAATACTGGGCTTCTGGGAATTGTAGTTCCCAGAGCAGCCCAGAGTGGAGAAGGTGTAGAGGACCAATCAGCTTGCTTTCCTTGCCAAAAAAGGGGAGAAACTTCCTTTGGAGCCGGCTGGACACGGAGAGGCGGCTTTTCTCCAAAGTGTTTTCGGGTTGGGGCTAGGGGCTTGAGAAGAGTGTTCCGGACCACCCTTCCTTGCTCCCCAGGTGTAGTGGAGACTAGCAGTGTTGCAAAAGAACACAGAGGCTTTTTTCCTTGAGGTGCTACAGACCGAGCTTTTGCCAGCTGTTCAAACAGCATCCTAAGAGTGAGTCCCTGGGTTTAAAGGGACACTGAGCCCTCCTACTTTCCTGCCCCCGAGGAAAGATTCCCTGTAGTCTTTGCGCTCACTCAAATGGCGTCCCAAGCAAGAGAGCTAACGGTGAATGTCCCCAGTGTGTGCGTCCACCACCTTACGGGGAGTACACTCAGGTCTGTCCAAGGACAGAGACCCAGGTCTGCAAGAGACCCCTTACGTCCCTCCAGGCTTTACCTAGGACACCTGGAGGGGAGAAAATCCAACGTACAGGGGGAGGCAAGAGAAGTAGGGGCCTACCTGATACAGCTGGAGACCTCAAACAAACTCCTGGCTGGCTCACCAAAATGAAGAGGGGTAATGGGTGTGGGATTTCATTAGAAATCCGTTCCAGGTTCCTTGTCAGAAAAAGAATTTACTGGACCCAGCTGTCCTTTGGTAGAGTCATAAAAGTTTATTGTTTCACGGAGACCAGGGCTGCAAGCTGAAAAGGATTTAAGGCAGAGTTAAGCTTTTCAGCAAAGCAGGCAGGGGAGGGGAGGGGGAAGATAGAAAAAAGACCTGCAAGGTGCTGGGGGATAGAGGTACCATTTTAAAGGCATAAAACTGTCAGTCAGAGGCTCATTATGCTAACTAGGTGGAAAAAGGTGGGATTAGGGAGGAGTCTGGGAGTGGTTAATGCTTAAAGGGCCATACATTTTAGTATCAACTGGGCAGGCGAATTGCCCATAATTCATTGAGAGATTCCAACAGGTTGGGGGGGGTGGTGTTGTGTGTGTGTGTGTTGTTTGCCTTGACACGTCACTGGTTAACTTTTTGGTCAAGGATGAATGACATAGGTCCAACATAGCTGCTGGGAGTATAGGCTTGATTGTTTCAGGAGGTGCCAAGTTTGGAAGCCAGGCTGATTAGAGACCGTCTCAGGACGGAGTTATCTCCTTGATAAAGTTGCTCAAGGTTTCTAAAGTGCAGCTGGCCTAAGAACAAAGGTGTTATGTATTTCTCTCAGAATACTTGAGTGATTGATTCATGGGAAACTATCTAGCAGACTGTGGGAAAAGACTTTGAGGCTGGGGGCAGGGGGAGAAGCGGACTGAATGCCTTTATGGCTGAAGGAAAGTGTGACTTTTAGAGCTTAATGGCACAGGCTTGTTACAAACTGATGTGAAATACATAGTTACCCAACCAAATGTGAGAGTTTTACAAACTGGGGTACAAAAGCCCCACCAAAATGATACAGAAGCACCTCGTCATTCTATTTTCTACTTGGACACTGTACCTTTTCAAAAGTGTGTGCTTCTAACTACCATCCCCTCCAACCTGCGTGGCTTTCCATCCTCACCCCTCTCATGCTCTTTTCCCCTACTCTTCTATAGGGAAAGATAGCTAATTTAGTGTGTGTGTCATTCTCTCCCTAAGCCAAATTCAGTGAGAGTAAAATTGACCCATTCCCTTTTCCTTCCTGTTCTTCCTTTCCACTGTAGCAGTTATCCCTTGCCTCTTTTATAGGAGATAATTTACCCCATTCTGTCTCTCCCCATCTCCTCTTATTATATTCCTCTCTCACCTCTCAAATTCGCTTTTAAATATCCTTTCCTATTCAATTGATCCTGTGCTCTCTAAGTATACCTCTACACATATATACACAAACTCACATATGCATTCATATGCACATATACCCCCGAATACAGACATGTACAGGTATGTATACATATATATACATTTATATTCCCTTGAACTATCCTCATACTGAGAAAAGTTTCAAAAGTTATAATGATTGTTTTTCCATGTAGGCATGTAAATAGTTCAATGTTGATAAGTTCCTTATGATTTCTTTTCCCTGTTTACCTTCTCATGCTGTTCTTGCTTCTTGTATCTCTATCAGCAAGCACCCTAGCATACCCAGGATGGTGATGGCTGCTAGCACAGGTTCTTAGATCTGCTTTTCTTAAGGAAAGCAACTCAGAATGGGTTAACAATCTGACTTTAATCAGTCAAACAAATATCATTGACTTAGTTCAGGGGAAAAAGTCAGCACCCTGAAGTTGAGAGAATGCAAACAGGATACAAAACACAAGTTAGCAAGCAGAAGTTACAAGCAGACAAAGACACAGATCAGCTGACTGGCTTCCAACCATCTGACCATTACATCCATACCTACTCAGTTACCAGAGAGGGAAGCATCAACATCTGGCTTTTTCAAAGCCGGGGGTTCAACAGCTTCCCAGAGTCTTGTGTGGTCTTAACTCTTCTCCAAGTGAGCCCCAAAGCAAAGCCTCCCATCACGGGGAATATATAGCCTTCTCCTGGATCAGAGAGTATCACAGCCCTCTTGACCCACTGCCCAATCACAAAGCAACAAGGCGTGGGCATTCCTGAAAAGCAAGCCTCCCGCCACAGGCTCCATGGGACCACATTCAGCCTATTGGGGGGCAGAGTATACTTTCAAAGAGGGGAAGGTTCTCTGAGCCGCTTAAGCCACTTAAGCAAAGGGCCTAGGGGCAGGAAGATCTTCAGATTCCCCTCACAATATTTGAGTGTGAAATGTTCTATTCAACTCTGGTTTTTTCATCAAGAATGCTTGAAAGTCCTCCACCTCATTGAATGATCATATTTTCCCCAGAAACATTATACTCAGTTTTGCCGGGTAGGTGATTCTTGGTTTTAATCCTAGCTCATTGACCTCAGAAATGTCATATTCCAAGCCCTTCAATCCCTTAATGTTGCAGCTGCTAGATCCTGTGCTATCCTGATTGTGTTTCCATAATATCTGACTTGTTTTTTCCTGGCTGCTTGTAATATTTTCTCCTTGATCTGGGAACTGGGGAACCTGGC
The DNA here is from genome assembly GCA_028627135.1 of Pseudochirops cupreus. Classification (NCBI taxonomy): domain Eukaryota; kingdom Metazoa; phylum Chordata; class Mammalia; order Diprotodontia; family Pseudocheiridae; genus Pseudochirops; species Pseudochirops cupreus. The sequence continues at coordinate 127,646,049 of CM053582.1, forward strand.
TATAATATTCCTAGGAGTTTTCTTTTTGGCATCTGTTTCAAGAGGTGATTGAATTTTTTCAATTTCTATTTTACCCTCTGGTTCTAAACTATCTGGGCAATTTTCCTTCAAGGATGATTTCTCGGTTCTTTTTTTGATCATGGCTTTCAGGTAGTCCAATAATTTTTAAATTGTCTCTCCTGGATCTATTTTCCAGGTCAGTGGTTTTGTCCAATGAGATATTTCACATTCTTTTCTATTTTTTTCATTTGTTTGGATCTATTTAGTAGTCTCTTGATTTCTCATGAAGTCATTAGCTTCCCTTTCCTCCAATCTAATTCTGAAGGAATTATTCTTTTCAGTGAGCTTTTGAAATTCTTTTTCCATCTTGCAAATTTGGCTTTTTAAGGCACTCTTCTCCTCGTCGGCTTTCTGAGCCTCTTTTGCCCCTTGAGTTAGTCAATTTTTTTAAGGTGTTCTTTTCTTCAGTCAGGTCGTTGACTCTCTTTTCATGAGTTTCTTGCAACATTCTCATTTTTCTTCCCAATTTTTCCTGCATTTCTCTTACTTGATTTTCAAAATCCTTCTTGAGCTCCTTCATGGACTGTAATCAGTTCATCATTTTCTTGGAAGCTTTTAGTGTAGGAGTTCTGATTTCATTGTCTTCCTCCCATTCCATGCTTTGATTCTTTTTGTCCCCCCAAACGAATATAAAGTGGGATTGCTGTGCTTGCTTTGCTTCCTTTGCTTGGTCATGTTGCCACTCCATTACTTGACTTTTGAGCTCTTTGCCACAGTAGATCTCTGCTTCCAGAAGGGAGAGCTTTGTCCCTAATCACTGAGCTTTTCACAGCTGCCAGAGCTATTAAGAGGGCCCTGACTCTACAGCCCCCACCAGCTTTGGCTCACTGGTCACACACCTCAGGACCACCCCCCAAGACTGTGATCCTGATCCAGGCAGGTTAAAGCAAGAATGATTACCTTCTGAATGTCTGCTTATCCCCCCTATAATCTGTAGGCCAGGAGATCCAAAGGCAGTCATGTGTCAGTGACTGCACAGCCGCTGACCCTCTGCAGCTTCTTACCCTGCAGGTTGGGACTGGATGGCATTCTTCCTTCCACCCCTGTTCAAACAGAGTGCCACACTGATCTTTTACTTTGTCTTTGGTATTTATGTGTTGAGAAGTCTGGAAGCTGCCACAGATGCAGGTAATTCATTCTCCTGAAGCCTGCTGTGGCCAGTCTGGGCACTGGCCAGGGCCATCCTAGGGTCAGAAATGGGTGATTCCTGTGGGACTGCGCTAGGCTTCCAGCTTGCTGTGATAGACCCTTCCTGCTGGCCTGCCAGACTGTCTTCTGCGGGACATTTGTTTCTCTCTGTCACTTCGTGGCTTATGTAGCTCTAAAATTTGTTTAGAGTCATTTTTTTTATAGGTATTGGAATTCTTTGGAACCAGAGCCAACACCAAGGTTGTGCTTCTACTCTGCCATGTTCACTCCGCCGCCAACACTTTTGAAAAGGGACAGGATCAAAGGAGAAAATAGAATAAGTGGGAGGGGGGCAGGATGGGATGGAGGGAAATATAGTTAGTCTTTCATTACATGACTACCATGAAAATGTTTTGCATACCTACACATGTATAACCTATATTGAATTTCTTGTCTTCTCAATGGGGGTGGCTGAGGAGGGAAGAAGGGAGAGAATCTGGAACTCATAGTATTAAAAATCAAATGTTAAAAAATTGTTTCTACATGAACCTGGGAAATAAGATATACAGGCAGTGGGGTATAGAAATCCATCTAGCCCTACAAGAAACTAAGTGGTAAGTGGGTAGGGAAGGGATGGGGGAGAGAGAAAAGAAGGAAATCTGGGAGGAAAAGTGATTAGTATGATAGTCATTTTGGGGCGGGTGGTAGGGAAGAGATGTGGACAAAATTCAGAACTCATTATCTTGTGAAAATGAATCTTGAAAGCTAAAATCAATAATTTTTTTTTAAAGGAGATGTTCAGTTTTATATTCCTTTGGCCATAGTTCCAAATCACTCTCCATAATTGTTAGATCAGTTCACAAGTTTACCAACAATTCATTATTGGTCCAGTTTTCCCACATCTTCTCCAACATTTCTCATTTTCATATTTTTTCATGTTAGCCAATCTGATAGGTGTGATGTGGCACCTCCTCGTTGTTTAAATTTCTCTTTCTGTTATCTGTAGTGATTTTGAGCATTTTTTCCATATGACTATAGCTGGTTTTAATTTCTCCCTCTGAAAATTGACTGTTAATATCATTTGAATATTTCTGACTTGCATTTTTATAAATTTGACTCATTTTTCTACATATTTAAGAAATTAAGCCTTTATAGGAGACAATGGTTGTAAAAATCATTTCCCAGATTTCTGCTTCCCTTCTAATCTTGATGCCATTGGTTTTGTTTGTGCTAAACCTTTTTAATTTAATGTAATCAAAATTATCCATTTTGCCTTTCGTAATGTTCTCTGTCTTTTGTTTGGTGGTAAATTATTCTGTTCTCTGTAGATCTGACAGCTAAACTATTCCTTACTCCCAGAATTTGCTTATACTATCACCCTTTGTAACAAAATCGTGTACCACTTTTCACCTTATCTTGGCATATGGTGCAAGGTGTTGGTCTATGCCTAGTTTCTGCCTCATTATTTTCCAGTTTTCCCAGAAGTTCTTGTCAAACAGTGAGTTCTTATCCCTGAAGTTGGAGTCTTTGGGTTTATCAAAGAGTAGATGATTATAGTCAGTGAATACTGTGTCTTGCATATCTAACCTATTGCACTGATTCACCACTTTTCTTTTTAGCCAATACCAGGTAGTTTTGGGGATTAATGCTTTTAGATCTGATATGACTAGTCCACCTTCCCTTGCATTTCTTTTGTTCAATTTCCTTGATATTATGGATTTTTTGTTCTTCCAGATGAATTGTGTTTTTTCTAACCTTATAAAATGATTTTTGGTAGTTTGGTGGATATGGCACTGAACAAGTGAACTAATTTATGGAAACATCATTTTGATTATATTAGCCCAAGCTACCCATGAAGAACTGATATTTTCCCAGTTTTTTAGATCTGACTTTATTTCTGTGTTTTGTCATTGTATTCATATAGTTATTTCCTGGGTTTGTCTTGGCAGGTCAATTCTCAGTTATTTTTATTGTCTACAGTGACTTTAAATGGAATTTCTCTGTCACTTGCTGCGGGATTTTGTTAGTAATATATAGAAAGGTTGATGATTTATTGGGGTTTATTTTTTCAAAACCAACAACGAACAGCTCTCTTGAGGACTACTGCTGTGAATAACTTTAAGGATATAATTGCATGGCATAGTGAACTCCATTTATTCAGCAATAAACTAAAGCAAAATGTTAAAGAAACTAAAGCACCATATTCACAACGATATAACACAACAACTCATTACTAAGGTGGCCACACATATCAAAACATATCATTCAGTTAGTCACAATCTCCTCAATCAATATAGAGTAGCCAAGTCAAGTCTTCTTTCCTCTTGCCTCCAAGCTGGCTTCTAATCATCCTTAAGTCAATCATCCTTAAGGGGTAGCAGAAAGTACCAACACCATGCACTTCTAGGTCACAGTAACTTACAATCTCGTCAGTCAGCACTGGGTACCCAAGTTAAGTCTTCTTTCATCTTAACTTGAGGCTGACCTCCAAACCCCATGGCGCCTCTTCATGGGGCCGACCGATCCCAGGTCTTGCCTGAATTCACTTGACTCTTGCCTAGATTCAAAGGTAGGCAGCTCTGCCAGCTTTTGCCTGGACTCACACAGAGGCAGCTCTTTGCTCCTGTTCATACCTCAGCTTACTGCTCTTCTCCAAGCTCTTAAAAGTATCTGTTTCTAGGACGACAAAGCTTAACAGAGCTACAACTATATTTATACACATTCCCTGCACTATCAACTAAATTCGCTTTCTGGCTGACAAAGTAACACAAATCAACAGACAAAGCTCCTATCTGAGAAATCAAACACAAATCAACAGCAAAGTCCCAGGAATCCTGTAAACAGCAGTAAAGCCCACTTTCAGGATTTCTGTAAACAGCAGTAAAGTCCTCTTTCAGGACTTCTGTATTAGCAGTAAAGTCCTCTTTCAACTCACAGAATGCTTTGTTCTGACAAAATAACAATCACACAGACAGAACAGATAGAGTGCCAAAATCACAAACATTATGTCTCTCACTTCTGTTTTGTCCCAGCTGGTGCTGAGTTTTTCTCTGCTTTGCTCCTTCCTATTCTACTCTTTTGGAAATCTTCTCCCACTAGGGGTTCCATGTAATGATATTAAGCCTACTGAGGTCAGGGAAGGCCTCCAAACTTCCTACTAAGGGCAATGAAGTTTCCAACAAAGACTTGACACAATCACAGGCAAGGCTCAAAGGCACTTGAAGAACTGAAACAAGCAGCAAAGTAGTACTTTGATGGCCATTACAATTTTATATCCTGCAACTTTGTTCAAGTTGTTAATTATTTCATGGAGTTTTTAGTTGATTCTCTATGATTCTCTAAGTATACCATGATGTCATCTACAAATAGCGATTGTTTTGTTTCTTCATTGCCTACTCTAGTTACTTCAATTACTTCTTCTTCTCTTACTGCTAAAGTTAACATTTCTAGTTCAATATCGAATAACAGTGGTGATAATAGACATCCTTGTTTCACCCTTGACCTTCTTGGAAACGCTTCTGGCTTATCCCTTTTACGTATACGGCTTGCCGATGGTTTTAGATAGATGCTACTTAACATTTTAAAGAAAACTTAATTTATTCCTATGCTCTCTACTGTTTTTAATATGAATTGGTATTATATTTGGTCAAAACAAAATCTTTTTCTGCATCTATTAAGATAATCAAATGATTTCTGTTAGTCTTATTATAGATATAGGCAAGTATACTGATAGTTTTGCTAATATTGAACCATCTCTGCATTTCTGGTATAAATCCCACCTGGTCATAGTGTATTACTCTCATGAAAAGTTGCTGTAATATCTTTTCTAATATTTCTTTTAAAATTTTTGCATCTATATTCATTTCACTCAAATTGGTTTGTACTTTTCTTTCTCTCTTTTGGCTCTTCCTGGTTTAGGTACCAGTACCGTATTTGCATCATAAAAAAGAATTTGCTGGGACTCCTTTACCGATTTTTCCAAATAGTTTATAGAATATAATTGCATAATAGTACAATTGTTCTTTAAATGTTTGGTAGAATTGACTTGTGCATCCATCTGGCCCTAGGGATTTTTCTCTTAGGGAGCCCATTGACGATTGTTCAATCTCTTTTCCTGTAATGGGCTTATTTAGTATTTTATTTCCTTTCCTCTTAATCTGGGGAATTTATATTTTTGTACACATTCAATCATTTCACTTAGATTGTCAGATTCATTGATATACAGTTGGGCAAAAGAGCTCCTAATTATGTTTTAATTTCCTCTTCACTGGAGGTGAATTCACCCTTTTCATTTGTGATACTGGTAATTTGATTTCCTTCTTTCTTTTGAGAAATCAAATTGATCAAAGATTTACCGATTTTATTGCTTTTTCTTAAAACCTACTCTCTCAATTTTATTTGTTAGTTCAGTGGTTTTCTTCCTTTCAATTAGATTAGTCCCTCTTTTGACTTTCAGTATTTTTTATTTGGAATGTAATTGTGGATTTTAATTTTTCTTTTTCCTAGCTTTTTTATTACATGCCCAATTCATTGATCTCCTTTTCCTCTCTTTTATTCAGGTAAGCATCTAGAGATATAAAATTTCCTATAAGAACTGCTGTGACTACATCCCATTAGTTTTGTTTTGTTGTGTCAATATTGTCATTTTCTTGGATGAAGTTATTGACTGTTTCTGTGATTTGTTGTTTGAACCCCTCCTTCCTTAGGATTAAATTGTATAATTTTCAATTAACTTTTAATCCAATTTCCCATGGTCCTTTATTAAATGTAATTTTTACTGCAAAGAATGCATTTAATATGTATGCCATTCTGCATTGAATTGTGAGGTTTTTATGCCCATGGTCAATTTATGTATGTATGCCATGTACTGCTGATAAAAAAGGTATATTCCTTTCTATTCCCATTCACTTTGCTCTAGAGGTGTACCAAATCCAACTTTTCTAAAATTATATTTACTGCCTTAAGGTCTTTCTTGCTTATTTTGTGGTTAGATTTATCTGCTTCTGAGAGAAGTTGAGACCCCTCAATAGTATAGTTTTGCCGTCTAATTCTTTTTGGAAGTCACTTAACTTCTGTAAGTATTTTGATGCTATACCACTTGGTACATTTATGTGTAGTATTGATGTTATTTCATTGTCTATGGTACCTTTTAGCAAGATGTGGTTTCCTTCCTTGTCTCTTTTGATTAGATCTGTTTCTGATTTCCCTTTGCCTGAGATCAGGCTTTTTAAATTTCACCTGAAGCATAAAATATTCTTCTCCAGTCTTTTACCTTTTCTCTGTGTGTGTGTCTCTCTGCTTCATATGTATTTCTTGTAAACAACATATTGTAGGATTCTGTTTTTTCATCCACCCTGATTTCTGCTTCCATTTTATGGGAGACTTCTTTCCATTCACATTCACAGTTATCATTACTGTGCCTTACTCTCCATCCTACCCTCCCTCCATTCATGCTTTTCTCTCTCTTTTCTCCTTTTCCCTTCTCACCAGTGTTTTGCTTCTAATCATTGCTTCCCTCAATCTTCCCTCTCTTTCCTCTTTCCCCTATTGCTTCTTCTATTCCTTCTGCTCTCCCTTCTCTCCATCCCCTCCCTTTTAATTCCTCTTGTCCCTCTACTTCGTATAGGGTGTGATAGATTTCTATAGCTAACTGTTTATGTTATTCCTTCTTCAGACCAAATCCTGTGAGAGTAGGGTTCAATGTTCATGTCCTTCCCTTCCTTCTCTCTAATCTAATGGGTCTTTGCAATATTATCTCATTTGATCCTCTCAAAAACCCTGTGAAAGTGCTATGAAAATTATTTGAAAAGAAACCCAAAATATACTGGGACTAAAAAGTGCTTTCATTTTCAAATTCTGATATGAAATTTGCCTACTATTAGTATTAATTGTTCCTTAAAAGTTGGATGGGAGGTCCCGTGTAAATCCATGAGGACCATTGGCTTTTTTCATGGTATTCCTTTACAACTCATTCTATTTCTGGAAAAAGGGACCATAAAATAATAAAGTGACAAAGGGGAATCTGGCCCAAAGTCTGAGAACATTTTAGTTCAGGTGTCTCTAGTAAAGCACTAGACTAAGGAGGCCAAGGTCCAGGTTTAATGGCCAGTTATGAAAGTTAATTTCATAGAAGAAAAGGACATCACTTCCATTGAACCCATTTTTACAAGTAGCTGCCTTTAAATGTATATATGCCATTGGTCATAAACGGAAAAATGAGGCTAAAGAATCTTGACTACTTATCACAACCCAGTGCCACTCCTAGAAAAACAATGAAAGAAATAATTACATTGGGAGGGAAGTCAGTCAGCATAAAATAAGTAGGTATTAGGAAGTATCAGTAAGTATAAAGGATCTTAGTATAAAAGACACAAATTTCATGTATTTGAAGATCACAGCACATCCAATACATTCTTTGACAGCATTATTTCCTTTTATTGCTGTGGCCTGAGACAATAGAATATTATTTCTTTAGTTAAAAATATGCCTGCAGTAACACTAGCATTAGTATTACCAATTACTATTTACTAGTAATAATTACCCTTACTAAAAACTAAAGGTTTGACCCTCCTGATTCCAAAAGTATAAGACCAGGGTGGGTCTTCAGTCACTGAGCCTCTCATCTTTAATTTACTTATGTATACAATGAAGAGGTTGGACAAAATGGCCTCTAAAATCTCTTCCATCTCTGGATCCATGATCCCATGAATGTAAGCGATATTTCACTTATGACTTGTCCCAAAGAGCAAAAGTTGTGTATTTAAATAAAAGTTTATAAAATTCTTTAATTTTGCAGAAGTAATATTTTATCTGGGAGAAATAAGGAAGTCTTCCACAAAAACCTCTCTTCTCTTTTTTCCATCTGTCTTATTTCCTGCTTTCCTATTAAGGAAGGCACATGATAAATGATTTAGGTCACGAAAGATTTTCATTCAGTAATATTAGAAAATCTTAAGACCTCTAAATTTAGGTGGCACATATATTTGAAAGAAAGGCAGCAATTATGAATTGAGTAGAATGCATTGCAAATGGGCTTTTTGGTAATTTTTCTTTCAGAAAATGACCAAGATATAAGATGAATCACTTTAATTGATCATGATATCACTGATTGAGGATGTATTCACAAGTCTTTGTAAAATGTCTACTTTTAAATGTTTTAAAGTAGACATTTTAAAAAGATATTTTAAAGTATCCATCATAATAAAATTTATGCTCATAACATATATGAAGGATAGCTCAATTATTCAAGTACTTACAGAGCTTGGCATGTCATTCTGATAACTAAAATATTATAGCATCAAGATGAATTTGATTGACATTATTTTTCTTTTTTTT
>CM053582.1:127655071-127679537 GCA_028627135.1 Pseudochirops cupreus
GCTGCCGTAGCTCTCAGGAAGGTGCTGGGAGTCTTCCTAAATACTTCCGGCAGACTGGATAATAAAGACTCCAAGATGGAGGCCCAAGATGGCAATCTGGATCCAGGCCGCTCAACGCGAGAGCACTGGCATGAAAACAATCCCTAAGTCCCCCTGCTGTCTGCAGGCCGTGGGCGGGAAGCTACAAAGCAGAGGCGGGTGCAAAACCTCTACATTTCGCTTTTCCACTCTGGAGGCCTTTCGCCAGACTGCTTATCTCCCCCTTTCCCAAATCCCACTCGCAGCTGCTGCTAATTCGCTCACCTGAGAGGCTCCTCCACTCCTCCCGTCCAGTCGCCCCTGGGGCACAGCCATGGCTTCAGGCCAGGCTGGTTTTTGTTCGCAGTGCTGATATGGTTCCTCGTAGCTGAGCTGACTTTACTGGGAAGTATCTTTGTGTGTGTTTTGGAGTTCTAGGATTGGTTTAGAATCCTGTTTTATGGGTATTTTGGGGTGGCTATGTGAGAGCTGCGATATGTTGCTGCTGCTACGCTGCCATCTTGGCTCCGCCTCCCGACATTATTTTTCTTGACTATGACCAAGGTTTCAGATCAATACTTCTTCCCTGTGATACCAATCTTAATCATAGTCAAAATCCTAACTTACAACTTCCAAGCTAGTGCAAGGAAATGGCTGCAGTTTACAGAAATTACAGAAACGAAGTTGGTTTTCATTACAAATGCCAGTTACAGAGTTAGACGCTACAAACATTTTATGGGGACCCTTACAAAAGTGTTCATTTCACCAAGTCTGGATCACTGGCCGTGTAAAACTCTCAAGATTAATTTTAAAGCTAATAAATCAAAGTCACAGTATTAAGAGGTTTAAAATGACACTCACATGATATCAGGAAATACTCAACTTTATAACTCTATAGGACTTAATATTGGTTGATAATTATGGGTATTGGAGGTTATGAAAGAATAATGCATTAAATTAAATTAGTTCCAGAATTAACGAAAAGACTTAGAACATGATGCTCTGAAGTCATATTTCTAGGCTCAGATTTGGGTCATTCAAAGCTTTAAATGTGTTTCACATATCTGTCTGACAAGCAACGCTATGCCAACATCCAGTATTTGTTAAAGGAGGCAACCATTGCTTATCACATGCAAAATACCCACTCGCCAACGGTATCTGAAAATAGTAACACATTCTGAACCAGAAGTAGTAGAAGTTTGTCACAAGAGGCAAAATCTCCCTGCAGAAGTTTTCAACAAAACAACTACAAATGTGAGGAAACACTTTAAAAACTTGGATTAGTGTACAAGAATCTCCTCCTTTGTACACACTTTGCACAACTGAAGGATTTAATTTTCTGCCGAAAGAAAATTGCAAATAACGGTGCATTTTGAGGCATAAATAACTGTTTATGTCTGGTTCCAGTGTAGTCCACTTAGTACATAAACACGTAAGAGTAAAAGGATGGTCACTTTAGTAGAAAAATCCACATTTTATCACATAACCATTCTTCACTTAGGGCTTCAGTATCTCTTATTTTCTTTTATTCTTTTGTTTGTTTATTTATTTACATTTTGTTTTTATTTTTATGTTTTCACTTTTTTCCAGCATTTCTTTCAAACACCTTCACAGTTCAGCTATTCCAACTAGTGTATTCTTTCTCCCAGCACACATCATCTGTTGTGCAGGCTTACACCCGACAGGACTAGAGGGTGTGAAATGCTTCCATCATCATGTTGATGTTCATAACTCTCTACAATGAAGTGAGGTTGTCATTCAGGCAGTTCGTTTTTAAGCTTGTCAGATGACACAGCCTCATGCTCTTCATCCAGGGCTACCAGCCATGTATCCTTGTCTGTCTTCATTATAATAGCAGCATTGTTAGTTTCTTTGTGAAAAGGAAACTTTCTCAGTTTCTCCACTAGATCTTCAGCAACTTCACAATATACCACAGATTCACTCATCTTCCTTCCAGCAGGCCACCACCCTGGCTGGGGAAAAAAATATTATTAAAAATAAAATTATGGGCATCTCATTAATTTCCAGGTTTTTGCCGCCACAAAGAGAGCAGCAATAAATATTTTTGTACATGTAGGTCTTCCTCCCACTTCTATGATCTCTTTGGGATACAACCATAGAAGTGGTATTACTGGCCCAAAGAGTATGCAATTATTTATAGCCCTTTGGGCATAGTTCCAGGTTGTTCTCCAGAATGGTTGAATCAGTTCACAACTCCACCAACAATGCATTAGTGTTCCAGTTTTTCCACATCCTCACCAGCATTTGTCATTTTCCTGTTTTGTCATCTTAGCCCATCTGACTGGTGAGATGTGGTACCTCAAAGTTGTTTTGATTTGCATTTCTCAAATCAATAGTGATTTAGAGCATTTTTTTCATATACTTATAGATATCTTGAATATTTACTGCAGCTCTCTTTGTGGTGGCAAAAAACTGGAAATTAAGGGGATGCCCATCAATTAGGGAATGGCTAAATAAGTTGTGGTATATGAATGTAATGGAATACTGTTGTGCTATAAGAAATGAGGACCAGATGGATTTCATATTGACCTGGAGAGGCTTACATGAACTGCTGCTAAGAGAGACGAGCAGAACCAGGAGAAATTTGTACACAATGACAGACACAAAATATATGTGACAGCCACCGTTGATAAACTGGACTCTCCTCAGCAACACAAGGTTACAAGACAACTCTAAAATCTCAGGATGGAAGAAGGTGTCTACATTTAGAGAAAGATCCAGAAAGAACAGAGTTTAAAAGGAGACTGAAGCAAACTACACGCTCTCTTTCTTTTCCATGTTTCGTTTTGTTTCCTCTTTCCCATTGTTCATTCCATTGGTTACAAGAGTCCAATGTGAAAGTATTTGCAGATCCTACACTTGATTGCAAGCCACCCAGGGGGGATGGGGAAGGAGGGGAGAAAATTTGAAACTCAAGGGATTGTGGAATTGAATGATCTAAACTAAAAGTAAAAAAACACAAAAGTCAATTAAAAAATTATGATCTCTCTGTATTTATGGCTGATTGCTACTCTTTAATGCAGAAGCAGCCATTAGCGTGGAGGAAATAGCCCTCAAGTTCCTGCAGGAGGTCTTTATTTTGTTCTCAGTCAATAATTGTTAAGCACCTATTATGTGGCAGACACTGAGCTAAGTTTTAAAGAGAGATATAAGAAAGAATAAGGCATTCCCTGTATATTCTCAAATATAATTCAGTCAAATTTATAAGAGTACAAGTAATTTCACATTTATAAATAGTCAAATCGTATGAACAGGTAGTTTTTTCAGATAAAGTAATCCAAGTTATCTATAGTCATACAAAAGTGCTCTAAATAACTATAGATTAGAGAAATGCAACTTACAACAACTCTGAGCTACCACCTCACATTTATCAGCTTGGCTAATACGATAAAATGACACATGTTGGCACGAATGTGGAAAATTGGGACACTAATGAACTGTGGCAGTTTTGGGAACTGATCCAACCATTCTGGAGTGCAATTAGGAATTATGGCAAAAGGGCTATAAAACTGCATATCTTTTCAGCCAGCAGTTACCACTATTAGGTCTCTATCCAAAAGAGATTTTTTTGTATGAAGGGGTGGGATGGGGAAGGACGTATTTGTAGGAAAATTTTTATAGTATCTCTTTGTGATGGCAAAGAATTAGAAATTAAACAGATGTCCATCAACTGGGAATGTGAACAAGATGTGGTCTATGACTGTAATGGAATACTCTTATACTTTAAGAAATAATGAGGAGGATGCTTTCAGAAAAAGCTGTCAAGACATATGTGAGAAACATGCTGGTGGGGATCAAAGGACTTCCCAGGCAAGGTCAGGGAGGTAGCCTGGACAAGCTTTCACTGCCCTCTGCTTCCCTAGGGGCCCTTAGGAAAATCCACATGGGATGCCCCTCAGCATGGCTGTGGAGATCACAGGATTTCCTGTAGCGTCAGGGAGTGATGCCAGGACAAGCTTCTGTTGTCGACTGTTTCTTTGTGTGCCCTTAGGAAGATCCACATGATATTCCCCTTAAAACTGCAAACTCCTCACTGAAACAACTCAGAACTCAGTGTGCAGAGGAGGATGTTTATCATGCTTCTGGCAAGGAAGTGGGTGTGGTGCTCACCAGGGCTAGAGACTACCACCAACACAGGCTCCCCCTTATCCTTTCTGAATCCATTAGTCCAGGTCAGGTGTTGTGGGACTCCATTCTGCAAAGTTTACAGAAGAAGGTGTGCCTATGAGAGGATGAGCAGCTTAGTGGGATTACCCGGAGTCAGTCATGATGATATGGGTGCTAGTATTTGACCTCTGCTGGCTGTGTGACTCTAGGCATATCGTTTTAACATTTCGGTGGTTTCTACAACTCTCCATCTGTACAGGTGAACCTCCAGTATCCCCCTCATGGGACCTCCCTCCTGCTATAAAATCCCAGGTCCTATAGGCCAGACTCCACTACCAGTAAGGGCTATTGTGGAACAAGCCACAGAATCAAGAGACATGGGTTTCCACCCTGGTTCTGCACATACAACTCACCTGGGCCACCTCGTTGACCCTGCGTGTCTTTATCTGCCCAAGGTAGAGTTGAGCCAGGTGCTCTCAGAGGTCCTTTGCAGCTCTCATTGCGATGAACCACAAAGTAGGATCAAGGGAGACAACTTCAGGAAAGCTTTTGTACAATGGGGACCATCTCACTTCAGATTGGCACATAACTCTCCTGCACGCTGCCCTCCAAAGACAAGCTATGGGACACAGGTCTCAGGCATGGAAAGGTTGGCCTTAATCACATTCCCTTTTTTCCATACCCAGGCTCTCTGGAACCCTCACAGGACACTGGCCTCCTCCCCAGTTGGGCAGCCCTAACCCAGTGTCTCCTAAATAGCCTTCCCAGGCTGTCAAGGGGAGAACTAAGGCTGGCCCCAGGAACACATGAGGCTGTTCAACTGGGAATATATATCTTCATTTTGGATGTCAGTCTGGCTGGTTCATGAATGCTGGTCAGGAACAACCAGGGGAAACACCTGGGGGCCAGAGAGGGATATGAAGACAAGTCTGGGCAAGGGTCCTTGTCTTCCAGTGAGAAAAGGGGGTGGGGTAGGGCGAGTGAGAGTCGAAGGGCAGCCTAGGCTGGAACAGGGCACAGACCTGGGCCATGGTACCTCCCTAAAGTGAAGAAGAAACAAGTGTGCCCCAAGGCTGCTGCCAGAGATGGTCCCACACCCGGCCTGAGCATCTCTGAGGCATAGAAGGCCCTGCTGAACCTTGGATGCTGCTTCCCACTCTCTCTCTCAGCCCCCAGAGTTTCCATGTACTGGGGACTTCCACACCCTTGGAATATGCTCTGAGTCAACTTCAATAGCAGCTCCAATGGGGGCAGGGTGCAGAGGATAGAAGGGCAGCTGGGTCTCAAGGGCATTGGGAGTAGTTGATCCACCCATTTGGGGAGGGGGTTGCATATCCCATAGGAAACTTGAGAAACAGATTCCCAGCAAGCTGTTGGCCCTAGCTCTAGGCATGCCTTTCCACCTCCCACTAGGACAAAGTCATGTTGGTTTTCCTAGTGGTGTGTGTGTGTGTACATGTGTTTGAGGGGAGGGAGAGTGAAAAACAGTTCATGCCTAGGGCAGACCCACCCAGTCCCTTGGCCCCAGATGCCCCTCTTGGCTGGCCACACTGAGGCACATCACCCATTCCATGCCCAGTGTTCGCCAGGTTCATCCTGCCAGTGCCTGAGCCCAACTGCCCTCGAATTCACCCTCTAACGTGGGGCAATCCAAGGATGATCGTCTCAGGATTAAGGCCCGGCTGCCCCTGGCCCCAGCTCGCGCCCTGCTTTCTCCTGGGGACCCGTGTGCGTGTGCCCCGATTTCTCCCCCTCCCACCTCCGCGTTCCTCTACCGTTACCCTGGTAGCCGCCAAGGGACGCATATGCGAACGTGCACAGCAGGGGCGCGAAACGGTCAGAGCCGTTTTAGCAGGTACTGGGGCAGCTCCGCTAGGCCAGGGGCTGGCCAGAAGGGGAGGTGGAGGAGGATCCGAGCCTCTGGGCGCAGGCTGTTCTCTGCGCCAAGGCACGGTGGCTGCCCCTCCTGTTGTCTGTCCCCCTCTGTGCCAGGGCACATCTGCCCCTGCAAGAATTGCCCCCCACAGCTGCCACTCCCCTTGTCTGCCCCCCAAAAGCTGGGCACAGTGGTTGCCTCTGCTCTTGTCTGTACTCTCCCTGTGCCAGGGCAGAGCTGCTGTCTCCAAGAGTTGCCCTTGGGCACAGCTGCCTCTGGTCCATCCCCTAACCTTTCCGGCGCAAATCCCTAGTGTATGGGGGTGTTCGTGACTGAGTTGAGTCCCTCGGTGCCCAGCCTCGTTTCATCTCCCTTCCCACAAACAACCGCCAAATGCAGTTGCACAGGCCAGGGCTCAATTCCCAGTGCCAAGGCCTGGCATGCCTCTCCGCATCCTTCTAGGACAAAATCGTGCTGATTTTCCCAGTGATGTGAATGTTGTGTGTTTGGGAGGAAAGAAGAGCTGTCAACAGTCCTAGGCCCAGGGTTGACCCACCCAGGCCCCTGGCCCCAGATACTCCTCTTGGCTGGCCACACTGAGGCTCATCACCCACTTTATATCTGGTCTTCTCCAGGTTCCTACTCCTAGTGCCAGAGCCTAGCTGATTTCTAGCTCACCGTCTAAAGTAGGGCAGCCCCAGCCCTGGGATGATCCTTCCAGGTTAAAAATCTGGCTGCCCCTGGCTCACTCAGTGTCCCTGCCAGAGTGGCACATCCCTTTTCTTCCCGTCCTCCCTCCTCCCTGTAGAAGGTCCTCCTGGGGCAGGGTTCACATCTCCCAACTTACCCCCATCTCATCTGAAGAACTGAGTCAAACTCAGACTCTGGCTTGGTACAAGTGACCCCTTTTCTTTGGGTTTGTGACTCCTGAAAAGGACCATGGGGGGTGTTGTGGGTCAGGCCTGGGTAGATGAGGGAAAGCCAGGCTGCTCCAGGCTGGAACTCTTGAAAAGTGTTAACGTTTGTGCTTGGAGCTGAGCCAGTCCTCTGAGCCTGTCTCCCCTTTCTGGGCAACCTGGTTTATCTCTGCCCTTCTGCACTGAGTTGACAGATCCAGTGTGCTCACTGGAGTGAGGCAATAGGGAGCCATCATTTCAATCAAATCAGTAACACTAAGTATACAGGTTATGGCAAAAGTCACAGGTCCTCCAAAATAGATATTGGATTATTAGAGATGGTTTCATAGAGTGGAAAGATTGGGGAACCAAGTTGAGATCCACTACAACTTGGTCTCATCTCTAATCTGAATTAGGGGTTGAACCCTTGGCTAATATCTCTTCATTTCACCAGTTTATCCTAAGGCTGGGACAGCCTCTCCTTTTTATCAGCCCTCTGTACTTGAAGCCTTTCTTGTACAGTGTTTGCAAACTGAGAAATCCCTAAGGAGGCATTGAGGTTGGAGCTGAGTGAGCAGGGTGCCAGGAAGCCCCAGGGCCTGTCTTGGAGGCTCTTCCTGGTGATGTGGGGACCCAAGGGAGCTAGCCACTTATGCATTTACTCATCTGTAAAATGAGTTCAAGAATCTGTAATAGCTGTGATGATCAAATGAAAAAACTGTTCATTGAGGGCTCTTCCTCATAGAGTACATTGCCTAAGGGTTTGGATTAATATCAGCTGGCTACCTTGCACCAGGACAGAATTCTTGCACGTAAGTGTATCCTCCAGATAGGTAACTTATTAGCTTGGACCAGGACAGAGTTCTTTGGTTTTTTTTATTAACTTTTGTTTATTTTTAGTTTACATCATTCGTTCCCATGAAATTTTGAGTTACAAATATTCTCCCCATCTTTCTGCTACCCACCACCCCAAAACAGCAATCCCATGTTTATCCCTTCCCTCAATCTTCTCTTTCCTATATCCTCCCCCATCACCCCTCTGACTTTCTGGTAGAGGAAGATGGCTCTCCATACCCCAGTGCCTGTATAGCTTAATTCTCAGTTACATGTAAATAATAATAATAATATATATATATACATACATATGTATATATCCATATATATATATATATATATATATATATATTTTAGCATTTGATTTTTGAACTTTAAATTCTAGATTCTTTCCCTACCCCCCTTGTCCCCCACCACCACTGGAAAGACAAGCAATTCAATACTGGCTTCACATGTGTAGTTACACACAACATCTCCACAATGGACATATGGTGAAAGACTGACTATATTTCCCTCCTTCCTATCCTGTCCCCCACTTGTTCTATTCTCTACTTTGTTCCCGTCCCTTAATAGAAGTGTATGCTTCTAACAGCCCACCTCCCCCAACCTGTCCTCCCCTCTATCAACCCCCCTTTCATCCCCTTACCCCCTCCTCTCCTGTAAGGCAAGATACTCAATTTAGAGTGTATGTCATTCCTTCCCTAAGCCAAATTCAATGAGACTAAGTTGACCCATTCCCTTTTTCCTTCCCATTCTTCCCCTCCATTGTCAAAGTTATCCCTTGCCTCTTCTATATGAGATGATTAACCCCATTCTGTCTCTCCCTGTCTCCTCTCCTTGTATTCCTCTCCCACCTCTCAGTTTCACCTATTAAAATATCATCCCTTCCTATTCATTTGATTCCGTGCCCTCTTTCTATGTACACATATAACCACACACTCACATATGGATTCATACGCATATATACCCTCCTATATAGACATATGTGTACGTATACATATATAAATACATTTATATTCCCTTCACCTATCCTCATACTGAGAAAAGTTTTAGAAGTTACAATGATCATTTTTCCATGTTTGCATGCAAATAGTTCAACTTTGATAAATTCCTTATGATTTCTTTTCCCTGTTTACCTTCTCATACTTCTTTTATGGGAATGTCAAATGTTCTATTCAGTTCTGGTTTTTTCAGCAAGAATGTTTGAAAGTCCTCCACCTCATTGAATGACCATATTTTCCCCTGAAACAGTATACTCAATTTTGGTGGGTAGGTGATTCTTACTTTTAATCCTAGCTCCCTTGATCTCCATTTTCCAGGCTCTTTGATTCCTTAATGTAGAAGCTGCAAGATCCTGTGTTAGCCTGGTTGTGTTTCCACAGTACTCAAATTGTTTCTTCTTGGCCGCTTGTAATATTTCCTCCTTGATCTGGGAACTCCAGAACTTGGCTATAACATTCCTAGGAGTTTTCTTTTTGGTATCTTTTTCAAGAATGATCAGTGAATTCTTTCAGGTCCTATTTTACCCTCTAGTTCTAGAATATCAGGGCAATTTTCCGTGAGAATTTCTTGAAGGATGATTTGTAGGTTCTTTTTTTGATCATAGCTTTCAAGTAGTCCAGCAATTTTTAAATTGTCTCTCCTGGATCTATGTTCCAGGTCACTGGTTTTCTCAATGAGATATTTCACATTGCTTTCTATTTTTGCATTTCTTTGGATCTGTTTGATATTATCTTGATTTCTCAAAAAGTCCTTTGCTTCCATTTGTTCCACTCTAATTCTGAAGGAATTATTCTCTTCACCAAGCTTTTGACATTCTTTTTCCATGTGGCAAATTCAACTTTTTAAGGCATTCTTCTCCTCATTGGCTTTTTGGGCCTCTTTTGCCATTAGAGTCAGTCTGTTTTTTAAGGTATTATTTTCTTCAGTCAGGCTGTTGACTCTGTTGTCATGATTTTCTTTGTGTCATTCTCATTTCTCTCCCCAATTTTTCCTCCACTTCTCTTATTTGGTTTTCAAAATCCTTTTGAAGGTTCTCTGTGGCTTGTAACCAGTCTACATTTTTCTTGGAAGGTTTTGGTATGGGAGTTTTGACTGTGTTGTCTTACTCCCATTCCATGCTTTGATCTTTTTGCCCCAAAAAAGGAACCTAAAGTTGGATTGCTGTTCTTACTTTGTTTCCTTTGCCTGCTCATGTTGCCAGTCAATTACATGACTTTTCAGCTCTGTGGAAATCTGCTTCCAGAGGGGAGAGCTTTGTCCCAAATTGCTGGGGTTTTTGCAGCTGCCGGTGCTATTAGGAGGCCGGCATCTCTGCAGCCCCCACCAGGTTTGGCTCACTGATAACGCACCTCAGGACCACCACCAAAGACCATGATTCCAATCCAGGCAGCTTAAGGCAAGAGCACTTTGCCTCTGAATGATTGCTTTGCCCCCTTGCAATCTGGAGGCCTAGAACTCTGAAGTAGCCATGTGGAGGCAGCTGCCACTTTGGCTGCTTTCTTGCCCTAGGGGCAGACTTCTGGACCCACTTTTGTCCCCCAAATTTAGCTGAGTTCCACTGACCTTATTTCTTATGGGTTGATAATTCTAGAGACTGCCATGGCTGCCAGTGATCCACTCTCCTGAAAGCTCCAGCTGCAGCTTGTCCTGGCAGCCCCAGGGCTAAGCTGAGGTTTCATGCCAGGCTGGTTTTGGCTCCGAGAGAACTGCAAAGAACCCTTCCTGTCCCACCTGCCAGGCTGCCTCCAGTCGGAGATGTGTTTTTCTGTAATTTTGAGGGTTCTTGAGCTCTGAAATTTGTTGAGAGTCATATTTTATAGGTATTTGAGGTGGGTATGCGGGGAGCTGTGGAGTTTTCCCACTTCGACAAACCCCACCCAGGACAGAGTCCTTGCATGTATCCCTGTCCCACAGCAGATCCGAGAATTAGGTACTATTGGGTGTTGGGGGTAACCACAGATTTGGAAGACAAAGTGGTCCTTCTTTACAATCTATCAAGAGAAGGAAAATGTGTGTTCATGAAGAAACACTGGAAGAATCACAAAAGCAGTGTCCAACCCCATATTCCATAAAGGTGTGCTAAGGGGGAGATCCACAATGGAGGCAGGAGAGAGAATGGAGGTGGCCCTTCATCAGGGAAGCCTCCTGCAGGATCCTTTTGAGAAAGGATATTGTGGGCAGACTGAGCTCAGCCACGAAGCTGGTGGGCTTGGCCCTGGCAGGCATCCATCATCAATGTGCCTTGGAGATGCTTCAGAAACACTTTAGGAGAGCAGCTCTCTGTCTCAGCCCAGCTTCCCTTTTGCAGAAATCAGTCTGGGCATTTTATCCCTCCCCTGCAAAGTCTCCCCCATCAGTCTCTTTTCAGAGGGTCCCAGAAAATCTCATCAAGTCAGTCAATCAGTCAGTCAGTAAGCATGGCGGCTCACTCCTTTTTCCTTCTTTCTGGAATTTCTGGAATTTTTTTCGTGTGAAAGATTTTCATGATGTCTAGACGCAGTCAGCACCTGATCGAAAGATCCCGAGGTGAGGATGATGGAGGCAGCTGCAGCAGCAGCAGCAGCAGCAGCAGTAGCAGCAGTGCAGGGAGTTCCCTGATAGCTGGCCAGCCCATGACCTTCCAGGATCGTCCTCTCAGGTAAGCTGCGCCAGAGCCAGCCTAAGCCACCTTCTAGATCATAACCACCAAGGGCAGCAAAGGCTTTGGCAGCTTCCACATGCACATTCGTTTCCTGCCACCATGTTTGGTGGAGAAATCACTCTACCACTTTCTTTCCCCACATATGGGAGAATTTCCTGTCCCCAGCACCATCTCTTCCTCCTCTACCACAATCTGGCCTGCTGCATCCTTCACCTCTTAGGATTAGGGAGGGACACCTTTGAACACTGAGAAGGCCAAACCCCTGAGGCCTGAAGCTGAGCAGGAACAACCAGCATCTGCCATGGATTTCTTCTCCATAGCCCCAATGCCCATGGTTCCTATGGGGAGCTGCAGGGCCTAGCCAGAGCACAGGAAACCACATGGGTGGGGGTAGGGGTGGTGAAGGACCTGTGGGTAAGGAGGCAGGTTCAGGTGGCTGTTAGCTCCTCTCATAACTTGTCATGGTGGTTTAATTTGAAAGAGGCCCTTCCTGGCCCATGGTGACTGTGGATTTGTTCATTCCTACCTCCAACATAAAAAATTATTCATCTATTTAAGGAAGAAGAACAGGAAAAGAGGGCTTTGGGTATCATTTCTTTTTATCCTAGAAGTCTCCACAAAAATCTCATTCTTGGAAGATGATGTAGGTCAGAAAATTCCAAACTCTCAAGATTTTCCCCCACGAAAGAGGTAAATTAGATCCTTTGGTTGAACAAAGTACAAGGGTAAAAATAAATGAGAATAGGGGCACAGCAAGGGTCTTCCTGGGGCATTTCTGGAAGATCAGAAGAACAATCCCAGGAGGAGGTTTGTCTCTGTGAAGGGAAAACACCTCCAGACCTGGGTCTGTTTGAACAAGCAGAAACAAGCAGCTTCAGCAAGAAGAGGCAAGCCCTGGGGTTAAGTGGTTTGAGAGTCTGCTTTGGCCCCAGTCAAAGGAATTTTGATCCCCGGGTTCTGTTAGGGGAGTTGGGTGTCTGAGCCCAGGAAGATGGAGGGAACCTTGTCTGCTGGGAAGGAATGCCAGACCCAGCTGTACAGCTAAGAGCTGCTGGGGCAATAAGGAACCAGCACAGGCCCTGTGAGTGCAGTAGCAGTGGGGGCCGCTGGCTGTGGGCACTTACAGGAAGTTGGAGGCTTGGCTTGGGTTCCAGACTAGAGGGAAGTACTGAAGATCTGGGGCAAAAGGCACCATTTTCCATACCCTAGGGCTAGGGGTGATTAAAAAATTAAGCTATCACCACCACAAATGTACAGGTAAAGGAGATAGATTCCAAGCATAAAAAGCTATTATGGAAATAGAAGTGACTCAGGTTCATCTTCAGAGGGGGATATTGAAGAAACCCCTAAAGAGTAACGTCAAGTGGTTACCTGTCCAAAAAGAATTTATAGAAGATCTTAAAAAAGACTTCAAAAATCAAGTGACAGAGATGGAGGAAAAACTAAAGAAAAAAAAATTAAGAATAGTCTAAGAAAAACAATGAGATTATGAAAGGAAAGTCAACCAATTAGAAAGGAGATACAGAATCTTAAGGAAGAATATGACACCTGGAAAATTAGGATTGGAGAAAAAAAAGTAAAAAAAGAAAATTAGGATTGGGCAAGGTGAAGTCAGCAAAATTATAAGAGATCAAGAAATAATAAAACACAATACGAATAATGAAACAACAGAAGAGAAAGTGAAAAATCTTATAAGAAAAACAATAGATTTGGAGAATAGATCAAGAAGAGAAAACACAGAAATAATCAAACTAATTGAAAGTGATGATCCATCAAAGAGTCTTGATACAATAATACAAGGAACAATTAAAGAAAATCGGCCTGAAGTATCAGCACAAGGGTGGGGGAAGTATAAATAGAAAAAATCCATGGACCACGACTGAAAAGAGATCCTATGAGGAAACCACAGAGGAATATCACAACCAAATTCTGAAAACCCCAGCTCAAGGAAAAAATGTCAAAAGCACCAGAAATGAAAAAGAGTTCAATGGGATGGTGACACAGTTAGCATCACGCAAGACGTAGCAGCAGGGACATTACAGAGCCATAGGTCTTGGAACACTATATATGGAAGAGCAAAGGAACTGGGGCTCCCGCCAAAAATATCATACCCAGCAAAGTTAAGCATAATCGTGAATGAAATTCTCCTTCTCCTGGCCTTCCCTGTCTTTCTCACCCTTACTCTTTTTCACTCTCTTACCTCTGTTCTTCATGCTTGGTGGCCCCAGGACTCTGAGGAGGAAGTCTGGCAGAGTGAAATGCCTCTCACCAGCACCTCACCTGGGCCCTGCCTCTAATCCTCACCCCACCTACTATGAGGTCCGAAAGGCTTATGTCGGGCGGGCCCAGGCTACTTCAGAGGCCAGAAGCTCCATCCTACAAGGTCAGTTGGACGTGGATTCCTCCTGGAGTCAGTGTGTGTGATGAGCTCTACCCAGAGCTTTACAAACAGGAGGTCTTGGGCTGGGGAGCAGGAGAGGAGAAGCTCCTTCCTGTCTTCTCAAGATTTCTAGGGAGGCTGACTTTCAGTCTTATCTCTGTCATGAGTTAGCTTGTTCCTTACTGTGTCTCTGTTTTCTCGTCTGTAAAATAACATTGGGTTGGGTTGGCTCATCTCTCTGGATCCTCCCAAATTTGAGATCCTTCCATTCTCCTGAAAGCCTTCAGCCCCATAGATGGTACTTTTACAGGTCCCTGAGAGAATAGCCCTACCTCGTAATGCAGAAGGCAACCTGGTTTTGTGTAGCCAATGGTCTTTATGTGTTTAAGTAAAGTTTCATCATCTTTAAAAACATAAATACCATTCTTAGCTAACATGCAAGTGGGATGTAAGCCAGATTTTGTCCTTAGGAAAAAATCACTACCTGCCCTAGACCAAGTGGGATGGACTTTTCGTTTCAGCCCACCAAAGAGGTGAGATGTGTGAGTTCTGAAAAGTTCTGCCAGGTGTCCCACCTTTGGCATTTGCCGCAGCTGCAAGCTGAGTGGAGTAATTCTAGGATAGTGTGTGGAGACAGGCTTATTATGGGAGGATCCAAGACCAGAAGAGCAAGAAACAGCTATAGAGTTGGCAGTCTGGGACTGGGCTATCTCTGGGTCAGGATGGCCTTGCAGGGTGAAGCCTTTGAATCCCTCTGCTGGGACTTTTACAGGTTGGCTCTTTGACCTATTCTTCTGGCATTGGGGCACTACCTGGGACTGCCTGACTACAGCCTCCACCCTGCTGGACGTCTTAGTCTTCATCAGGTCAGTGAGGCCTCCCTGGGCTCTGCCAGAATCAAAGCTCCAGTGCCCCAAAGGGCTCCACAATCTTGGCTTGGCCCTGTTGTTATTCAGCTTTTTCTGACTTTAATGCAATGAATCTTAGGGCAGAGGGTCAGTTGGAGTCAGGAGTGTGTTGGAAGCTGCACCTGAGAGGGCTCCATTGATTGTCTAAGCTGAATAAGATGATGAGAGATGTGGGTTGTGTGTGCCTTCCCCTTCTCCAGAGCTGGTTGTTAAACGTTTACTAGCACATGCCAGCCCCCGTTGCTCTAGGCTCTTCAGGGAAGTGGGTTGGCTGTGAGGACAGGTGCTACCCTCTTCCTCAGTATCATTGAAGAGCTCTCCCCTCAGTAGTCCCTGTCTCTGCTCTCAACTGAGTCTGGTGGGTTCAACTTTGCTAGTCTGAGGGTGCTGAGTTTCCAGGGACAGTCCCTACTTTACGGTTAGAATCCAGAATCCCCATTCTTTCAGGTAGCCAGGCCATTCTTGTTGTTTTTCTGTGGCTCTGTGGATCCCAGGTTTTCAGGCTGCCTTAAAGGCTGAATCCAGGACCCTCAGAAGCAGGGTGGGGAAGGTGCAGACTCCAGTACATATTTGGCTCTCAGGGTCCTCTTGTGCTGTTTTTTTTTTCTTTTTGACTGAGTTCTAGTTTGACAGAACAAACCCTTTTGTTCAGGGATTTGTTCTGTGATGTTTGGATTCAGTCAAAGGTCCACACTTGAGGATGTAGAGGGCCACATGTAGCCTCAAAGCTAGCACCATAACCACGCAAGCTCTGCATTTTGGGGACTAGGTCAAGGATGACCAGCCGGCCTTAGCAGAGCTTCCTCCTACAGCTCTTCCAAGTCCAAATTTACAAGCACTGGAAGAACTTAGAAAAAAGAAGCCTTCCTAATTCACTAGTTTTTTAACATGTTTCTGATGGAGCTCTGATAGGGAGAAGCTTTTCACCTGACCTTTCAAAGTGTAGCCTTTCATGACGATGTTAATGTATTTTGCAAAGGGCAGTTTTCTCCTTCCACTTTACATAGGAGGGCTCCCCACTGCTCCACGTCTTGACTGCCCCAGCAGGGGAGGGGGAACACACCCTTTTGGTTGTTTCATTGTCCTCTCAGGGAGGGTCTCACTGGAGACTGTGGAGGGGAAGAGCAGGTGCTAACATCTCCTCCTTCATCCCCATGAAATCCAGAACTGCAAGAAGTTGCTCCTTTCTCTGCTGATGCTACTGCTTCTCGCTTTTCTGGGTAATGATGAGGCTTGCTAAATCTCAAGGGCAGCCTGGGAGGGAGGATGGCCAAGGGCCTGGGGGCAGTGCTGCAGAAGGAAAGTCTAGAAGGTATAGCTTTGAAGGGGAGGCTTTAGAGATCTGGGACAAAAACCCAGAAAAAGGGACCCAGGTTTCATATGGGCAAGTTCTCATGCCTAAAATGTAAGAGTTGTGTCCTATCTCTCTTCCTCCTTTTGATTCAATCCAACAAACTTTTATTGTGAATCTTCTGTATGCGGTCCTGTCAGACTCACGCTGCATGGTCAGCGTGGCTGTCTGACTTCACTGGTGTGTTTTATCTGCACTCTGGGTGGTCACTGACAAGGCATTTTGAGGGTGGAGAATTGCTAAAGGACCTTAGTCAGAACTGCATCAGTTATCTGGCCAGGACACAGCTAATGCCAGCACTAGAGGCCTTTTCTCCTTTTCCTGGGGGAGAACAGACAGGGTGTTCCTCCCTGGATGATCCTGGAAGGGCTGGACTCTCAGTCAGCAGCCAGGCCATCACTCAGCCAGTACTATGAGATAAAGCCCACCAGAGGTAGAGAGTCACCAGGACACATATTCAGGTGACTTCTCTTGAGAATATCCAGGTCCTCCTTTATAAAGGACAGGGCTGTGTGTGGACCAGGTTTGGGACCAGGAGGCTAGACTTCTGGCTTTTAGTCTCCACGTTCTCTCACTAGCTTATTCTTATCCCTCGTTCTTGCCATAATCCAAAATGGTATAATGACTCCTGAGAGGATTGTGAGAGAGGGAATCCTTTCCTGAAGGCTCGAGAGGTGGAAGGGATTCTAGCTATGGCCTTCCAGATCATGGGGCCCTTAGGGCATCCACTTTATTTGGGCTGGCATCCAAGCTCACATAGATGTGACATTGGGAGACTCAGTCCAGATGTAGGTCCTCACCCTGGATTTCTTGCCCTTCTGGCACCTCAGCCTCTGCCTTAATTAGCCATCCCTCCTGTTTTCTAGGGGCTTGGTATTTCCACCCTTGTGGACTACAGACCTTCCACCCAGCTGTGCTCTCATGGTGGGTAGCAAAGGGCAGTAGCAGGAGAGAGGAGGTGTGGGAATCAGGAGAAGCCACTGCATATTTCCCAGTGAGTGCCCTTGATTAGTGCCAGGAACACTTTGTACATGATAGGCAGACAACTTGTTCATAATCGAGTTCATTCCTCTCAATACAGTCAACCAGTAGTTATTAACGGTGGCTTACTGTGTGTCGGACACTGTCCTAAGCACAAGAACGGCCAAAGGAAACAAACAGCTTCACAGGCCCTGCCCTCAAGGAGCTCCCAGTCTGCTGAGGAGACAGTGAGGTACAAACAAGACCTAACAAGACAAATGGGAGCTACACAGGAGATTGTTGGCTGTGCTGCTTCTTGTAGGACGGTCATACACACTATTGCCATGCCATTCTCAAATTCTACAATGGCCTCACTGGATCTGCCAAGTGGTGTCCTCTCCTGGCACCGTCTTGGAGACCCCAGGGTCATTTCTGCAGCACCATGATGCATGGGAGGATGGAGAAGCAGAGTTAGCTGCAGAAAGCTGCCTTTGTTTTCATTTTTTAAATTAAGACAATGTGATTACTTTTCCTTTTACCTCTCACCCATTTGGAAAAAATGAAAAACAAACCACTTGTAACAAACATGCAGAATCAAGCAAATCAGTTCCTCCTTGGCCATGTCTAAAAGATACATGTCTTGTGTGTTTTGAGTCCATTCCCTTGTATCAGCAAGCACCCTAGCACACTCAGGATGGCTACTAGTCCAGGGTCTTAGAGTGGCTTTTCTAAAGGA
Source organism: Pseudochirops cupreus (assembly GCA_028627135.1). Taxonomy (NCBI): domain Eukaryota; kingdom Metazoa; phylum Chordata; class Mammalia; order Diprotodontia; family Pseudocheiridae; genus Pseudochirops; species Pseudochirops cupreus. The sequence continues at coordinate 127,672,802 of CM053582.1, forward strand.
AAGCAATTCAAAATGGCTTAACACTCTTACTTTAATCAATCCAACATATATTATTTACCTAGTTCAGGGAAAAAAGTCAGCACCCTGAACTTCAGAGAATACAAACAGAAGTTACAATCAGACAGAGAAACAGATCAGCAGATGGGTTTCCAGCCGTCTGACCATTAGATCCGTACCTACTTAGTCACCAGAGAGGGAAGCACCAACTTCTGGGTGTTCAAAGCTGGGCGTCTCAACAGCTGCCCAGAGTCTCATCTGGCCAAATCACACAACTCTTCCCAAAGTGAGCAGCAAAGCAAAAACTCACATCAGGGTATATATAGCCTTTTCCTGGATCACAGACTGTCACAGCCTTCTTGACCCACTGCCGAATCACAAAGTAATAAGGCATGGGCATTCCTGAAAAACAAGCTTCCCACCACCAGTCCATGGGACCACATTCCGCCTATTAGGGGGCAAAGTATATTTTCAAATCACAGAAGATTCTCAGAGTCACTTAAGCCTATGAAAGGACATAGGGGCAGGGAAGATCTTCAGGTTCCCATCACACCCATCTCTGTCAGAAGATGGATTGTTTACCGGAAGAGCAGATGGTCACTGCATTGATCAGAATTCCAAAGTCTGTCAAAGTTGTTTGTCTTTGTGGTTCTGCTCATGCTTTTCTGCATCAGTTCATTCAAGCCTTCCTAGGTTTGTCTGAACACCTCTTTCATTGTTGCTTAGAGCACACTAGGATTCTATTAGATCCTGACACCATAATTTTTTCTACTCTTGCCAGATTGTGGGGCTATCCCTTATTTTCTGGCCCTTTGTCACTGCAAAAACACTTGCCATAAATATTCTTGTCCAAATAGGTCTTTTTCCTCTTTGTTTGATCTCTTTGGGGATAGGTCTTGGAGTCATGTTGCAAGGTCAGAGGGTAGGCAGGGTTTATGAACTTTGGGGGCACAGTTCCTAATTGCTTTCCAGAATGGGTGGATGAGTTTACAGTTCCTACAGCAGAGTGTTGCTGCAGAGTTGTTTCAGTAAGGTCCAACTCTTGGTGGCTCCGTTTGGGAGTTTTCTTGCCAAAGATGCTGGAGTGGTTTGCCATTTCCTTCTTCAGCTCATTTTTACAGATGAGGGAATGGAGGCAAACAGGGTGAAGTGTCTTACCCAGGGTCACACTGCTAGGAAGAGTGTGAGGCCAGGCCCAGCTCTCTATGCACTATGGTGCCACCTAGTGGTCCTAGTTAGTAGAGCATGAGTGTGCCTGTTTTCTCCCAGCCCCTCCACCATCTCTGCTTGTCCTCTTTGCCAGTCTGACAGGTGGGAGGTAGAACCTTCAACATGCCTTTGTGGGCTTTCCTCTGATTATTTTCTTTTCATTTGATCATTGATCATTTATGTTTCTTATTTTGAAAAATTCCTGTTTATATCCTTTGACTGTTTGTCTAGTGGAGAATTAGCCACAGACATCTGATGGGAGAAAAAAATCAGCAAATCCTTTTATTTCAGTTTTTAATCCTTCTCAACAGGCTTGCTGTCAACTTTCCCTGTAAGTATCTCAGTTCCGCATTCCACTATTTTTAACTAAATTACTTTTTTTTTATATGAGCCTCACTGAATTATTTTTGGTCACATCTCTAAGCATGTATTCTCTATTGTTGTTTGAAGTACTGACGATGTTGCCTGCTATGACTTTCACATTAGGACTGTTCTTAAATACATGAGTGGATTTAGGACCATTACGGTCCCTTCCCCCTCTCCCCTTTGCATCTCCCCCCTTCACAGCATGACATTACACTTTTGTTATTCCTTCTGGTTCAGTTTTTTCTCTTGTTCAGTCCAGCATCAGTAAGCATTGGCAAATTCCCTGAGACATGACTAAATACTATGTCAGAGGCCAAATCACTAGACTTTCTCTAGTTCTGGTGAGATAAAGTGTTAGAAAAGGAAAAACAAAAATGTTGGCTTTGAGTTTTTTTCCAAAAATATTTTACTTTCTTTTTAGCAGGCCCCTGATCTTGAGTATGGGAGGGAAGAACACCGGAAATAGCAAGACCTCTTAAGCCAGTAGTTCTCAATCTGTGGGTCAGGACATCTTCGGGGTCGAACGACCCTTTCACAGGGGTCACAGAGGTCACCTAAGACTGTATTTCCAATGGCCTTAGGAACTTCCTTTATCTGTTTCCAGGCAGGTCACCTGAAATGGAGACATGCCCACATATGAGTATTAAGGGGTCTTGGCATTAGGAAGGTTGAGAACCACTGTCTTAAACCCTCCTTGGTGTGGTAAGCACCATTCCTTCTCTTGTGGGTCCATGTAAGAACAGAGGAAGGAAGTGAGGGAACCTTGCCATGGGGAGCCATCTGCTGTTCACCAAGTTCTCTTTCCATTCCCCTTCTACTCTTTCTCAGAGAAATGATCACTGCCCACTGATCATCCCCAACTGACTATGGTGATGTGGCTCTAATTCTGGGCACTTGTCTGCTCCTATAGCATCTAAGCTGCCCTGATTGGGGATCAGCCCCCCCCAAGACTGTCCATTCACACCTCATCCTCTAGGTCCTTAGGTTTGCTGAATGAGTAGTTTGAACAGACCTGCTCACTGTCTAGTCAGCTGTGACTTTTTCATTTTTAGATTCCAAGTGAGTGTCTTCCAGAAAAGACATCATTCATCGCAGGAGTAACAGTTCCTTTTCTGTTATCTGTGCTTTGGGTCAAGAGAGGAGACTATCAATCCAGGCTATAATGAAACCTTTATTTAGGTTGTAACCTCTGTTTGTGCATGGATTTCCATCTCAACCTCATCAAATTTTGCACTAGGACTACTCATGGGCAACCAAACCAAGCTTAGGAGACTCTGAATTTGGAAATTCAGAGTCCTGGAGAAAGGATCAGACAACCTAGGCTCAAGTTCAAGCCTTGACACTTGTTATCTTTGGGACCTTGAGCAATTCAATGCCAACTTCTCTAAGACTCAGACTCATCATTTATCCTCAAATTGAAATCATAGTTGCCTCCCAGAAAAAGTGAAGGCACCTTGTCATACAGTGGGGTGGCCTCCACCCAAGAACCTGTAGGGGGTGTCTCCAAAACTTGCAGAGCCCAACCTATCAGACTTTACCAACCTGGCAAGACTTGAAGGCCATGTGCAGATGATGTTGGCTGGCTACCAGAAAGTCGACCACCAGGTGATTTGATTTTTGGATCTTGGAATCAGATAAAAATACCAAACAATCCAAAACACCCCCAAATGCCAAACTTTACCCTCTGTAGGAATCTTCTGTTTATGAGCAGATGTATGGGCCCTCAGGGAGGGACAGAAGGTGCTAGGTCTATGAGTGTGACTTGAATTGTTGGCATTCTTTCTGTATGATCTGAGGAACCACATGGAGTGCTGGTGTAAAGGACCCAGACCAGGAGAGCAGGAACAGTGAGGCACTGGATGTGAGTTATAGAATGAGGCCCATGATTTTGGACATAGTTGATGTCAGAATTTGGTTTGCCTGACTTCTCATGTTTGCTTCAAGGATTTTTTTTTTCCAGGTGAGAGAAGGGGAAAAAAAAATCAGTGGAACAATGATTGCTCATAGGCATATCAGCCTTATGAATTTGATCTCATCACCTTTTTAAAGGCAACAAGGAAGCAACAAGTGTTTGTTGATTTATTAGTTCTCAGCTTCCATGGTTCCCCTTCCATGGTCCCAGCTCCTACCTGAATTTACCAAACTGTCACCTGGGTTCAAAGGCAGACTGTTCCCAGCTCCTTGTCGAGCTCTCCATGCAGTTCCTGTTCCACACTGAAGCTTACAGTGTCCAGTCTACCTTAAATCCTTCACAATCTCTATTCCTGAGAAATCAAGGCTTAACAAAGCTACTAACAGATGAAGTACTGACACCACAGTCATGCTTCCTCAGTCTTCTGCAGCTCCAGCTGGGCCTCAGGAATCCTTACAGCCTTAGCAGCTCAGACTGGCCCTTGGAAGAAGCTGTGCCACCACAAGTTCCCAGGAAATTCTCACTTTGCCAGCTGGAGTTTTTCCTTATATACAATATTGCCCTTCCCTGTTCAGCCCCTTCCTGTTATCTTAGCCACAGGGGTTCATAATTTCTATTTCTTTAACAGAGACTTGATTTGAAACTAAGTGCTAAGTGCCTGTCAGCTTTCCAATGCAAAGGGATCTTCAATGTTCCTTTCCATTACAATACTATTTGTCATCAAGAGAGTCCCCAGACACAGGATACATGGTCAGCACTAGAAGACATCACAAAAAACAAAAAATGAAACAACAACAACAAAAACAGAAGGGACAATCTTCACAGGACAAGAAATGTTGGTTACATCAGTAATTTCAGCATCAAGGATCAGATCAGTGACTGGGCCCAACAAAGGGATAAATGAAGAGCAAATTAGAAGACTGGGGGACAAAAGGGGCGGAGAGGCACTGTACAGTTCCAACAGCTCCAATCCTTCTCGTTCAGATGTGTTAACAACTCAGGCACGGAGAAAAGTAACACTGACTCATAGCATCATTTCTTAAGGATGTTTGCTGTCCCAGAGCACCACGTTCCAGTGAGAAGACAAGCAAGCCAAGAGGCTACCTCTGTCAGGGACCAGCAGCTCTTTGCCAAGCAAAGAACTCATGGTAGCCAAAGGCAACACTGGGTTTGAAGACAGGCTACTGGAAAAAGAGAAGAGGATAGCAACTAAAGAACACAAACAGTGACTTTGTGGAGGAGGAAATAGCAGGAGAGGACCTCAGCCTCCCTCTTCAACCTAGTCTAACAATGAAGAACCTTGATGTCCCAAGGTAACCCCTTCCCCTTTCAGCCACTCACCCTTGTTAGAAAGTGATCCTTGGAGGCTGCAGAGCCAAGATGGCTGCGTAGGAGCAGCAATATATCACAGCTCTCACATAGCCACCCAAAAATACCCATAAAATGTGACTCTAAACTAATCCTAGAACTCCAAAACACACACAAATATACTTTCCACTAAAGTCAGCTTGGTATGTGGAACCATATCAGCACTGTGTAATGCCATGCACCAGCAGATTCCCAAAAGAATGCTACTGTGAATAGCTTTTACAGTTTAGTTTACAAAATATAGTGAACACTCTGTTTATTCCATTTCAAATCAAGACAAACATTCACAATATATCACAATATAATTTTCACAGGATTACATTTTATAACATTACATTTTATCACAGAAAATGGCCAGACAGTTATCTCTACAGTGGCCACAATATTGAGAACAAGGCTTATCACAGAAAATGGCGACTCAATTTTCACTACAGTGGCCACAATATTCAGAACAAGGAACAATAGAATCAAATTTCCACTCATGGGGCAACTCAGTCATTAACAAGAAACAATAAAAAAATCAAACTTCCACTCATGGGGCAACCATTAACTTAATCAGTCACTAATCTAGATTTACAATTACTAAATATCTTGATCACAAATACACTCATTAGAAAATGACACGAACCCTCCAGAAAACCTCAGTGTCCAGAAAACCTCAATTTCATCCAAGGGGAGGCCTGTTCTTTATCTTGACTCTGGGTGGTCTCTCTGATTCCCTGGATTCCCTTCCAATGTCCCAGCTCCCTCCTGAGTCCGCCAAACAGTCACCTGGATTAAGAAGCAGACAGCTCCAAGGTCCTTGTCCAGTCCTCAGGGCAGTCCCTGGCACACACTGAAGTTCACAGGGTCCAGCACATCTCAAACTCTTTACCACTTCTCTTGTCTGGAACTCAAGGATCGGCCAGGCCATGAACAAACAAAGTCTTATCATGGTCATGCTTCTTCAGGCAAGCCCTCTCAGCCTTCCAGGCAGCCTTCCAGACAAGCCCTCTCAGCCTTCCAGGCAAGCTCTCTCAGCCTTCCAGGCGGCCTTCACCAGATTCTGGTCTCACGAAAACTCCATCTCAGTTCCCAGTCAGTTCTCAGCTTCCAGATGCTGGGAGAGAAACTCTTCCTCTCTCTCTCTCTCTCTCTCTCTCTCTCTCTCTCTCTCTCTCTCAGCCGGCTTCAGTCTCCAGGACTTTTCCTTCAAGGGGAGCAAAATTCCAATTCTGTCTGTCTGTCTCTGGAATTCTTGCTTATGTACACACCTCACCCAATCCCCTTTTTCCACATCAACAGGTGCTCAGCCAATCCTCTTCTTCCACATCAACAGGGGAGTTCATGCCTTCTCAACAGTTGGACAGAGTTTGCACCTTCCACACTTAGCATGTAAGTGCTAAGTATCTTGCTAAACTGATTACTATTACACACTGCAAACCAAAACCAGCCTGGCCTGAAGCCCTGGCTGAGCCCCAGGAGAGGCTGGACGTGAGGATTAAAGGAGCAGATTGGCGGCAGCTGTGAAAGTGTTCAGAACAAGGTCAGTGGAGCTTGCTGGTTTTGGGAGAAAAGCAGTCCAGCCGAAACGCCTCCAGGGTGGGAAAATGCAAGGCAGAGGTTCTGCACCCCGTTCTGCATTGCAGCTTCCATGCCCTTCACCTGCAGACTGCAAGGGGACTAAGCAATTGTTCAGAGGCCAGGAGCTGTCGCGTTGAGCAGCCTGGATCCGGATCACAGTCTCTGGCGTGGGTCCTGTCAGTCTTCATTATCCAGTGAACTGGAAGTAAGTAGGAAAGGGACCCAGCACCTTCCTGAGAGCTATGGCAGCCAGGAGGACCCAAGCAATTTGGGACAGACCTTTCCCTTCTGGAAGCAGAGCCCCACAGAGATTAAAAAAAA
>CM053582.1:127680037-127721456 GCA_028627135.1 Pseudochirops cupreus
ATATTCAACCGGTATTTGATTGCTTGTCCTTCCAGTGGGGGTGGGTGATGAGGGAGGAAGAGAAAGAATCTAGAATCTAAAGTTCCATAATCAAATGTTATAAATATATATCTATATATACATGCAATTATTATTATTATTATTAACTACATCCAACTGGAACTTGAGATACACAGGCACTGTGTTTGGGAGATCCATCCTGCCCTACTGAAAAGTCAGAGGGGTGAGGGGGGAAGACATAGGAGAGAATAGACTGGGGCAGGGTGGATACACTGGGATGGCTGTTTTGGGGTGTTGGGTAGGGGAAAGATGGGGAGAATATATGTAACTCAAAATCTTGTGGAAATGAATGATGCAAACTAAAATAAAATTTAAAAAAAAAAGAATTTTACTGTATTGGTTTATCCATAGCTAGAAAATTTTATATGCCTTCAGTGACATATTTTTTTCTTTTTGTCTGAATGGTGACTTCTCCAGTCTGAGTAGCATCTTGCAAGGAAATTTGCCTTAGTAAAAAAGAGAATCTATTATTCCCCAGTTTATAATATTAGTTGACAGAGAGGTAAAACAACTTGCCCAGGGTTCCATAGACAATATGTGTCAGAGGCAAGCCTTGAGCATAGATCAACCTGACCTCCAGACTGGCCTTCTCTCAACTATACTCTTCTGTCTTTATTTTAGGGCATCTACAAATATATGTTATATTGGAATTTAAAGGTGTTCTCTAGATGTCTTAATAGCTTAATTTCCATGTGTTCAATTTATTCTGCAACATTAAATTAAGATTCTCTGTATGTTTTATTACTTGCATTGCTGTTATAAAGAAATATTAATTGTATAGAATTTCAAAGGTTGAGAGGGAGATGCTTTGCTGGATAAAAGGCTTCAAAAGCCCTGAAACACTGTGAGCAATGGCTCATATATTTATATTGTACTGAAATTATTAAAGCCTTTTCTTGATAAGAATATCATGATACGACTCTTACACAGAATGTTTTCTCAATTTTTTGTGTTAGAAAATTGAGATTGAGAGAGTTCAAGTCACCCATCCGTTCATTGCTAATGACTACTGACTTCCAGAACATACATTCAAACCCAGGTACTTAGAAGAGGATTCTTTCCATCACGTTATGTTTCTTATCTCTCATGGAAATGGACAAATTTTCACAGAAAGGGGAGAAAAGTCTCTATTATTTTATGTTTTAAAAATCTTTTTAAATCCTATGAAACATGACAAATTGGCTTTACAACAGAGAATCTCCTTTCCAAGGAAGGAAATCGAAGGTTATTCCAAAAATTCTTATTAATTCTGAAGTTAGGAAGAAAGTAAGATCAGAGGCAGGAGTGCAGGCCCTTGGAATTGAATGAATGGGAATAAATTTGCCATCCCCAAGTCCCTATCTCCATTGCTCAGAGGCCGTCACACCTGGGCCTTCAATGTTCTTTGCCTTCCCTGTGTCTTTGACCCCATCTGACTCTGACATCTGCAGCAGCTCAGAAAAGTTTCTCTCCCAGCTGAGACACTGACTAGTTTTTGAACCTTTCTCAGTGCTTGCTAGTCAGTCTGAGGGGAATACTCATGAATTAACAGTAATTTCTGGTGATGACTTACACCTGGGACAAAAGTTAACTATATCTGAGACAACCCTAACTACTCTATCAGACTGTCTTGTCTCTGACAGGTGACACAGTAATGACAGCTCTGGGGAAGGTGAGATCAGAGAAGCTGGTACACCTAGAAATAGCCCCCTGCCTTCTATCTAAACACAGGCTACTTCATGGGTAGCACATACATGTATGAAAATACTCATATCCTGTTTCCTTCTTGGCTTACTGGATGTCCCAGACTCGGTCTCTCCATCAGCAGCTGAGATCAGCATTGTGAGTGTATCTTTATATACAAACCTCAGATGCAGGGCTTTATAAGACAGTGGATTCCCTAAGATCACCAACCTAATTGGAGACTCCTTTAGTTGAGAAAGGAAGTAAGGCTAGAGTGAAATGAGATCTAGATTTTCCTCCTGGTATCTCAGGCAGACACTGGCTTTTCTTCTCTTTTTTTTCTAGGCATAAATGAAATTCCCATCTTTATTCTTGCTCTGAGTGTACCCTTGCCTTTTTAAAATCTCTGGCTCTCTTCTGTCTCTTCCCTGGGCTCACTGTGGCTCCTGTCTCTTTCATGCACTTGCTTTGATTTACTAGAATGCTTCTTCATTACTCTCTTCTTTCTGAAAGGGAGACCATAATTTGTCCAATTATTCCCTATTAGATGGGCTCAGTTTGATTCCAGGTCTCTGTGACTATTAAAACTAGTAACCGCAAACATATTTGTACCTTGAATTCTTTCCCTCATTCCTTGCTCCCTTTGGGTGTATAGGCATTGGAGAGTTATTGCCACATCAAAATGTGTGCATAATTGAGTGACTCTCTAGACTAAGGTCCAAACTGATCTCTATGATGATTGGGCAAATTTCCAGTTCCAAACAGTGCTTTATTGTGAACCTTCCCTAAAGCCCCTCCCATATTTGTCATTCTTCTTTTTGTCACTTTTACTAATCTGATGAGTGTGATGTGGAGTTTCAGATGCCTTAATTTTTATTATTCCAAGTGTTAGTTCTTTTAATCATAAAAGTGATAGCTTACCTATGTCTAGAATTTTAAGTTTTTTTAAAAGCACTTTGATCCTGATACCTCAGTTGCTCACAGAAGAACTATGAGGTAGATTGTCCTCTTATGATCATTTAACAGTGAAGAAACTGAGGCAGAAGAGAATTTAAGTGTCTTGCCCAGGTTCACAAAAGGAGGATTTATCTGAGGCAGGATTCAGATCAAATCTCACTGACTCAAGTCTGATGCTTTATCCACTACATCTCCTCCTTAGAATTCAATCAACAAATAAAGAGCAGATAAAGACCTATTTTAGTTAGATGTATAGAAGGTGGAGGACAAAACTCAGCCATTTGGCTCTGACTTCTGCAGGAAAGGCAAATAATTTGTTTCCGATTCCAGAGCCCTTTAAAGGAAAGCAAAGGGATAGAGTGGGGAGAGAGGATAAAGGAGGGATCTTTGATGGGGGGGAAGCTTAAAAAATAGGAGAATGAGATGGTGGATAGAAGTAAAGAAAGAAGGATCAGAAAGGATAAGAAATAAGTGATAATAGAAATATAAAATAAAGATCAGGAGTAGAATTTATTAAGGAAAAAATCTGGGACAGTTGTCACGATCTTAGACAAAGTAAAAGCTAAAACAGATTTAGTCAAAGGAGAAAAATAGAAAAACTAAACTATATGTCAATCATATTATTCAATATTGTTTTAGAATATTTAAAATAACTAGATAGTATGAGGTTGGAATATTGCTGTGATATAGGACACAATGGGCTGGACTTAGAAAAATATGGAAAGAGTAAGACCTATGAAGGAAAACTTTATCCACCATCAGAAAAACAGAGGACAAACAAGTATAGTACTACATTAAATGGATGCATATGAGTGTAAATGTCTATAAACAAGTATGATTATAGATATTAGAATATATATGTGTGCATGTAAATGTATGTATTATATATACACATATTTTACACATATACATATACTTTGTGTGTATGTATATTTGTGTGTGTGTGTATGTGTGTGTGTGTGTGTATCCCCCTGCTTAATTGTAGCCTTCTTAGGAGAGAGCAGAGGAAAGGGGAAAAAGAACAAAGTAAAAAGTGCACAGCAGAGAACAAAAGAAAACTTGTAAGCAAGGGAGGAAAAGATGGACAGCTCTGAACACAAGGTGTAGTGTTGATTATATAGGCTTTCTGGAAATGGCAAACTACTGCTGCATATTTTGAATCCTCTCTTTCATTCTTCTGTGCACATGGCAACGCTTTTCTTTTTTATTTTGTATTTAAGTTCTAGTATTTAATTTTACATCAAATTTGTTCCTTTCTTCTTTCTTATTGAATATTCAAGTTTTAGTATTTAAGTTTAAAATAAATAAAAAGGGAAAAGTTAAAAGAAAAAGAAAAATGGGTAATGGAAGATCTGCCATCAAAATATGAAGCAACAGTATCTATGTACTATTACATAGGCTATTGAAACATGTTCCAAATGCAATCTGACCCTCTTTTTACTCACAGTAATTTACTGAAGCTTATTTGTCCTTTGTGGTTTTTATTTCTAAATTGGTGAAAAACAAGCAAGCAATGCAGTTTCTGAGGCCTTGAGCACTTTACAACTATAGCTCCAGTCACTTTGTTCCTAGCTGTGGCTCACACAAGGCAAATCTAGATATTAATCTCAGACTGATTATTTCTACAACCTGACTATTTCACCTCATTACTTTTTTTTTTCTTCCTCTGAGCCATTTTCAGCCCCCATCACTTGAGAAAGCCCTAAAACCTGGATTGACCCATCAGGATAAAGACATTTTTGGTCCACTATGACCTTTACCTAGCATAATGCCTTGTGTGCCCTGGCATAACTGACATGCTTTGTTTTGCTCCCTGAGTGAACCCCAAATGCCCCTTCCTATGTCAGCAACTGTAAGGCCAGATGAAACTGATCAGGAGCATTCTTCTGTTTATGACTGTCCAGGGCAAGAGACCTTGAATTAGACACTACCTTGAATAATGGGATTTTTCTTATATTGACATTTTATGGGCACATGTTATGCTCTCTTATGCCATATAGATTGTTATGTTGATGACAAAAGGAACACAGACATCCTGGATCTAGAGTTTCTAGGCATACTATGACATTCTCTTATTGTATTTACAGTCTATCCTATTAAGAAATTCTGTTCTTATATTAAGGTTAACTAAAACATGTGGAAAGTATAATTTTGGTTGACACAGGCATCCTGAGTTGGCTTTGCTCTAAGTCTATAAAGGGTCTCCTTCAGCTTGTTTACCTCTGAGTTCACAATTATTTTCTGACTCCCATGCATGAGTGATTCTTTAGATTAAAGAGAATAAATAAGCATGTTATAGCGCATGTACAGGCTGCTTCTGTTTGTTCCTTGGTCAAACTTTTGGTAAGGTAAACCCTATTCTGTTTGTTCTTAGGACAAACCTTCAGTTAAGAGGGGGGATCATTATTGTATTTGTTCTTAGGTAAGACTTTTGGTTAAGGGGGAAACTGATTCAGTTTGTTTCTTTGGACCAAACCTTTTGTTAAACTCATAGAATCACATAATTTCAGAAGTGGAAGAGACTCAAAAATCATTTCCTTAGAAGTGCTCTCTAGCTTTTCTGGGAAGAATTCTACTGAGGGGAAACCCACCTCTTTTCAAAACAGTCCATTTTGCATTAGTGTTGTTGCAACTGGCTGGAAGTTTTCTTTATGTCAATCTGAAAACAGTGTCTTTATAACTTCCACCAAGTGCTCCAAATCCTACCCTCTAGAAACAAGCAAAAGAAACACCATCTTCCTCTTTTTTTTCCCAAAATTCTTAAAATGCCAAGGGTATATATCATGGTATCCTGTAAGTCTACTCATTCTTAGGCTAAATACTACCGCATTACTCATGACATAGACTTAAGGCGTTAAACTCTCCTGATCATTTATGCATAGAAATACTAATTTAGAAATGTCCTTCCTAAAATGAGGAGCTAAGAGTTAAACCAATATCTCATAGATGTTCTGAGTAGGATAGATCGTGTACTTGAACTATCCCTGACCATGTCATGCAAATTATCTCAATGACCTTGCAATATACAATCATATAAAATTTATGAATGCTCATTCAAGTATGTACTGCCCTGTTGTGGAATTCAGTGACTAATAATTCCAGAGATACATCCCCCATTAAATTCTGTTTTACCAGCTCATCTGTGCCTTATGTTTGAAAAGTTGATTTCTGGAGCCCAAATATTAGGCTTTACATTTTACCCTAATAAATTACTTTGCATTGAATGTGACTTAACTTGGCATTCTATTATGACCTTTCTGAATTATGATACAATCACCTAATGATTTTGGTTATCACTGCATTTTCCCTATTTTTCTACATTTTTCCTAATTATCTCTTGAATGATCCTGTTTTGAAATTTTATTGCAATCAAACTTAATATTTTCTACTACTCCCCATTTTAACAATACCTGTTCCCTCCTGAGTGGGTAGTGACTCAAAAATCACATAGAATACTGAACAATTGCAACTAAAAGTTTATAATATCATTAATTTAGAGCTTAAACTCATCTTAGTGTCTCTGGTGCCATTTTATAGATGAGGAAACTGAGACACAGAGATGTTAAATGAATTGTCCAGGGTCTCTAAGGCACTAAATATTTGGGCTCAGGCTTCTTGAATTCTGTGTCCAACTCTCTATTCATGACACCAATTAACCATTTTCTATACACTAAGGTATAATTTCTGTTGTCTTGGGTACTTAAATTTATCAACAGTAGTTAAATGTTCTCTCACCAACTCTGCTTTTCATGGATTTCATCTCCCTATTAACCATTATTTTCAGGGATCCTGGTTTTCATTTTGTCCACATTCAGCGGTTCTCAACCTGTGGGTCGTGACCCCTTTGGGGGTCGAACGACCCTTTCACAGGGGTCACAGGGGTCTCCCAAGACCATTGGAAAACACTCATTTCTGATGGTCTTAGGAACTGAGACACCACTCCTCGATCTGTCTCCAGGCAGGTTTGCCCACATGCAGATACACCCACATATGAGTGTCAAAGGGTCACAGCATTAGAAAGGTTGAGAACCACTGGTCTAAATGATTTCATATTGGTGTCCTATCATTAAAACTATAACATCAAACAATATACAGTTTAAAATGATCACACTTTGTCTCCATACTTTGAGGGAAAATAGGAACAATATAATGTTTTCCATGTTCATCATAGCTCTCATGCTAAAATCTCCAGGAGAACTCTTACTCATCTACAACCTTCCCAACTTGAGAGTCACTTCTCACAGATAGACCCAAGTTCCCCACAGGAACATGTTATCTTAGACTGAGATACGGAGGGGACCATAGAGAATAGTTCACAGAAGTCCAGAGAGATTAGATAAAACAAGCAAAGTCATAAGACAGTAAGAGAGCCAAGATTTGGACTCTTGTCTTCTGTATGCAAATACAGGAGGTAGTCTGCTGAACATGTTGTTGATTTTCCCACTTCCTAACTCAGGTTATATTATTCTCATCGTGAGTCTGACCAACTTTTATTCTTTATTTAGCTATTTACTTCTCATTCAAACGTAAATCTTGTCCTATTGCTGATCATGCCCTGTCAAGCCTTATCCTTCTATCACACATACCATCTACTCTCCTTGCAGTACTTCTGATGCTCAACAAAGCTGGAGAAAATCATGAAAACATACTGAACGCGTCCAAGCCAAATCGATACTACGCAATCCCACCTTTATCCTAACAAAGAAAAAAAAATTAAATCTGAACCAGTTTGGTGTCCTATTCAGCAGAGAAGTATTTCCAAAACAGTTCATTCCACTTCCAGTATCCCATGATTCTCCTTGCCACTTTCTATTAGCTAACAACTTTACCTCACATTGAAATCAAAAATTTGAGGGCCATTCTCCAAGAGGTCCCATTTATTCCCTCCTCCTCTTCTCACATCACTCAGATGCCTTTTGCCACGCTCTTCTTTTTCATATGACACAGTAGTCCTTCTCTTTGAAAAAGCTATTCCCTCTATATTCTTCTTCCTCTTATGATCCATCTATCATTCTCAATCTCATACTAATTTTTATTTAATGATTCTTGCCCTATTGACTGTAAATTCTTCCATGTCTACCCCATCCTTACAAAACCTTCATTTATTCTGTTCAAGAATGTTAAATATTATCTCATCTCTTTCTCTTTCCTTTCTTAGCTAAAGCCATTTAGAAGGCCATATTCAATAGGAGTCTCTTTTTCCTCTTTCTTTTTCCTCTTCTCCTATTTTCTTATTCTATTCAGTGTGCCATCCACCTTCATCATTAAGCTGAAACTATTCTCTCCAAAGTTATTAATTACCTCTTAATTGTTCATTCTAATAGGCTTTTCACAATCTTCATCTTTCTTTCTTTCTTTTGGAGGCGGGGAGATGGCTGGGCAAAAGAGGTTAGGGGACTTGCCCAAGGTCACACATCTAGTAAGTGTTAAGTGTCTGAGGCCGAATTTGAACTCAGGTCTTCCTGACTCCAGGGCCAATGCTCTATTCACTGCACCACCTAGCTGCCCCGATCCTTATCTTTCTTAAACTCTCTGAAGTCATGGACCCTTTTACTGACCCTCCTCTCTTTGATACTCTTTTCTTTCTAAATTTTTGTTACACTAATCTCTCGTTTCTGCTCCTACCCGTTTGTCCACTTCTTCTGTGGTTCCTTTGTTGTATCTCTATGAAATCATACTATGTCTCCACAAAGTCTCAGTCCTGGGCTCCCTTGTGGACATTGGAGATGCTCAAGGCAGCCTAGAAACTCTATTGTGAGTTCTTGCCAAACATTTTTTTCAGGGTTGCTCATTCACCTTTGGTATTCATCTGTCACTCAAATGTCACCTGTGTTTTTAAAACCTGTAGCACAAGCAGCAGCCACACCCTAGTAAAAACATCATGACAGAGAGGCAAAACCATATTGAGGGTAACCAATAGGCCTGAAGCCACATGGTGTGTTAGGGGGATGGTTGAACAACCATTGACACAGGGAGAAGTAGTCCCAAAACTGCCTACAGGTGGCCCAGACCAAGAGTCATTTCTCACATGACTGAAGCAGCAATATGCTGCCCTATAAATACCTGTGCAAAGACTATACTGCTCACCTCCCTGTATGAGGAACAGGCTAGAAATGGTGACCTAAAATTTGCTTTACACAACACTGGCCTGCTTGCCACAGCAGAGTTTGGTTGAAACACAAAAAGTGTACATAGAATTTTGTGAAAATGATTCCACTCGTCATTAGAATGTGGACAAAATGAAAACCAGGATCCCTGAAAAAAGACCTCTTGTTGTGAGAGAACTCAGCAGGGACCACATTCATGTTGCAGGCCTGAATGAAACAAGACTCACAAACAAACACCAGGTTACCAAAGTTTGAGCTAGAAACATTTTCTTTTTTCCTGGAATGGTCACTGCTCTGAGGAGTGCTTCTGGGGTAGGCTTCACAATTAGATTTAATCTAGTCAGCAAGCTTGTATCCCTTCTCAAAGGAATGAATGGCAGGCTCACGACAATGTGACTACCATGTTCAGGAAAGTGCCATGCTGCTGTCATCAGTGTGTATGCTCCCATCAGGAGAAACCCTGAAAATGTCAAAGAGAATATTTATGAAGGGAGTCCTTGGGAGGAATAGAGTCAGAGACAGCAGCAGCAAGGATTACTTACTATGGAAGAGTTGTGAGTCTCAAGAGCTTGTCATCACCAAAACCATCTTCTGTTTACCTAACTGCAATAAAAGGTCGTGGGTATGGGGATATGTGACCCAGAGTGCTGGAATGATCAGAGACATCTTCTCCAGACTCAACATTCACATTCAACAAAGTCACAGCCCCAAGGCAAGATGACTATCAGGAGACTCAGTGTCAATGGATTTGAGCAATTCTCCAAGCCTGAGCAGTTTATTGCTGACCTGGAGGGAAAGCTGAATCAACACACAGTTAGCAATGCTGGAGCAAAAAAGGAGTGGTCAGATTTCAGAGATTTACTAGACAGCACCGCATTTGCTCATTTTGGTCAGGGTCAGGATATTTGCAAACATCTAGATTGGTTTGATGAAAACGATGTGGAAATTCAGAAGCTACTAAACCAAGAAAGAAAAACTCCACAGGGTTTACAAGTAGGATAGTTCATCCATATCTATGAAGGCAGAGTTTAATTCTATCAAAAATAAATTGCAAGTGAAGTTTAGAAAGATACAATATTCTTGGCTCAGTAAGGCCAATGAAATTAAATTTTACTCTACTAGCAACAATTTAAAGTGCTTTTACAATACTTTGAAATCTATTTATGGGCCAAATATTTCTCATGCATCTCAACTACTCAGAGCTGATTGAGGCACCTGGATCAGTAATAAGGTCATGATCCTGGAGAGATGGGCTGAACTTTTTCATAGTTTTCTCAACAAACTATCATCAACCAATACTAAAGCCATGGACCATATATGCCAGGTTGAAGTCAGTCCCTCTGGCTGAAGTTCCAATTGAAGAAAAGGTATTGAATACCCTTAAGATCTTCTCATATGGTAAAGTACCTGGTGTTGATTTCATTCCAGCAGAGTTCTAACAAGGCAAGGGGTCCAGCATACAGACGCTGACTGATATCTTCTGGTTAAGAGGAGGTTAGTTATTCCCCATGAGTTGAAGGATGTCTTCATTGTCCATCTCTATAAAGGAAAAGGTGACAAGTTGGCCAGTGACAATCACAGGGGACTCTTTCTTTTTGTCACTGCTGGCAAGATTCTTGCTAGAGTCCTCATTAATCAGCTGATCCTTCACCTGGAAGATGGTCATCTACCTGAGAGCCAGTGTGGCTTCCAAAAGGACCTAGGACCAGTTGACATGGTACTTCCTGCCTGACAAATTTGGAGAAATGCCACAATTAGAAGAGAGGTCTGCACAGAATGTTTCATCAGTCTTTGCTATTATCAGTAATGAGGACTTGTGAAAGATCATGGTGAAATTTGGTTGCCTATAGAAGTTCATCAATATAGAATACCACTTTCATGACATTATGAATGTTTGCATGGCTTCTGGATAAAGAATGATGCTCTCATGTCTTTCAGTCACTAGTAGAATGAAGTAGGGCTGTGTGCTTGCTCTCCTGCTTTTCAGTGTGATGTTTTGTGCAACGTAGTCAGACAGGTTTAAAAAGGAAGAAAATGTCATCAAAGACAGCCACCACACTAATGGTAAATTATTTAAATTGAAAAGGCCAAAGATCAAAGTGAGAGTTGCTCCATGACCCTTTTTTTCCTCCAAATGATTGTGCACTCATCACAGCCTCTGAGACTAATTTGCATCAATTTTGGCATACCAATCAACACCAAGAAAACAGAGGCACTCCACCAGTGAACGTTACACCATTCATTCATGGAAACTTTAGTTACAGCAAATGAAGAAATTTTGAATGCTACGGATGAATTCAGTTGTCTTTGCACTACAGTTTGCAGGGGTATACAGATGATGAAGGTGATGCATCCATTGCCAGAGCTAGTTCACCATTTGGAAAACTCCAGGAGAAAGTATGGTCTACCTACCAACTTAAAGGACTCTAGACCCTTTTTACTGACTACACTTTTGTATGCCAGTGAAACCCAGACAATTTACTAGTGACCATGCCAGAAAAATTGCCCTGCTTCCATTTGAATTGTGTTAGTAAGATTTTGAAGATTACCTGGAAAAATAAGGTGCTGGAAACTGATGTGTCTTCAGCTGAACTACCAAACATTCAAACCCTGCTTTGGAGAGCACAACTCTGATGGACTGGGCACTTAGTTCAAATGTCAAACATACATTTATCTAAGAGACTATTTTATTTTGTTTTTTAAATTTTTATTTTTTCTTATTTCATTTCTTTTTTATTTTTAAAGTGTATTTGCTTACTTTTAGATTACAACATTCAGTTCTACAGTCCCTGGAGATCTAAATTTTCTCCTCTCTCTCCTTGCCTCTCTCCCCCCATGGTGGCATGCGATCAGATATAGGTTCTACAAATACCTATACATTAAACATTTGTCAAGTTATAAAGAATTATAAACAATGGAGTAAACAATGAGAAAGAAGGAATAAAAAAAAACAAAACACAAAAGAGAGAGAGCAAGTAGTTTGCTTCAATCTTTATTCAGACTCTAGTTCTTTCTCTAAATGTGGATATCCCTTTCCATCATGAGTCTTTTATAGTTGTCTTCTAACCATAAGAATTGGAAATCAAGGGATGCCCACCAATTGGGGAATGGCTAAACAAGTTGTGATATATGAATATAATGGAATATTATTGTGCTATAAGAAATGAAGAGCAGACAGACTTTGTAATAACCTGGAGAGACTTACATAAAGTGATGCTGAGTGTGGAGAGCAGAACCGGGAAAACTTTGTACACAGTTACAGACACGTCCTATCTATGACAACTAATCGTGATAGATTGGGCTCATAAGAGACTGTTTTAAGGAGAACTCACCCAAGGCAAGCACTCACAGAGAGGTCAAAATAAATAAGGACACTTTCAGGGTCCCTCTAGAGAACTTTAGTATTGATTGTCTGACATGGGAGATGCTGGTATATGACTGCCTGGATCTATGAGCAAAGCAGAATCTTTGTAACTCCCAAGAAATGTGAGATACACAAATCTAGATACTTTACCATTCCAAATATTTTCAAGGACAATTTGTGTGTGACTTGTGGTAGAGCCTTCTAAGCACATCTTGATCTGATCAGCCACAGTCAGGCTCACTGTACTCTGACCCCAACATCATGATGTCATTTTATCCTCTTAAAATACAAAGGATGAACTAGAACATTTTGCTTGTTAATCTCATCTCCTATGGTATTAACTGTTGTTTCTGTTAATGATTCCCAGAGCTCCTTATCCACCTCTGTTCTAATATATCCACTGACTTTGAGCATTTTGAATGGGATATCTTGTTGACATCTTAAACTCAACATATCTCAAACTGAGCTCATTATCACCCACACAACAATAGCTTTCTATCTTTATTTTCTTGTTATTCTTGTATGTACCACTATCCTCTTAGTCATCCTGGAATGAAACAAGGTGTCATCCTCCAGGACCCTTTCTCTCACCCCAATATTATATTTGTTGTCAAAGCTCTTGCATCTACCTTTGTGGTATCTCTTTTGCTCATTCCCTTTTCTTGTCTAGTAATGACACCACCTCAGAACATACCTTCATCTCCTCATGTCTGGAGGATTGCAATAGCCTGATGGTTGGTCTCCCTTTTTCAAATCTCCCCACTTCAATCCATCTTCCACTCAGCTGTCAGATTGATCTTCCTAATGAATAAGATTTAAGTCAATAAACACTTCTTTTTTTTAATTTTTTTTTTGCTTTTTTTTTTTGGAGGGGAGAAGGTAGGGCAATTGGGGTTAAGTGACTTGCCCAAGGTCACACAGCTAGTAAGTGTTAAGTGTCTGAGGCCAGATTTGAACTCAGGTCCTCCTGACTCCTGGGTAGGTGCTCTATTCACTGTGCTACCTAGCCGCCCCTCAATAAACACTTCTGGTTCTCCTACATTGCATACAAAATCATTTATTTGGCTTTAAAATCTTTCACATCCTGGTCCTTTCCTGTGTGACCAGCCTCCTTGAACCTTATACACTCATACCTACTCTACGTTCCATTGACAATGTACTTGTTCCTCAGAGAAAACATTTCATCTTCCAACTCTGGACATTTTCTTTGGCTGAATTTCATAGCTGAAATTTTCTATCCATTTACTGCCCATATACAGGATTTTCTGTCTTCTGTCAGGTTTTAGGTAAAGTGCTATTTTCTGCAAGAAGCCATTCCTAATTTCCCTTAATAATACTACCTTTTATTTTTTAATCATGTCCAATGTGCCCTGTATATGTCTTCTCTGTGTGTACTTGTTTGCATGTTTTGTCCTGAAGTACCCTGCGATCTCTACGAGAGAAGGGGTTGCTTTTGATGTCATATCTCCAGCGCTTAGTGTGGTGTCTGTGTATTGTAAATGCTTAATAAATGTTTGTTGATTGACTGATAATTTCATCCCTTTCCTTCATCCAGTGTCACTCGCTTTCTACATTAACTTTTATTTATATCCTTCTCCATTTTACATTCTTTCTTCATATCATATCCTGCTATTTTTCATGCTTCTCCTAGATTTTTCCTCACCTTCAAATCAAATCCTTTTCTTTCTTTCTTTCCCTTAATTCTCAAGATCTATTAAACTGAAGATCAAAGAAAATAGGTAGTTCTATAAACCTAGCATAACATAACAATGAGGACTGAACAAGCCACTATGGTTCTCCCTTATCTTCACTGTGGTTTCCATAATAAATACATTATGAATTCAGTCTGTAATATTCATATCT
The DNA here is from genome assembly GCA_028627135.1 of Pseudochirops cupreus. Lineage (NCBI taxonomy): Eukaryota > Metazoa > Chordata > Mammalia > Diprotodontia > Pseudocheiridae > Pseudochirops > Pseudochirops cupreus. Next base: position 127,694,051 of record CM053582.1, read on the forward strand.
CTCATTCTTTTGGTGTTCCTTCTATTCTACATATTTTCCCCAGAAGATGCTTCAGTGAACCTCCTTTGTTGTTGTCGTTATTGTTGTCATTTCTCTACCTATCCCCCGTCTTACTCTCGTCTACTTCCTAATTAGACAGGGAAAAAGAATATGTAGGGAAAAAAACCCTTGTGGTAAATATGCATTGTCTAACCAAATAAATTCCCAAGTTGGTTATGTTTCAATACAATTTATTATTCACCTTTGAGTCCGTTACCTCTCTTTCACAAGGAAAGCAAAATGTTTAATCTTAAGTCCTCTCAAATTCTTGTTGAACTTTGCATCGATATGAGTAATAATGTCATTAAAAGTTGTCTTTCTTTATAGAATTGTCACATTATATATTGTTCTCCTTGTTCTGCTTAAGCCAGTTCTGAAGCAATTTCTTCAAATTTCCCCACTATTTGGTCTGAAATGCACTGTTTGGTCATTTCTTTTAGTAAAATAATTGTTTATTACATAATCATATCATAATTTAACTATTATCTAATTGATGGGCAAACAGTTTGTTTTTTGGGTTATCTGTTATATTAAAGAGAACTGATTATATAAATAAATGTATATGTACATAATCATGCATATTTGTATATAAACATGTTCATTACATTTATTTATACAACACATGGATTTTATATTTATTCTCTCTCTCTCTCTCTCTCTCTCTCTCTCTCTCACGCACATAATACTTATGTGTAGATATAATGAAACAAGTGGGGGCCATCTCCAGTCATCCTTATCTGTGTCCTGTTACTGGACACAGATGGCTCCAGAGGAGAAAGTGAGGCTGCTGATGTTTTAGAGCTCTCCCTTACTTAAATCTCATTCATTTGCAGTCATGGTATCACCTTCCTGATGTCACAGTCCTCTTCAATAACAAAGGACAAACAATTATGTACACACATGTATGTATGTATGTGTGTATGTATGTACATATGGGTGTAGGTATGTGTATATGTATATTGGTATGTATGTATGTATGTGTCTCCCATAGGGAAGGTGGGAGGAAAGATTTTCTTTGACCTCAAATCAAAGGAAGAGGAAAGGGGGCCATGTAAACAACAAGATTTTGTACATATATGCAAATGACTGTATATTTGTATATGTACATTTGGTTCCCTTTTTCTCATTTGTAGAATAAACCAATTCATGATATATAGGCGTGAATGGGATCAATAACTGAAATAAGTAGACCATTTATTAAGTTTACTAGTTTTACTAGTAAAGTTTACATTAAGTTGACTAGTTTTACTACTAAAGTTTACATTAAGTTTACTAGTTTTACTAGTAAAGTTTACATTAAGTTGACTAGTTTTCTAGCCACTGTTGTAAGTTCTGTAGATACGGTTGAAAGCAATCAAACTAAAGCATATTCTGAAGGACCATGAAGACTAATGGAAGATTCCTGAATAAAAGAAAAAACTGAAAAGCATAGGAATATGTTGAGGGAAAAGGGGATGGGGAAATACTAATATTGAGCTGAATTGGATTAAGGTGACCATGTTAATGTTTTTTCATGAAATGGTCTTCCAGTGTGGGAACTTTAATAATAATCTCTAAAATAAAGCCAAAGAAAGTATTGCTTTCAAAGTTTCAAAATTTTAAAAGCAACAAAGTTGTATTGCAAACATCAAGTTATTGTTTATATATATTATTATTAAAAGGATTATGAGATTGAATTAAAACTGAGTGAAATTAACTTTATAAAATATAAATAGGAGTTTCAGTTGAAAAGAAAAGAGAAGAAAGTGAGCTTCATGGTGGAATTTCGCGGAGAGGAAAGCTATTTTTAAAGAGTTAGAGAGGAAGTTCTTTACAAATGGAGTTTAGTGACTTTTAGGGTATAGTTCCAAATGAATTTTCAGAATGGCTGGACAATTCACAGCAATTCCACGAACATGAATCTGCCTCTTTTGCTATATCTCCCTCAACAAATTATATTTTCCCTTCACATAATTTTTACCTATATGGTTATTTCACATTTCTCTAATTATTAGTTATTTGGCCTTGTAAATTTGACAATATAGACATTTGGATTTCTTCCTTTTGAAAATTTCCTGTTCATATTCTTTGATCATTTATCTGTTGGGAAGTAACTATCAAAATTGTTTAGGTGAAGGATAATGATGGCTAAAACTTTGGTGATTCTGTTATGATTATTAAGATAAGAATGATTCAATAATTTTAAAAATAGAATGGAGAAGGGTTGGTAAATGATTAGATAAAGAGAATGAGGGATTTTGATGAATTGGGGAAAGATGTCTCTATTGCAAATTTGGGTGACATGCAGAATAGTGAGGCTTTTTCCATACAAATAAGGAAGTTGCAAGGGGTAAGTTTAGAGGGGAATGTAATGAGTTCTCAGTGGCTCTCAGATTCCATGGTTTCTATTCCATGGTCCCAACTCCTGCCTGAATCTACCCAACTGTCACCTGGGTTCACAGGCAGGCAGCTCCCAGCATCTCATCCAGTGCCTTATCCCTCTAGCATCCTCACAGTGTCCAGTCTACCTCAAGTCCTTCACAGTTTCTGTTTATGGAAAGACAAAGCTTAACAGAGCCACAATAACATTCATTAACATTGCCAGCACCATCATCAATTCACTATAAGCCTATTAACTCAATTCAGATCCACCAACAAGGTCCAAGAACTCAACGAAAATTGTCAGGATAATCCCAGGATCTCTAAAACCCTTCTCCCGGACTTCTGTAAACAGAAAACAAAAAAAATCCTCTTTCAGAGCTTCCAGTAAGGTCCCAGGGCTTCTGTACGAAGTATCACAAACAAAAATCAACACAGACAGAAAAGAGAAACAGAGTGCCTGGCCAATCCAAAGTTCTCCTCCTCAATTCTGCTCTTTCCGAGCTTGGGCTTCTCCTTATATATGGTTATTAGCTCCTCCCTGTTCTGCCCCTTCCTGTTGTATCAGCAAGTTCCTCCCACTGTGGGGTTCACAAGTTCTGTTTCATAACAAAGATTTGATATAATCATGGGCAAGGTTTCAAAGAAACTTGAACTGAAAAGGGTGCTAAATAATTAAATAGCTGAAACAAGGCATTAATTACAGTTTTGCTTGCCATAACAAGGCCCAATTGGGCAGGCTTCCTCCAATGCCAGGATATCCTTGCACTCCATTGTGGAGTGCCCCCAGGTGGGCAGACATTTTCCAGGTCCAGACCTGGAAGTGCTTCAGTGGAACCCAGGGAAGACAGGCATCTTCCAGTGGCCAGACTCCCAAATGTTTCAATGTAGCAACAGAGAAACAGCAAAAACCCAGATGGCCTCCGCACACACTAGACACCACCACTAGGACTGAAGATTGGCACCAGGTAAGCTCCCAGAATCCTACAACCGCCAGCTACTAGCACCTCTGGCCCCAGCACACAAAACCAGTGACCAGAACCCTGGCACACTGCAGCAAAAGCTTGGAACAGTGCCCCTTCTGCCCCAGAAGCAGAACTCAACTTTAAAATCCAGGAAATGGGCAAACAAATAGGAACAAAAAGCAAAAATTAACACTGACCAAAGATAATTTTTGTGGGGATGGGGAAGATCAAAACCCACTCGGAAGAGGACAACACTGTCAATATACCTACATCTGAAGGTGAATCAAGGTGAAAATGGATTGGTCTCAAACCCAAAAGGCTTTCTTGGAAGAGTTCAAGGCAGAATTTAAAAGTCAAATAAGAGAGGCAGAAAAAAATGGGAAAAAGGAATGAGAGGTATGCAAAAGAGAGTAAACAGCTTAGAAAAGAAAGGACAAAAATGACTGAAGAAAACAATTGATTAAAAAGCAAAACTGGCCAAATGGAAAAGGAGATACAAAAATTTACTCAAGAGAAGAAGTCCTTAAAAAGTAGAATGAAGAAATAGAAAAGGAAGTACAAAAGCTAACTGAAGAAAATAATACCTTAAAAATTAGAATTGGCTCAGTGGAAGCCAATGACTCTATGAGACATCAAGAATCAGTAAAACAACATCAAAAGAATTTAAAAAATAGAAGAAAATGTAAATACATCATTGGAAAAGCAACTGACTTGGAAAATAGATTGAGGGGAGATAATTTAATAATTATTGGTCTATCTGAAAGCCATGATCAAAAAAGGAGCCTGAGAAGCACCTGTCAAGAAATGATCAAGGAAATCTGCCCTTATTTATCATAACCAGAGGGTAAGAATCCACTGTTCACCACCTGGAAGACATCACAAAATGAACATTTCAATGAGTATTATTCAAATTCCAGAATTATCAGGTCAAGGAGAAAATCCTGCAAGCACACACAAAAAAAGAAAACCCATGGAAATGTCATGTAAATACAGTTAGGATTACAGAGGACCTAGCTGCTTCTATATTAAAGAATCAGAGTGTTTGGCATATGATATTCTGGACGGTAAAGGAACTTGTATGATAAATAAGAATTAACAATCCAGCAAAACTGAGCATTATCTTTCAGGAGAGGAGATGGACATTCCAAGAAATAGGGGACTTGCAAGCTTTCCTGCTGAAAAAAACCAGAGCTGAAGAGAAAATTTGAGCTTCAAATACAAGATTCAAGAGAAGTATAAAAAGGTAAACAGAAAAAAGATATTCAATAAGGTTAAACTATTTACATTCCTATATCGGAAGATGACACTTCTACCTCTTGAGAACTGTATTTTTACTATGGTATTTAGAAGGCTTATACATAGACCAAATGTGTTTATATAAGTTGACTGTGAGGTGATGTTAAAAGAAAACAACAACTAAGAAGTAAAAAATATGATTGTACTCAGAGAAGAGGAAAGAAAGAGGCAGAAAATGGTAAATTATGTCATATGAAGAGGCAGACACAAAGATGCATTTCAGTAGAGAGAAACAGAGAAATGAGGCAAGCATTGAATAAACCTTACTGTCTTTAAATTATCTCAAAGAGGGAATAATATACATACTCAGTTGGGTATAGAAATTCATTTCCCCTTATTAGAAGTAGGAGGAAAAAGGGGAATGGAAAGGGAGGGACTAGACAGAAGGCAGGGTAGAAAAAGGGAAAAGTAGTGTGGGAAAGAAAAAAGAGGGGACCTGGTAGAAGGGAGAGCCCATTGAGGGCGGCAGTGTTCAAAAGCAAAACACTTTTGAGGAGGAAAAGGGAGAAAAAGGAGAATAAAGCAAAAACAGGGTAAGCTGCCAGAACCCTACAGCCTCCACCTGCTAGCACCAGACGTCTGAGAGTTAAAACAGGTTGAAGAGAAATACAGTCAGGAACTACAACTATGAATGTCAGTAGAAGGAACTGTTCCATCAAATTGAAGTGAATAGCAGAGTGTATTAACAACAACAACAACAACACATTAATCTGCAGTATGTTGTTTACCAGAAACACATCTGAATCTGAGAGATACACGCAGAGTAAAGGTAAAAGACTGGAGGAGAATATATTATGCTTCAGTTGTAGTGAAAACAAAAACAGGGATTGAAATCCTGATCTCACACAAAGCAAAACTAAAATAGATATAATAAAAAGAGATAAGGAATGAAACAACATCTTGCTTAAAGGAATGAAATAATATGAATTGTAAACATATATGCACCAAGTGGTATAGTATCCAAATTCCTAGAGGAAAAGTTAAAAGAGTTACAGGAAGAAATAGACAACAAAATTATTGTAGTGGGGACCCAAACCTCCCCTCTCAGAATTAAATAAATCTAAATAAAAAATAAACAAGAAAGCAGTTTAAGGAGATAGATGCAATTTTAGAAAAGTTAGATATGGTAGACCTCTGGAGATATGGAGATAGAAAGTAATACACATTTTTCTCAGCAGTACACGGCAGGTACGCAAGTACTGACCATGTACTGTGACATAAATCCTCACAATTCATTGCAAAAAGGTGAAATATTAAATGCGTCCTTTTCAAACCATGATGCAATAAAAATTGCACATAATAAAGGGCCATGGGAAGAAAGACTAAAAATTAATTTGAGGCTAAATAGTCTAATCCTAAAGGAGTAGGTCAAACAACAAATCATAGAAACAACCAATAACTTCATCCAAGAAAATGACAATAATGAGACAACAAAGCAAAACTTATGGGATGAATGGAAAGTAGTTCTAAGGGAAAATTTTCTATCTCTAAATGCTTACATGAATAAAATAGGAAAAGAGGAGTTCAATGAATGGGCATGCAACTAAAAAATTAGGAAAAGAACAAATAAGAGAACAAAATAAAATGCCAACTCATAAATACTGAAAATCAAAGAAGAGATAAATACAACTGAAAGTAACTTATTGAACTAATAAATTAAACTAAGAACAGGTTTTATGAAAAGAACAATGAAATAGATTACTTTAGTTAATTGGATTTATAAAAGAAATCTACATTACCTGTATCAAAAATGAAAAGGATGAATTCACCACCAATGAAGAGGAAATTAAAACAGTAAATAGCAGTTACTTTGCTCAATTGTAGGCCAATAAACCTGACAAGCTTAGCAAAATATATAAATATTTACTAAAAATATAAATTTCCCAGGTTAACAGAAAATGAAATAAAATATTTAAATAACCTCATTTTAGGAAAAAGAAATTGAACAAGCCATTCATGAACTACCTAAGGGGAAAATCAATTTCCAGAGCCAGATCTATTTACAAGCAAATTCTACCAAACATTTAAAGAACAACTAATTCTAATACTATATAAACTATTTGGAAAAATAATTAAAGAAGTCCTACCAAACTCTTTCTATGATACAAATTTGATTCTGATACCTAAACCAGGAAGAATCAATACAGAGAAAGCAAATTATAGACCCATATCCCTAATGGACATAGATACAAAAATTTTAAGTAAAATATTAGCAAAGAGATTACAGCAACTTATCACAAGAATAATACACTATAACTAGGTGGGATTTATACCAGGAAAGCAGGGTTGTTTCAATATTATGAAAACTATTAGCATAATTCATCATATCTAAAACAAAACTGAGAGAAATCATATGGTTTTCTCAACAGATGCAGAAAAAGCTTTTGACAAAATGCAGCACCCATTCCAATGAAAAACATTAGAGAGAATAGGAATCAATGAAGTTTTCCTTAAAATGATAAGCAGCATCTATCTAAAACCATTAGCAGTCATTATGGGGATAAGCTAGAAGCATTTCTGATAAGATCAGGGGTGAAACAAGGATGTCCATTATTACCAATGTTATTCAACATAGTACAAGAAATCTTAGGTTGAGCAATAAGAGATAAAAAAGTAATTGAAGGAATTAGAATAGACAATGAAGAAACAAAGCTATTTCTCCATGCAGATGATATGATGGTATACTTGGGAGTCAAGTAAAAAACTACTTGAAATAATAAACAAATTTAGCAAATTTAACAAAGCCCAACAAGCAAGAGTAGAAAGAGAAATGCCATTCAATGTGAATTGTAGACAATGTAAAGTCATTGGGAGTCTACTTGCCAAGACAAACCCGGGAACTGTGTGAGCTCAATTATAAAACACTTTTCACAGAAATGAAGTCAGATATAAATATTTGGAAAAATATCAGTTGCTCATGGATAGGCCATCCCAATATTATAAAAATGATAGTTCTACCTAGATTAATTTACTTGTGCTGTGCTATACAAATCAAGTTCCAGCCCCAATAATACTTTATAGAGCCAGAAATATATAATACCAAAATTCATCTGGAAGAACAAAAAGTCCAGAATATCAAGGGAATTAATGAAAATAAAAGTAAGGGAAGATGGCCTAGCCATACCAGATACAAAACTTTATTACAAAGCAGCAGTCATCAAAACTACTTGCTAATGGCTATGAAAAAGAGTGATAGAGCACTGGAATAGTTTAGGTAAGCAAGACATAGTAGATAGTGAGTATAATAATCTACTGTTTGATAAACCCAAAGACTCCAGCTTCTGAGATAAGAACTCAATATTTGACAAAAGCTGTTAGGAATACTGGAAAATAGCATGGTAGAAACAAGATATCTTATACCAAAAACCAAGATAAGGTCAAAATGGGTACATGGTTTAGATATAAAGGTGATACTATAAGTAAATTAGGAGAACAAGGAAAAATTTACCTGTCAGATCTATGGAGAATAGAAGCATTTATAATCAAACCAGAGATAGAGAAAATTATGAAATACAAAATGGATGATTTTTATTCCATTAAATAAAGAAAAGTTTTTGTGCAAACAAAGCTGATGCAACCAATATTAGAAGTTAAACCGAAAGGTGGGGAAATTTTTTCAGGGCCAGTGTCTCTGATAAAGACCTTATTTTGAAAATATAGGGGATTTAGTCAAATTTAGAAGAGTACAAGTCATTCCCCAAATGACAAATGATCAAAGGATATGAAGAGATAGTTTTCAGATGAAGTAATTAAATCTGTATTCATATGAAAAAATGCTTTAAATCACTACTGAGTAGAGAAATTCAAATTCAAACAACTGTGACATTCCACATCACACTTCTCAGGTTGGCTTACATGACAAAGCAGAAAAATTGTAAATGTTGGAGAAGATTTGGAATAATTGGATTGTTGCTGGAGTTGTGAAGTAATCCAATCCTTCTTGAGAGCAATTGGGAACTATGCCCCAGAGGACTATAAAACCGTGCATACCCCTGATGCAGCACAACGACAACTAGGTCTCTATCCCAAGGAGATCATAAGAATGGGAAAATGACCCACATGTACAAAAAATATTGATAGCAGCTCTTTAGTTGTGGCAAAGAATTGGACATTGAGGGGATGCCCATTAATTGAGGGATGACTGAACAAGTTGTTGTATATGAATGTAATGGAATACTATTATTCCATTAGAAATAATGAGCAGGCAGATTTCAGAAAAAAACCTAGAAAGGTTTACATGAACTGATGCTGAACAAAAGGAACAGAATGAGGAGAACATTGTACACAGTAAGAGCAACATTGTGTGTTGACTAACTTTGTTAGATTTAGCTCTTCTGAACAATGCCATGAACTAGGACAATCCCAAAAGACTCATCATGTTAAGTGCCATCCACATCAAGAGCAAGAACTCTGGAGTCTGAATGCAGCTTGAAGCATGCTATTTTTTTTTCTCATGGTTTTCCCCTTTTCTGATGCTTCTTTCATAGCATGGCTAATATAGAACTATGTTTAATATGATTGTACATGTATATTATATATGTAATTTCATGCTGTTTTGGAAAGGAAGGGGGAAAAATTTAGAACTCAAAATCTTACAAAATTGAATGTTGAAAACTTAAAGTAAAATAAATAAAAACACCATCCAGATGGTCAAAGTCATAGATTTGTTGGATTCTTAATCTGCACAAAAACTTTACTTCCAATATTTTTAAAAGCAGATTTATTAACACTTGGACTATAACATTAAACAGAAAACCAAGGGGAAAAATATTTTTGAGTTCCAAATTTTTCTCCCTGCCTTCCTTTCAACCCCTCTCCCCAAGAAAGGAAGAGATTTGATATAGTTTATATATGTAGACTCATATTAAACATATTTCCACATTAGTCATGATTACAAGACTAACTTTACTCAGAAGTCATATTCTAGCTAGTCCACAGTCAAGTGGACATATCAAATTTCACAAAACTTTCAATTATCCCTAATATAGACAGACTCATTCATTTATATTAATTTATTGATTAATATAGCCTAACCTATTTTTTGAGATTTATTGCCTAATCTGTTTTGAACTCTGAGCACACATCTAAAATCATTCACTATCCTTGATGGCATATGTCCTTGCTTTCCCCAAAATGATGGGAATATTCACTGTTTGCACCACTCTTTTCTTTATTTTCATACCCTTTGCAAAATACCCATGCATCACCTGGATTGTTTATTCACTAATGTTTAATCTCATTATATAACATCAGTTTTTACTTTAGGAGTGTTTGGATCTCATGACATCATTGATAAATCTTGGTTTATTCTTTATTACACTATGCTTTTAAAATTAATTAATTGATTTATTTTTAGCTTTGAACATTCACATCCACCAGACTTTGAGTTCTGAATTTCGTCCTTTTCTCTCCCCTCCACTCCACCATAAGATGGCATGCATTCTGATTTCCTCTTCCCCCAGTCTGCCCTCCTTTCTATCATCCCCCCCCCCCATCTTATTTTCTTGCAGGGCAAGATAGATTTCTCTACCCCATTTCCTGTGTATCTTATTTCCCAGTTTCATGCAAAAACAATTTTTTACATTTGTTGTTAGAATTTTGAGTTGCAAATTCCCTCCTTTCTTCCCTCCCCACCCACCGTCATTGAGATGGTAAGTAATTCAATATAGGTTGTACATTAGTAGTTCTGTGAAATCCTTCCATAATAGTCATATTGTGAAAGACTAACTATATTTCCCTCCATCCTATCCCACCCCTACTTAGTCTATTTTCTCCTTTGACCCAGCCCCTTTTCAAAAAAACTCTGCTTCTGACTACCTTCTCTCCCAATCTGTCTTTCCTTCTATTATCTCCCCACACCCTTATATCCTTCCCTCCTACTTTCCTATGGGGTAAGATAGACAGTTGAGTATGTATGTTATTCCCTCCTTAAACCAAATCCATAGAGAGTAAGGTTCACTAATTCCCTCTCATCTCCCCCCTCTTCCCCTCCATTGTGAAATCTTTTTCTTGCCTTCTTTATGTGATATAATGTACCCCATTCTATCTCTCCCTTTCTCCTTCTCCCATTATATTCCTCTCTGACACCTTAATTTTATATTTTAGATATCCCTTCATATTTGACTCATTATGTGCTATCTATCTATCTATCTATCTATCTATCTATCTATCTATCTATTTACTTACCTACATATTTCCCCCTACTACTGTAATACTGAGAGAGGTCTCATGAGTTATTAATATCTTTTCATGTAGGAATGTAAACAGTTCAGTTTTCATAAGTCCCTTATTATTTCTCTTTCCTGTTTATAGTTTCATGCTTCTCTTGAGTCTCATATATGAAAGTCAAATTTTCCCTTTAGCTCTGGCCTTTTCAGTAAGAATGCTTGAAAATCCTCTATTTCATTGATTGTTAAATTTTTTCCAGGTTTGCTGGGTAGGTGATTCTTAGTTTTAATCCTAGCTCCTTTGACCTCCAGAATATCAAATTCCAAGCCCTTCAATCCTTTAACGTAGAAGCTTCTAGGTCTTGTATTATCCTGATTTTATTTCCACAATACTCAAATTATTTCTTTCTGGCTGTTTGAAATATTTTCTCCTTGACCTGGGAACTCTGGAATCTGCCTACAATATTCCCAGGAGTTTTCCACATGGGATCTCTTTCAAGAGATCCAAAGTGGATTTTTTCCATTTCAATTTTACCTCCTGGTTCTAGAATATCAGGGCCATTTTCCTTGATAAATTCTTGAAAGACTATATCTAAACTCTTTTTGTGATCATAAATTTCAGAGAGTCCAATAATTTCTAAATTATCTCTTCTGGATCTTTTTTCCAGCTCAATGATTTTTCCAATGAAATATCTCACATTGTCTTCTACTTTTTCATTATTTTTTTTGTTTTCCAATTTCTTGATTTCTCATAGAGTCATTTACTTGCATTTGATCCATTTTAATTTTGAAGGAATTATTTTCTTCAGTGAGCTTTTGATCTTCCTTTTCCATTTGACCAGTTTTGCTTTTAAGACATCCTTCTCCTCATTAATATTTTGAAAGTCTTTTGCCATTTGAATTAGTGCATTTTTTAAGGTGTTTTTTCTCAGTATTTTTTGGGAGGGCGTCCATGAGCAGGCTGTTGGATTGTTTTATTCATGATTTTCTTGCATAATTCTCATTTCTCTTCCCAATTTTTCCTCTCCTTCTCTTACTTGATTTTCAAAATCCTTTTTGAGCTCTTCTCTGACATGAGACCAATTCATGTTTTGTTTGGAAGCTTTGGATGTAGGAACCTTGACTTTGTTGTCTTTTTCTGGTTGTATGTTTTGTTCTTCTTTGTCATCAAAGTAAGATTCTAGAGTCTGACTTTTAAAATGCTATTTATTCCTCTTCTCTGCCAAATACTTGATTTTCTAACTACCTGTAAAGGCAGGACTCTGCTTCCAGTGGGTGTGAGGATGGAGGTGAATGTGGGGGTGGTTATGGGTGTACTGTCCCAGGCTTCTGGGGTTTTGAATCAGCCACTGTATCCCCTACTATCTGTGGACCCAGAGCACAGGAAGGCATTGCTGCTGCTCTTGCTACTGCTGCCTTTCTCACTGCAGTAACCTCTGTTGCCCTGGGGCTAGGGTGGACACATGCTTTTTGTTCATCCTGGTTACCCTTGTTCCCCCATTGACCTTCCATGCTATTCTCAATGTTTGTGGTTTGAGACATCTGGAAATCACCACAGCTGGCAGTGATTGAGTCCACTGAAGCCTGCTCCAGCCTCATCCCAGCTGGCACAGTCCACCCTGTACTTTGCTTTTCTCCCTGTCCAATGTGATATACTCTTCCTGTGTGTTTTTCAGGCTGTTGGGCTTGAGATGTATTACACTGTCATTTTGTGGGTTCTACAGCTCTAGAATTTGTTTAAGAGTTATTTTTATAAGTATTTAGAAGAGTTTGGGACAAGCTCAAGCAAGTCCCTGCTTTTTCTCCACTATCTTGGCTCTGTAAAGGGTTACATTCTTGGACTATTCTTTATCCAGACATGTTGTTATTTCTTCCTCTCCATTGTAAACATCTCCATTAATACTTGGATCTGCAAAACATTTGAATTCTCTCAATATTGCAGTGTTCTGTGACTTAAAACAGCCCTCCTAGAATTAATTTGATATTAAAAACATTAGAAGTGTTTCTTAAGTACTAACCATGAGGTTTTTGAGCTTAGTTTCATGGAAAATCTTAAGATCATCAAAAGCACAGAACTATAAACCCAAGGCTAGCCATTTGACACTCCTTTTCTTGTGCAATTGTATCCCCAGGTCTTTTTTCATTTATATTGTCTGTGCAAGATTTACAACTTTTGAAATAAGTTTTGTGGGAAGTTCAGAGCTTCTTCCATTCCTAACCTTTCTAGAACTTCATAATATGGCTATGCAAGATTATTCTGTATTCAAGAGGCTTTGAACATAAGACTATCTTATTTTTCTTAATTTTCCCTTATTTTAGAGAAACATAGGATAATTTGTAAGACTGTAAGGGATATTAAAAACAATTTGCTTTGACCAACTCATTAATTTATTTTTTCCTTCTTTTTTTCCATAAGACTGTTTTACTTTTTCACATTACATGTAATGATAGTTTTCAACACTCGTTCATTCATTTTGATGTCTAAATAAGAGAGACAAAACAGAGAAAGGGAACTATAGAACAATATCCCTAAAGAATATTGGCATACCAAATTCCAGAGCTACAAGGTCAAGGAGAAAATACTGAATGCAGCCAAAAAGAAACAATTCAAATATCGTGGAAATGCAGTCAGGATTACACAGGATTTAGCAGCTGATACATTAAAAGATTGGAGGGATTGGAATGTGATATTTCGTAAAGCAAAAGAGCTAGGACTGCAACCAACGATCAACTACCCGGCAAGACTGAGTATATTCTTTCAGGCAAGGAGATGGTCATTTAATGAAATAAAGGACTTCCAGACTTACCTTATGAAAAAGCCAATGCTCAATGGAAAATTTGATCTCCACTTTAAGAATAAAAATCCATTGTGCCCTACAGGCAGTAGGAAGGATAAGGGGGGATGGGTGTAACAAGGGGGAGGGTGGTCAGTAGGGAGGGAAAGATAATAAGAATATTGGCACACAATAAAATAATACAAATTAATAAGTAGGCTACAAGGATGTATTAGGTTATGTAGTATGATCATGTTATGTTCATAACAGGAATACTGTGTTAGTTCAACATAGTGACAATTACAAATATAAATATATATCCTAAAAGAGCTTTTGAGAAAATATACAACTAATATCTATTAAAAAGTTTAAAAGCAATGAAAAAATTTACTTTACCTCAGTATAGTAAATTCCATCTACCCAAATCCAAGAGCAAATATTATGTTATGGATAAAAATTAGACACTTTTTCAACAAGGTAAAGGCTGAAGCAAAGGTGCCTATTATCACCACTACTATTTAACAAATGCCAGTGGTAGAAATAAGATAAATAATAAAGAGTTAAAAGAATAAGCACAGGCAACAAAGTTATTAAAATCTCAGTTTTATAGATACCCTGAGGAGTCAACAAAATTTTTAAAAAATTAGTAAGTTGCAGGATACGAAATAAATTTGTACTAATTGTTAGCTTTCCTGCATATTGCCTACTAAATCTGGAAAGTTTTAAATTCTACGCATTTAAGAGTTTCCTACATGCCAGAAATATTTCTAAGTGCTGGGAAGCGAAACATAACAAAAAAGGAAGTCCTCCTTCTCAAAGAACTTACAGTGCAATGGAGAAGACAACATATAAAAGGCAACTGAAAAGATTGATTGTGAGAGGTACCCATGTACAACCATGGTGGGAATGTCATGAGAGTCTGAATCACCTCAGGGTGGACTGTGGACAACTGATAGAGAGCCTTTGCCCATTGATAAAAGTGAAGCTCCAAGAAGGAAGCTGTGGGCTTTCATGGGTTAGCAACGTTGAGCATGAGAAAGCCCCAAATGCTGAGAAAATGCCCAGGTTAAGAATGTAATAGAATAATGGTGGCAGAGTGAAAAATAGAGTAAGGCGGGCAACGAGAAAAGAACTAAAAACTGAAATACCATTCAAAATGACACCAGAAGGTGAAAATCCCAAAATAATTAGGAAATCTTCTATGAATATTCACTTAGGAATGATAAGAATCAATAATGAAACGCTCTTAGAAGAAATGAAAGCAGAAAAAATAAATGGAGAAACATTATTATGGATGAGACAAGTGAACATAATAAAACATAATATATAACATAATAAATTTATAATATATAAATATATAATAAATATAATAAAAATATAATATAATAAAAATGAGAACACTTCCTATGTTACCTTACTCATTCTGTGCCGTATCCTTCATACTACCAAAGAGACATTTTTTTAGCTAGGAAAAATAGTAGTGAAAATATTATGAATGGGCAAAAGGTGAAGAATCTCAAAAGTAATAATGAGGAAAAATGAAAAGGAAGATATATTAATTCCATATATCGAACTGTACTATAAGAAGTAATACTGAAAACAGCCAATTTGTCATGAGGAGAGAGAAAGAAAGAGATGAGAATGCAAATACCAGATTCTTCTTGTCTATCACACAGGAAATATATATATATATCTATATATATATATATATATAGATATATATATATGTATAATGAAATGTCTTATTACTGAACAAAGTAACTGCTATCATGCTCAAAGACACAGACAAGAACCCCATTTGATATAGGACAAGGAAACCTGTCATCTGAGATGGTTAGGATTCATAACATCACAGTAGTAACTTCTCTCTATTACAGATGCTTTTTAGATTATGGTTCTTTCTAGGTACCAAGGCACCTGGTAGAATCTTGGAGGGATTATATAATTTAGCTATTTCACCAAAGAAAAACTCAACTTAAATGTTTCAAAGAAGAATTTTCTAGAAGTGAATGTAAAAAAGGACATCAAGAACTTTCTACTCAATGCTGCCCTCTCAATGGTCCATCAGATCATGCTAAAAGAGATGTTCTCATCATATTCTTTTAGATGGTTCATGGTGACTTGTACTGGGCAAGTAAAGTGTCTTCCTCATCTCGAAAAATATCTCCTACCCCTTTTATTTCTGAACAAGAAAGGATCAACCAGTTTTGACAACTACTTACTTCCAATCAACAAAAAGAAAATGACTTCTATTGACATGATATTGGGGTTCCTTTTTATGTTTCAGACTGTTTTTGGAGTCCTGGGGAACTCCTTCCTCCTGGGCCTTTATAACATCCCCATCTTCATTGGTCTCAGGCTGAGGCCCATAGACTTGGTTTTTTCCCACTTGGCCTTTGTCAATGACTTGGTGCTTCTTTCCAAAGGGATCCCTCAGACAATGGCTGCTTTTGGTCTCAACAACTTCTTGGATGATGTGGGATGTAAACTTGTCTTTTACTTGCACCGAGTGGCCCGGGGCCTTTCTCTATGTACCACCTGCTTCCTCAGTGGCTTCCAAGCCATTACTTTAAGTGCTACAAGCTCCAGGTGGGTAGAAATCAAAGCCAGAATCCTAAAGTGCCTTGTCCCTCTCTGTTTCTTGTGCTGGACTTTTCACCTGCTGATAAATTACTCTATTCTTTTACGTGTCAAAAGCCCAGCTGGAATAAAAAACATGACTGAAAGAAATGATTTCATTTATTGTTTAGGTACATTTGATAGTTCCTTTATTGCTGTTGCACAACATGCATTGATCTTCTCCCTTTCTGATGTTTTATATATAGGAATTATGTTGGGAACCAGTGGATACATGGCTTTTGTCTTGTACAGACACCACAAGAGAGTCCAGTATATTCATGGCAATAATCGCACACTGAGTAGCTCCCCTGAGGCCAAGGCCACCCAAACTATACTGCTGTTGGTCAGCATGTTTATAACCTTTTATTCACTGAATTCTATTTTAGCATTGCATATGTGTTTAGGGAAGCTGACAGCTTCCTGGATAGTTCACATCTCTGTCTTCTTGGGTGCCTGCTTTCCAGCTTGTAGTCCTTTTTTTCTAATTGTCAGTGACTCTCAAGTCTGCAAGTACTCTTTAGCTCTGTGGGATAGAATAAAATTTTCAGTCCAATAAAATCCTGAAAAATATAGTTCGGTGATGTAGCAGATAGAGTTCTGGACCTTGCAGTCTAGATCTCAGTAAAAATTCTGCCTCAGATATGTAGTAACTGTATGAAACAGTGAAAGTCACTTAACCTCTGTTTGCTTGAGAATCATTAGTAAAATGGTGTTAATAATAGTGATATGGTGATTCAACATAGCATGTGTGCAGTAGGGCTATTTACACCTTAAGCTCTAATGTTTATATTATGTGTGATTGTGTAAGATCTCATAAGTGCAGTAAAGTTTTTTACAAGCCATGATTCTGGAAACTAGTGTCTAAAAAAAGAAAAAAAAACAAAACAAAACCACTTTACATATGGTGATTACTTCAAGTCTCAAGGCATCTGGCTTGTTCCCCACCGACACTGAGTCAGTTAGTTGCTGTAGTGGATAAAAGACTGGGCTTGAAATCAAGGAAGACTCATCTGAATGAGCTCAATCTGGACTCAGATATTTACTATATGTGTAACAAGTCCCCTGTTTGCCTCAGTTCCTCATCTGTAAAATGATCTTGAGAAGGAATTGGAAACTATTCCATTATCTTTGCCAAGAAAAACTGAAAATTGGAACACAAGGAGTCAGAAACAACCTAACAACAGCAAACCTCCCAAGTGATCCCTTGCTTCTGTTTACTGTGTAAGCTTGGAAATAAGCATGTGCTAGGCCATGCCCAGGGAACAACTATTACACCTTGTTTTTTCTAATAAAAATTTGTGATGACCTGGTCAAACTGGGGGAGACCAAACCAGAGAATAGCTGATTGACATGATTTATGTTTTTATATCTGAGTTTGCTAATGGCAACTGGGTCTCATTAAGCAACTAGTGTTCCCAAGTGTAAATGGGTCAGGCACATCTGAAGGACATCCCACTTTCCCTAGTTTCAGATTTATACTTTCACTGGAGGATTAATTCTGCCCACCCCATCCCATCTATCTCCAATGATAAAATAATATAGAGGTGCAGAGGATTCATAATCCACATCTCAGTATAATGCCTACCAATAGCGATTGCCTTCCCTCACTAGGGTAAGGTGTAACCTCAGTCCTGACTGTCATCAGTAGACTATAAGAAGACACAGTTATGTTGCTCAAGATTTTGATCTTTTGACTTGCTAAATTTTATAAAACACCTAATCAGCCCTTGCTCAGGGGCTATAATCAACAAGAGGGAATGAAGACCCAATCTATTGGTTACTGCTAGCCTAATTAAAGATTCATCAAGTGTTGTCACCCATGTGTTCATCTTCTTGAAGGGGATATTAAATGGAGTGGAACATTTGAGAAAGCAATATGACCAGGTGATTATAAATGTCTAATGTAAATGATTCTAATGCGTTATACAGGCCTTGAGTAAGTTCTAAAAACTGGATTCAACTTTTCATATATGCAATTGTATTTTTCATCCTCCGAACCAACCAAATAGTTTAAAATTGTCAGTTAGGTTCTTATTTCTTCATTGCTATTTGAATTTCTTAAGTATTTCAATATAACCATTTGTTAACCTGGATCACAGTGTGGTCAAAGGTAGCAGAACTCAAGTTTTTCACCATTCTATGACTTGAGTCTGAAGTAATGAATGAAATAAATTAGTGCCAATCTGGAGAAGTCAAATCATACTCTTCACATTAGCTTACAGGTCTGCTTTGGTAATATTAACTCTTTAGCCAGAAGGGCTCATTTAACAAATCAGCATCATATGGATCTGTTTTTAAGACAATTTCTTTATTCTGCTGTCATGTGATGTTTAAAAAGGTTGAAGAGATACAATTTCTAGGTAATTTAATCATTTTTCAACAAGAACAACATGTTTATTGATGAAAGGATTATTATTTGGCTGTCTCTCAGATCAAAGACATTTAATGGCAATGGGTACACACCTTGTATGATTTGAAGAAGCAGTTGTTTCTTAGGGTAGTAATCAACACCGATTGTTTACAATGAATGAGAAAATGAATACTACAATGAGAATATTGTCTATGTTACAATGAAGGTCTTGGGATACATGACTTGTGTCACCCAAATCTTGGTCAAAGAGACATCAGTTTCCATATCACCTATCAAACATAAGGAAGAATCTACACTCCTCAGACCTGTCTGAGCAAACGCAATGAGCAGAAATGTACCCATTGGCTTTGTACTCTTTGGCTCTTATTGAGGTTGAAAGTCTGAACTAATTAATGGAATTGCTTTGCTTTGCTCTAAAAGTGCCCTTTCCTGTATCAGCAACTTCGAATGTCAGATAAGGCTGAATAGTGGGACTTCTCTTAGCATTCCTAGAGGCATGTGCTATGTGGGGGATGATCAGGTATCCTGGGATCCAGCTGACAATGCTTTGTCAATTGTCTTGTAAACATATGGAGACCAAAAATCTGAGGGACACAGACATCCTGGGATTGTCCTAAAATGTATAAAAAGTTTGTCATTCCTGTATCAGACAGTCAGAACTTACATTTTGACTCCTTTTACGTACAAGCTTGCTAGCTTTGCCTAGCTTTAGAGGAATAAACAATATTAATTTACTTATCACTTAGCCTGTTTGCCTCCTTTAACCAAACTTTCAGATCCATAGTTATGGTGTAGTGACTAAGATGAACTGATGGAATGGCAGAACAGCCCACTCCTTCAGTGCTATTGACTCAGGCACCTCAGGTTCCATTTTTTTCCTGAGTCTTAACCTTAATGGGGGTCCCATAAGTTCTTCTATTCCCAGCTTTCAAAGGACTCTCACTAGTTTGGTTGAAGTCTGAAATTCTCTTTAAGCTAGCCCAGGGGTCAGGGATCAAGTCTGTGGTCAAATACTCTGTACAGATCCTCTGCAAGCACAGATCAATCTCAGGAAAATTGGTACAAGTATTGCCAGTGCTAGCATCAATTAACTAAAGATAGACCAAATTATGTTGGCCACAACAGGGCTCTTTTGGGTGGGTCAAAGTTACTTCAACTTAAAACCAAATTAAGTTTAAAGGGCAATGAAACATCTAACCAGGAGTGGAAATGTTTACATTGCTGGCTGCAGAGTGAGAACAAAAGGCAGGAGCCTCTTCCTTTAAGGCTTACAAAGTTGCTTCAGCATCACCCCCACTACAGGCTAAATCCCTCTACTCTCCCCTCCTTGCTCTCTCAACAACCCCAGCTGGTCTTTCTCCTCCAACCTCCACTCCTCTTCTACCCTATTATTTACTTCCTCCTTCCCTTCCCTTAAGGGCTCTGATCTTGAGGAGGATAATTGCACTATGTGTTACCGTCTCCCTCCTAACCTTCCCTTACCTACTCTAGTCTTGAGGAAGACAGCTCTCTTCTACTGCTGTTGCCTCCTCCCTCCCATCCTCTTTTCCTTAAGGGCTCTGGTTTTGAGAAGGACAGCTACATACTACCTACAGACTAGATTCCTGAACATAATCCCATTGGGGCCTATTCCTTTATCTTTTTTTTATATATTTTTTAAAATAAATAAATTTATTTATTTTCTTGTTTACATCATTCATTTCCACGAAATTTTGAGTTACAAATTTTCTCCCCATCTTTCCCCTACCCAACACCTCAAAACAGCCATCCCACTGTATAACTCCTTCCCCAATCTGCTCTCTCCTATGTCCTTCCCCTCGCCCCTCTGACTTTTTGGTAGGGCAGGATGGATCTCCCTACCATAATGCCTATATATCTTAATTCCCAGTTGGATGTAGTTAATAATAATGATAACAATTATATATATATATATATATATGTATATATATACTCGCACATATATATTTTTAACATTTGATTATAGAACTTTAAATTCTAGATTCTTTCCCTTCCTCCCTCGTCACCCACCCCCAGTGGAAGGACAAGCAATTAAATACAGGCTGTACATGTGTTATTTTGCAGAACATCTCCATAGTAGGCATATTGTGAGAGACTGATTATATGTCCCTCCTTTCTATCCCGCCCCTCCCCCCTTGTTCTATTCCCTACTCTGTCCCTGCCCCTGTCCCTTTACAGAAATGTGTACATCCAGGAACCCTCCCCCGGACCCTGCCCTCCCCTCTATCATCCTACCTCTCATCCCCATCCCCCCTACTCTCCTGTGTGGCAAGATATCCAGTTTAGAGTTTATGTCATTCCTTCCCTAAGCTAAATTCAATGAGAGTAAGGTTGACCCTTTCCCTTTTGCCTTTCTGTTCTTCCCCTCCATTCTAACAGTTGTTCCTTGCCTCTTCTATATGAGAGGGGCCTATTCCTTTAGTCAGTAATATCAGAGGCTCCAAAGCTGCCCCTCAACACCCTTCCTTCAGAATAACAATAGCGCATTTAAGATGGGAATTGTAGCAAGCCTCTAATTCCCCCTCTCTCTGTCATTAAATGTGTGCTCTGTTTGTATTTGTCCTTTAAATTTTGTCTATCAGTATGTGTCTCCATGTCTGTATCATGTGTGTTGTGAATGAGTCTGTTATCTTGTAAGATATAAAATGCAGGCAACCAGAGATTTCTAAGGGATGCAGCTAGGGAGACTAAAAAACAAATCTATCAGACTCTTTTTCCTGGTGGTTTCTGGTCTGGCCAACCTGAAACTACAATGAAAAGTTAGATATAGCTGAAAAACATCTTAGTAGATTCTGGGATTAATCATTCAAAAGTTTGGAAACTGATCGTTTGGAATAACTGGAGAAAACTCCTGAGACTGTAGGTAACTCCAAGAGCTTCACCTTTGGTGAAATACCTCCTCCCAATTCTGAATACTCAGCATTCCCTACTTCTTCTCCAAGAGTTAAGAGGGTATTTCATTATGGGGATTTTTAACTGCCACAAGGTTTCTTGTTAACTCCTCTCCTCCTAGATCAGATGAAGAGAAAAAAATGCAAGAGAATTGTAGGGAAAAACTTAAATCACCCTTCCCTACATGGACAAAATAAGGAGGAAAGAAAGGACAGGCAGACTGGTAGTAGTCCTGACTGCCCTGTGCCCCTGGACACTTTGTAGCCCACCCTTCTAGGCACACCATTAAAATGCCAGCCATGAACATTCTGCCCACCCTGCCCTAACAGCTGCAAACCACCCAAGGCTTAACAAATTTGGCATCTGTTGGGTGGTGCGGTGAGAGGGAGGAGTGAATGGGGCTGACCTGTGGTGAGCATTTCCTAAGCCCTGCCTCCAAGAATTATCACCACGGGGACACCAGCCTCTCTGCTCTTGATAAAATCTACACTTGTCTGTTCCAGTTGCAAAATACATTAACTTTTGGCAAGCCATTTTATCTCTGTTTGCCTAGTTTCCTGACCTGTAATGGGAAAATAATAATGGTTTTTGTTATGGGATCAAATTGATGTATTTTTTCTTTTTTTGTTTCTTCTTTCTTGTGGTTTTTCCTTTTGATTTTGATTCTCTTTATAACATGATGAATGATGAATGTGGAAATATGTTCATAGGATTGTGCATTATAGGTTATATCAGATTGATTGTCATCTTGTGAAGGTAGGAGAGGAAAGAGAAGGGGGAGAAAATTTAGAACTCAAAATTTTATAGATGAGAACGTTGAAAAGTAAAAACAAATATATAAGTAAAATTTTTAAAAAACATGAACTCTTTAACTAGAAAGGTTCATTTAGCAGATTGGTTTATTGTGATATTTTTAAAAGATTCTTCCTTTATCTTGATGTCATGTGAAGTTTAATATGATTCAAGAGACATATGTTCCAGGTAATCTAATCATTTTAATAACTACATGTTTATTAATAAAAAGATAGGAGGGACAGAACTAAGATGATGGAGTAAAAGCAAGGACTCCCCTGAGCTTTCCCATGAATTCCTCCAGATTCCTCTAAAAGTGAATCTGAACAAATTTTAGGGTGGAAGAATATACTAGGAGACAGAGTGTGGCAGACTTCCAGTCCAGAAAAACACAGAAAGTTGATAGGAAGGATTTGTTGCATTGGGCAGGGGGAGCTCAGAGCACAGAGCATGTGGGCTCCACCAACACAGACCTGAGCATAGCAGAATGGGAGACAGGCCTGGAGCAGTAAATTGCCCACTGTGGTGGTGATTCCCAAACTTCTCAGCAAGGACAGGGTTTTGTCAAAACTGGGTGAGAGACAAGCTCAGGGCCTGTGGCAGAAGCAGCAGCTACTCCTGGGGCTATTGGTCCACAGACTAGATGTTTGAAAGTCACCTACTTGAACTTCGGAGCACTAAGATGGAGGAGTAAACCTTATGTGCTCTCACCCCCTCCCCCACTTGTTGACCTTGAAAAACTTAGAGAAAATTTCCCCAAGAAAAATCCTGGAATAACTGAACCAGCAGAAGGAGTACAGTAGTCTTTTGCCTTAGGAGGTAAGGGAGATTGATGTGAAAGGTCCCTCTTGCTATGACTGAAAAGGACCAGTACAGAATTGGAGGCATCCCAGCAAGCCACACCTCAGCAGACCAGTAGGAGATCCTGAGGTGAAGGGGGTGGAGCTAGCAGACAGCAACACCAGGGCCCCAGTATGCCTTTGCACAGCTAGGGGAATTGACAGACACCAGTGTAGATGGGTATCCATCAGTGGATGAACCCACCTGAGCTCTAGCCCAAAGTTGGATAGGTGGAGACCTTAAGCAGGCAGACCTCACCTCCCCCAACATCTCACACCTGGAGCTTCAGTGTAACACTGGGGAAATTCAGAAAGACTTGGTCTCAGCCTTGGCCTCAGCAAACACTAGTCAGCTCCAGATGAGCACCAGGTGAGCTGCAGTATTATATAGCTTCTAACTGACAAAACCAGAGTTCCCAGTACAGAAAGCCAATAACCAGGCCCCTACTTCCCAGCAGAAGAAGCATGGATCAGAGCCCCTTATGTCCCATAAGCAGAGATCCACTTTAAAAGCCGGGAAATAGGCAACCACAATGGGCAAAATTCAAATTTGTAAAGCAAAGACCATAGATTCCAACTATCTATGGAGATAGGCAAGATCAAAATACACTGTCAGAAGAGTACAGCATTGACACTATATCCATATTTGCCACCTTCAAAAGAAAATATGAACTGCTCTCAAGCCCATAAAGCATTCTTGGAAGAGCTCAAGGAGGATTTTAAAAACCAAATTAGAGAGGTAGAAGAAAAATGAAGTAATGTCCAATGAAGATGGACATTCAGTGAAGTAAGGGACTTTCAGACCTTCCTGATGAAAATGCCAGAGCTCAATGGAAATTTGATCATAAAATACAAGACTCACAAGAGACATAAGAAGGGACACAGGAAAGCAACAACAACAAAAACAAAACATTGTTATTCAAGAAGAGCAAACTTTTTATATCCCTGTATGGGAAGATGATACTTGTCAATCTTGAGAAGTGTATATTTACTATGACATTTTAAAGAGATATACATAAATATAGAGTGTGGGTAGAAATTAACTGACATGATGATAAAATAATTAGGGGGCGCAAAGGTATTGTAATTGAAGAAGAGGAAAGGAGAAGGCAGAAAAGGGTAATTTGCAACACATGAAAAGGCACAAAACATATTATGGTAGTGGGAAAGAAGGGAGGGAAACGAGCATAGTGTGAACTTTAATTGGATTTGGTTCAAGGAGGGAATAGGAGGTTTAATTACATATAGGAATCTCACTTTTCATACAGGCAATAGGAGGGGAAAGGGATATGAAAATGGAGGGGGTGGATAGAATTAAGGTAAGAAGCAGTAAGGGAAATGGGAAAGCAAAGGGAGGGGGGCTAATAGTAAGGAGGGAAGACTGAGGGAGGTAGTGATCCAAAGCAAAATTCTTTTGAGGAGTAGAAGGGAGAAGGGAGAAATAAAAGCAAGGTGGGGAGTGGGAATAGGATGGAGAGAAAGACAGAGATAGTGATCATAAATGTGAATGTGAATAGGATGAACTCTCCCATAAAATGTAGGTAGATAGCTGAATGGATTATAAAACATAACCCTACAATATGTTGTGTACAAGGAACACATTTGAAACATGGGTTTATATACAGGGTAAAGGTAAAGGGCTAGAACAGAATACATTATACTTCAACTGAAGTAAAAAAAAAAAAGCAGGGTTAGCAATCCTAATCTCAGACAAAGCAAATGCAAAAATAGATCTAATTAAAAGAGATAAGGAAGGAAACTATATCCTGTTCAAAGGCATCATACTAGAAGTAACATCATTACTAAACATGTATGCAACAAGTGGTATAGCATCCAAATTCTTAGATGACAAGTTAAGGGAGTTAAAGGAAGGAACAGATAGCAAAACCATAGTAGTGAGGGACCTGAACCTCCCCCTCTCTGACCTTGATAAATCTCATTTCAAAATAAACCTGAAAGAAGTTAAGGAGCTGAATAGAATTTTAGAAAAGGTAGATCTGATAGATCTCTGGAGAAAATTGAATGGGGAGAGAAAGGAATATACCTTTATCTCAGTGACACGTAGCACATACACAAAAATTGACCATGTACTAGGGCCTAAAAGCCTCACAATCCAGTGCAGAAAGGCAGAAATTTTTTTGCATCTTTTTTGATTATGAGGCAATAAAAATGAAGTGTAACAAAGGGTCATGGAAAGATAGATGAAAAATTGATCAGAAACTAAATAATCTAATCCTTAGGAATGAGTGGGTCAAGCAAGAAATCATAGAAACGATCAGTAACTTCATTCAAGAGAATGACAATAATTAGACAGCATAGCAAAACTCATGGGACACAGTGAAACCATTTCTTAGGGGAATGTTTTATACTTACATGAATAAAATAGAGAAAGAGGAGATCAATAAATTGGGCATGCTACTGATAAAGATAGAAAAAGAGAAAACTGAAAATCCCCAACTAAATACCAAAGTAAAAATACTGAAAATTAAAGAATAGATTAATAACATTGAAATTACTAAAACTATTTAAATATTAAATAAAACTAAGAGTTGTTTAAAAAACAAAACTGATAAACCTCTGGTAAATTTGATTTAAAAAATAAAAGAAAGAATAAAACCAAACTACCAGTATCAAAAATGAAAAGGGTAAACTCACATCCAATGAAGAGGAAATTAAAATTATGATTAGGAATTATTTTACCCAGTTGTGAGCCCATAAATTTCACAATATTAGGTAAATAGATGAATATTTACAAAGATACAAATTGCCCAGACTGACAGAAGAGGAAGTAAAGTACTTAAATAGCCCCATCTCAGAAAAAGAATTTCAAATGCCATCAATGGACTCCCTAGGGGGGGAAAAAAATCTTCTGGTCAGATGGAATTACAAACAAATGCTTCCAGATATTTAAAGAACAATTAATCCCAATGTTATATAGACTATTTGAGAAAGTTGGTGAAGAAGAGGTCCTATCAAATTCTTTTTATGATACAAATATGGTATTGATACCTAAACTGGGAAGAACAAAAACAGAGAAAGAAAATTGTAGAACAATTTTCCTAATGAAGATAGATCCCAGCATTTTAAATAAAAATATTAGTAAAAAGATTACAGCAACTTATCATGAGAATAATACACTTTGATTGGGTACAATTTATACCAGGAATGCAGGATTGGTTCAATATTAGGAAAACTATCGGCATAATTGATCATAACAACAAAATGAATAGAAACCATATGATTATCTCAATAGATAAAGAAAATGCTTTTTAATACAATACAATACCAATTTCTACTGAAAACTCTGAAATAAATAGGAATATATGTAGTCTTCCTTCAAATGATAAGTAGCATTTACAAAAAATCATCAGTAATTGTTATATATAATCAGATAAGCTAGACGCATTTACAGTAAGATCACGGATGAAAAAAGAATGTCCATTATCACCACTGTTACTCAATGTGGTACTAGAAATGTTAGCTTTTGCAGTAAGAAAAGAAAAAGAAATAGAAATTGAAGGAATCAGAATAGAAAAAGGAGAAACTAAGTTATCACTCTTTTTTAAAATTTTATTTTATTTTTTTATTTTTATTTATTTTTATTTTATTTTAGTTTGCATCATTCATCTCCACAAGATTTTGAGTTACATATTTTCTCCCCATCTTTCCCCTACCCACCACCCCAAAACAGCCATCCCAGTGTATCTCCCCTCCCCCAGCCTTTTCCTGTGTCTTCCCCCCTCACCTCTCTGACTTTTTGGTAGGGCAGAATGTATCTCCCAACAACAGTGCCTGTGTTCCAGTTGAATGTAGGTAATAACAATAATAATAATTTATAGCATTTGATTATGGAACTTTAGAGCACACTGTGAGAATCTGATTACATGTCCCATCTTTCTATCCTGCCCCCGCCAGCCACTCTCCACCCTGTCCCTGTCCCTCTACAGAAATGTGAATATTCATCAGCCCTCCCCCCCACCCTGCCCTCCCCTCCATCATCCTACCTCTCATCCCCCTTCCCCCTACTCTTCTGTGTGGTAAAATGCCCTGTTAAGAGTTTATGTCATTCCTTACCTAAGCCAAATTCCATGAGAGTAAGGTTGACTCTTTCCCTTTTGCCTTCCTGTTCTCCCCCTCTATTGTAACAATTATCTCTTGCCTCTTCCATGAGATGCTCAACCCCATTCTGACTCTCCCTGTCTCCCCTCAATCTAATCCTCTCTCACCTCAGAATTTCACCATTTGGAATATTATCCCTTCCCTATTCAATTGATCT
>CM053582.1:127721956-127744176 GCA_028627135.1 Pseudochirops cupreus
TCTGCTTGACTGTTAGGGCTAAAGACTGAAAGATTTTATTCTACTCAAGAAATAGTTCCTTGTGTTCTTATAACATGGAACTATGAAGTTTCCAGCATCCCTGATATTCTGCGCTTTTGTGTTCTTCAACAAGAATTATTCTTTTTACCACTCATCCCTCTCGCTTTTTCCAGTCCTTTGCATTTTCTCTCTTCCCTAGACATTTAACATAATAAAGCATATGAAATCAGGTGGAAAACTATTCTATGGAAAATATTCCTTTGTCATAGGGATGGAATTTATCTCAAATAATATCTCAGGGCAATTTTAATTGACAGAAACTCTTGCAAATCAGCTCATGGTTGTAAGAGTAAGAATGCAAAACTTACCTGAGTTCAAATCCATCCTCAGGCACTTCCTAGCTCTGATACCCTGCCCAAGTCACTTTGCATCTGTTTGCCTTAATCCACTGGAGAAAGGAATGTCAAATCACTTTAGTGTCTTTGTCACTAAGTACCATAGATAGTATAGTTTACTTGGTCATGAAGTGTAGGACTCAACAATAATAATCACCTTCCATATAACACCCCCTCCCCAAAGTATTTTGATTGGATCACACAATCATGAGGTGAGGGGATAAGTGCCACTCAACTCCTTCCTAAGTGTTATGATTAATAAATGTTTCAAAAGAGGAGATGGGTTTAGTGAGCAAGTGCCTAGCTATAGCTCTTAGGAAGCTATAAGGATTTTAAAACAGATGTCCCCAGGCTAACTCAGCAAAATAGCTCACTTTCCACACCTAGAATTTTTAAAATATGGAATTCTTGACTTGGTAGTTGGAGTCTTTGATTGGGTCAAACAATGATACTATGGTAGAACCTAGGAAGAAAGCAAGACCAAAGAAAGCAAGATCAGAGGCAGGAGCACAGACACTTGGAAATGAGAGAAAGGGAATGATTTTGCTGCCCCGCCAAGACCTATCTCAATTGCTCAGAGGCCCTCACACCTGTGCCTTCAATGTTTTTTGCCTCTCCCTGTGTCTTTGACCCCACCTGACTCTGACATCTGCAGCAGCTCAGGAAAGTTTCTCTCCCAGCTGAGACACTCACTAGTTGTTGAGCCTTTTTCAGCACTTGTTAGTCGGTCTGAGGGGATCCTCAACAGTAATTCCAGGTCATGATTTACACCTGAGACAAAAGTTAACTTTATCTGACACAACCCAGTCAGACTGTCTTGTCTCTGATGGGTTACATAGTAATTACAGCTCTGGGGAAGGTGAGACCAGAGAACCTGGTACAGCTACAAATAGTCCCCTGCTTTTCTGTCCTTCTATCTAAATGCAGCCTAGTTCATGGGTAGCACATACATGTATGCAAACACATATATCCTTTTTCCTTGTTGGCTTACTGGATGTCACAGACCCCGTCTCTCCATCAGCAGCTAAAACCAGCTTGGTGAGTGTATCTTTATATACAAATCTCAGATGAAGGGCTTGGGAAGACAATGGATTCCTTTAGATCACGGACCTAATTCAGGACTCCTTTAATTGAGGAATAAGAAAAAGTAAGTAAGCAAATAGTTGGAAGTAAGTCTGGAGTGAAAGAAGTAAGTCTGGAGTGAAAAGCGATCCGGATATACCTCCTGATATCCCAGGGAGACACTGGCTCTTCTTCCCCTTTTTCTGAGCATAAATGAAATCCCCATCTTTATTCTCGCTCTGAGTGTACTCCCCACCCTTTCACAATATATGTTTCTTTTGTCTCTCTTCCCCTGGATCATTATGGCCTCTATCTCTCTCATGCACTTTGATTTGCTAGAGTGCTTCCTCATTCCTTTCTTCCTTCTGAAAGAGGGACCATAATTTGTCCAATTACTCCATAATGAGTTGGGCTCCATTTAATTCCAGGTCTCTGCCATTATAAAAAAGAGTAGCTACAAACATTTGTGGACATTGAGTTCTTTCTCTCATTCTTTGCTCCCTTTAAGTGAATAGCCCTTAGAGAGTTATTGCCAGGTCAAAGTGTGCCCAGAATTGAGTGATTCTCTCGCCTAGGGTCCAAACTGATCTCTGGGATGTTTGGAGAAATTTCCAGCTCAAAGTGCAGTACATCATTGTGCGACTTTCCTCCAGCCCCTCCCATGTTTCTCATTCTTCTTTTTGTCATCTTTATGAATCTGATGAGTATTATGTGGAAATTCAGATGCCTTAATTTTTACTATTCAAAATTTTAGTTCATTTAATAATATCATTGATAGCTTACTTATGTCTAGCACTTTAAGTTTTGGAAAGCACTTATTTCCTGCTACATCAGCTTATTCTCACTGAAAAGCTGTGAGATTGATTGTCCTCTTATGTCCATTGAACAGGTGAAGCAACTGAGGCAGAGAGAATTTAACGATCCTGCTCAGGTTCACAAAAGGAGGACGTATCTGTGGGCACGATTCAGATGAAATCTCACTGACTCAAGTCTCGTGCATTATCCATTCCATCTCCTCATTACAATCCAATTAACTGATAAAGAGTAGATAAAGCCCTACTTATAGAATGTTAAAGGTAAAGCTCAACCACTTGTCCCTGACTTCTGCTATAATGGTGCATAATGTGTTTAACATTCCAAAGCCCTTTAAAGTAAAGCAGGGGGATGGGGGGGGGAGAGAGAACAATGGAGGAATCTTTGGGTTGGGGGTAGGCCCAGAATAGGGGAGCAAGATGACAGGTAGAAGCAC
Organism: Pseudochirops cupreus; assembly: GCA_028627135.1. Classification (NCBI taxonomy): domain Eukaryota; kingdom Metazoa; phylum Chordata; class Mammalia; order Diprotodontia; family Pseudocheiridae; genus Pseudochirops; species Pseudochirops cupreus. The sequence continues at coordinate 127,724,663 of CM053582.1, forward strand.
AGCCAGGAAGTATTGTAAATAAGTGATACACATAACATAAAATAAAGATCAGGAATAGAATTTTTTAAGGAAAAAAGCTGGGGTAGTGATCATGACTTAGTCAAAGTTAAATCTAAAATCAAAGGAAAACAAAATGATGAGATTTAGTGTTGGGAGAGCTGGTTCAGGTATGAAAGAATTCACTCAGACAATTTTCTCCTAAGCAAGGGAAACTTTATTGACTCATGAGCAATACAGGTCTCCTAGCAAGAAAGCTAAGTGAGACTGACATTTGAGTGAATTATGCTCATATGGAAGTCAGAATGATGATGTAGTTTTACGGTGTTGAAGATTAGATTTGATTAAGTAGATTTAAGTTGTTTTAATTTTATGGGGGTTGAAGATTAGAGAGTGGATGAGGAAGATGGATGACAAGACAGGAGACATAAGATAAGGGAGACAGAGGAAATTTTATGACCTAGGTTTTGGGAAGACAAGGAATTTTATGGTTCAGGATAAGGGGGAAGGTTTATGGTATTTCAAGATAAGGGGAAAAGTCTTTAGGATGCCTTCAATTTGGAGAGTAAACTAGGGGATTCACAAGATATTGGAAAAGCAACTCTTAACCTCTTATGGCATCTTTGTGTCCTCATCATTTCCCCACTTAACTACTCAGCAGGAGAAACCTTTCAGAAAAGGGGTGGAGGTCATTGTCTTCAGTAGCTGCTTCCTGCCAAACAGGAGTGGAGCCCATTTCAGGGGTCGAGAATAGGTTAAGGAGGGATGATCAGTGTGGGGTACAGAATCTGGTGCTAGCTGAGTTCAGGGTGGAGAGAGGCCAACCACTGAGAGACACCAAGGTAGTATCCTAAGAGCTGAAAGCAGAATTTCTGCTGGGGAGAAGACACAAAGAGAAACAATCATGGACCAAATATAAGAGTGAGTAAAAATGATTAAAAACAGATGGGGGAAAGAAGGGAGAGGAATCAACTCACCCAGGAGGAGGTAAGGAGAGATATTGATGGGGTGCTGGGATGTCTTTGTTTGTAACATTCAGTGTAACTTCTGTTTCTAAAATCTCACTTATGTTTGGGTATCTATGTTTGTAAATGCCTGTGTAATTAAGTTGTAAAAATCACAGTTCCCTCAGCCTGAAACCATTAACTCTGCCTCTTCCCTAGGCCAGCACTCTGCCTAGCTGCAAATATCCCTGCTTGGTAATAACAAGCTATACCTATGAATCCTTCACAAAAGCATTTTATAAAACAATCATTATAGCTTAAATGTATAGCCCCCTCATTCTACTGGCCAGCTGCAGCTATTAATCTTTCAAGATTAATTTTCCAATATCTTGTGAATCCCCTAGTTTACCCTCCAAATCTATCAGTAAGATAACTCCTCATCATTAAGCACATCCCAGATCCCCAATTAGTCTAGCTCCCAAACATCCATCTTGTCAAACAGTTCTTTGATGGGTAACAGAGTGGACACCTCTCAGTCAGAATTGACTGCTAGTTAGTGATATTTCATGGCAAAACCACACCTCCTGGTAGTCCCCCCTCCCATGGGCTTTCTCCTAGTGAATTATGGGCAATACTCCTACACAGTTGATATAAAAAGTGCATGTCCCTTTAAGCACTGACCACTCCTTAACTCCTCCCTAATCCCACTCTCTTACATACCTAGTTAGCATAATTGATACCTGATTTATGGCTTTATGGCTTTATGGCTTTATAATCTGTATCTCAAACTCCTGCCTTTTGCAGGTCTCCCTACCCTGCCCCTGCCTGCTGCAACGCAAGTGTAACAATAAACTTTTACAATCCTGACTGTCAAGACTGCTTGAGTCCAGGGAATTCATTTCAGAATAAAAGAACCCTCTTAGGATTTCCAAGAAATCCCTGCAAAAGCCTTTCTCCCTCATCAATATCAGGCTGGAGTGGATGTCTCCTATCCAAGAGGCTGCCTTTGGTGCCCTTCCAGTGCTCAAAGGATAAATTCCATGCAAAGTTTTCAAGGAATAGAAGAAGAGATATGGGGAGTAAGTTAGTATCCTGAGAATGATGATGACACACCCAGCAATCATGTTCTCCACCCTGTCCCAATGAGTTTCCTATTAGAAATAAGGTATTAGACTTCCAGTCCCAAGGAAGCAGGCCTCAGGAAGGCTCAGGGTGGGAATCAAGACTTGGTGGGCTAGGAACAGAAGAAGTGGTTCCAAATGGGGCCCAGAACACAACATAGTTAGAAAGCACTCAGATTAAGTCCTCCCATTGAGGGGCTTCAATGCAGTCTTCTTTGCTCACTTGTCTAGCTAGTCATACCCTGGTCTTATCTCCTATCTCAAGTCCCTTTTGCTCCTTCTGCCTCAAGCATTCCTTTCCATGTTATCATCCTCCCTCAAGAAGTATCTACCCAAATGCATTTAGGAGAGTGATGATGGTCTCCTCCTCTAGAGCTACTTCCTGTTGGGAGGGGTCATAGAGCTGAAGCTACCTGAGTGGGTGTGAAGAGGCAAGTACTTAAAGTGAGACTGAACCAGCATCCAGGGGATGAGGAGAGTGTTGAAGATGTTGACCATCTGCAGGTGGACAGACAATGGTCTACGAGACAGAAATCTAACAAGCTAATTTAATATGCAAGGCCCAAATATTTTCTCAAAAATTTCCACTCTGATGTTAATTTCTATAGGCTGATCAGATGCTACTGAGTATTCAACTCAATATATGTAAATATAAGCAACAAAACTATGTAGGTAGAAGCTTTCTACACTTTAGTTTAATAATTATACAGATGAATTTATTTATAAGAGACAGGCTTTTCTCCAGTTATCCTAAATGATAAGGGAGGACCCATAAATAATTAATTCCAAAACAGTGCATATCAATAAGTTCTTTACAATAGAACATGTTTGTACCATATGACACACAGTATAAAAATGTGTTATTTTCACGATAGTAACAGATTTTGAATGAAGTTGACTTTTTTCATTAATGCAAAAGTATTCCATTAATTACCTCCTTCTAAAAAAAAATTTTTCACTGAAATACTTTATCCCAGACTGAAGATGTTTCTGATCTAGTTCCAGTAATTCAGAGAATAACAGCTAGGTCTCTCAAGCAGCTGTGCCAATAGGCAATTGTTCTTACATCATTTTGAAACATTTCAGGACTTTATTCCATACAGACATATCTAGTGACAGGCAGATAACTAGGCTAAATATTCATTTACTAAGTAGTTAAAGTTATGAAAAAGAATATAATTTTAGCCTAAACAGCTCAGATCTTAAACACACACTTCAATATAGTAGCTCAAATGTATCTTTGCCTTAGCCTATGGCATAATCATCAAACAATGTGTTTGTACCTTTGTTTCACAGACCACTTTTCCCTTCGTCTAATTATTCCCATATCATTCAGAAAGAACTTTCTGTTCCCAGGATTTAATCTTTCACATGACTATGCAGAAGTACTAATTTACACAACTCTTTTGGATATGGGATGACTCTACATTCAGATTGAAAACAGCAAGATTTCACATACTTGCATGGTGCTCACTTCTTATATTGACCATAAGCTTTGATTACAGAAATTTTGACATAAAAAGGAAAAGCAAGGATAAAACATCACTGTTTTTCATCCATGTATCACATTTACCTCATAACCAGACTCAGGAGTAGTCAGGTGGGAAACATTACTTTTTTAATCTTTTTTGGTCAATTTCACCTTTATTGACTGACTGACAGAAATCTAACTGACTAATCTAATAAAACATATTCCAGCCAGTATTTATTTATCTTTTTATTTTTTAGTTTTCAACATTCACTTCCGTAAATTTTAAATTTTCTCCCGCTCCCTCCCCTCCCTTGTCTCCAAGATGGTATGCAATCTGATATAAGCTCTACATGTACATTCCTATTGAACACATTTTCACATTAGTCCTATTATATAGAAGAATTAGAACAAATGGGAGGAACCATGAGAGAGAAAAAAGAAAGAAAAAAAGAAAGTAGTTTGCTTCCTTCTGCATTCAGATTCCATAATTCTGTCTCTAGATGTGGATGGTATTTTCCATCATAAGCCCTTAGCAATCATTTTAGGACCTTGCCTTACTGAGAAGGGCTAAGTCTATCAGTCAGTCATTGCACACTGTGCTTGTTACTGTGTACAATGTTCTCCTGATTCTGCTCACTTCATTCTGCCTCATTCATAGAAGGCTTTCCAAGTTTTACTAAAGTTTGCTTGTTCACCATTTCTCATAGCACAATAGTATTCCACTACATTTACATACACTATTTGTTCAGCCCAACTCATGAGCATCTCCTCAATTTCCAGTTCTTGGCCACCACAGAAAGAGTTGTCATAAATATCCTTTTCCATGTGGATCCTTTTTTCAATTTTTATGATCTCTTTGGGATGCAGCCCTAGAAGTGGTATTGCTGGGTCAAAGGGTATGCACATTTTTATAGTCCTTTTGGCATAGTTCCAAACTGCTCTCCAGGACACTTCACAACTGCATCAACAATGAATTCATGCTCCAACTCTTCCATATCTTGTCCAAAATTGATCATTTTCCCGTTTTGTCATGTTAGCCAATCTGATGGGTGTGATGTGGTACCTCAGAGTTATTTTGGTTTGCATCTCTCCAATCACTAGTAATTTATAGCATTTGGAAACCTTCCTTTCCAAAGGAACACAAAGAGGATGCTGAGCCAGGAGGATCGCATCCTAGGCTAGGCCAGGATTGTCCTCCTACCTTTTCCAGATGAAGACCTCCACTTTTAACAGTCACGTTCTCTCTGAGTAACTTGTGGCGTTTCTCTGGGAAGGTGAATTGTTGACTACTGATTGTTTATTATGATCCATCAAACAACTCAAAAGAGAAGTCCCTTCTTGTCCTGTGAGCTTTCACCTCGGATGGCAAGTTTCCCTAATTACAAATTTACTGGGACTCACATCTCAAGTTTAAACTTGTCCTTGTGCAACAGCCAATCACTAGTGATCATTTCTACATACTTGCTAATTCTCAGAGAACTAAGTTCCTTGTTTAGGAACTCCATGATCCAAACAAACTCTTTGGCAAATTTGTGGGTTACAGAACTCATACAAATGTTTACCAATTTGAAACTTGAAACTAACCTTTTTGAAACTTGAAACAAACCTGTCACCAATCATGTGACTTCAATTTTGTTGAATGCATTTCTAAACTACTTTGCACAGAAAATCGGCATCCCATGATTAACATGTTAAAACAACAAGTTGAAGAGAGTAGGCTTACCCGTGTTCCAAGGAAGCTGGCAGAAAGCTCTGGGGAAGAGAACAAAGGAAAAGGCACTTAACCGTGTTGACCTGAAAGTTTGGTTAAAAGAGGCAAATGGGTTAGGTGGCACATAACTTCATAATGTTTATTCCCTTAAAGCTAGTCAAGCTGGCAAACATTTACATACATGGAGGCAGATTCTAATTCTGACTGACTGATAAAAGAATGGGAAGCCTTAAATACATTTTAGAACAATTCCAACTCAGGATGTCTCTACCACTCAAATTTATGATCCCCTTATATGGTTAACCATAGAATGAGAAAGGAATTTTCTTAACTAAATAGGTTGTAAATACAATAAGATAAGAGAATTAACAAAGGGTCAACTGAAATTAAAACCCAGTATATCTGTGTTTACCATTAACATGACCTAACGCAGTATATGTTCATAAAGTATTAAGATAAGAAAAGTCCCATTATTCAAGATACGGCCTTGGGTTAAGGCACCTCATCCTTAATGGACATAAACCGAGGAATGGTTTTAGCTTCATGTGGCCTCCTAGTTGTTGACACAGGAAGAGGTATTCTGTTTTGAATAATGGGACTTTTCTTATCTTTATATTTTATGGGCTAGTCTTATGCTATCTGATGCTATATCACGTTAATGATAAAAGAAAAACAGACATTCTGAATCTAAAATTTCAATGGCTACTTTGACACTTCTCTAATATTACTGTATGTATAATCTGTCCTGTTAAGAAAGTCCTTTCTCATATTAAGGCTAACACATATGGAGATTATAATTTTGTTTGACAGAGGCATCCTGCGTTGGGATTGCTCTAAGTGTATAAAGGGCTTCCTTCCTCTGGTTTACCTCTGAATTCAGAATTATTTTCTGACTCCCATGTATGCATGGTTCTCTACCTTACTAAGAATAAATAAGCAGCTTATATAGCACACATACAGCCTTATTCTGTTTGTTACTTGGTCAGCCTTTGGTAAGGTGAACCCCATTCTGCTTGTTCTTGAACAAACCTTTGGTAAAGGGATCCCCATCCTGCTTGTTCTTAGGATACACTTTCCTTTAAGAGGATAATTGATTCATTTTGTTTCTTGGACCAAAACTTTGGTATATGGTTGACATTATTCAGTTTTTAAACTTACATAATTACATAATTTCAGAAGTGGTAGAGACCTGAAAACCATTTCCCTCTGCAGGATTTTTCCTTAGAGGTGTTCTCTAGGCTTTCCGGGAAAAATTCCATTGAGGGGAAACCCACCTCTTTCCAAAGTAATAACTGGTTGGAAGTTTAACGTATCAGTCAGGTTACTTTATAGTAATCAGAAAACAGTATCTTTCTAATTTCCAACAAGAGTTCCAATTTTTACTCTCTAGAAACAAGCAAAAAGTAACACAATCTTCTTTTACCCCGCAAAATCCTTCAAATACCTTAGGACATATAGCATGCTTTCCTGTAAGACTACTTATCCTCATGTTAATACTACCAAATTATGCAAATGATTCTCTTATAACAGAGACTTAAGGCTTCAAACTCTTCTGGTCATTCAAGTGTAGCAATTCTAGCTTAGAAACATCCTTCCTAAAATGAAAATCTAAGACCTGAAGCAATATCCCGTAGTCATTCTGAACAGGGCAGATCATGTACTTGAAATATCAGTGGCCTCAATGTCTTTGCAATATACCATCACATGAAATTTTTGAGTGCTCATTCAAATATTGACTGCCGCATTGTGGAAATCAGTGACTACTAACTTCAGAGATTCCCCCTCCCTCCATTAAATTCTGTTTTACCAACTCATCTGTGCCTTGTATTTGAGAAGCTGATTTCTGGAACCTGAAAATCAGGCTTTATATTTTACCCTATTAAATTACATTATATTGAATCTGACATAATTTGTTTTTCTATTATGACCTTTTGATACTGTCACCTAGTGAAACCCTCTTTCTTATTTTTGTTATTTACTGCCTTTTCTAAATTTTTCCTAATTATTGCTTGAATAATTCCCATTTGAATTTTTATTGCAATCAAAGTCAGTGCTCTCTACTTTACTCCATTTTAACATCTTGAACAATAGCGAGTCCCTTCTGGGTATGCAGTGCCTTTTCCAATGACCACAGTCATTCAAAGATCACAGAGAGTTATTTAACACTTGCATCTGAAAGTTTATATTATTATTAATTTAGAGCTTAAAGACACCTGGCCCAGGTGTCCAATTCTCTCATTTCATAGATGAGGAAACTAAGGCACAGAAATGTTAAATAGGTTGTTCAGGGTCTCAAAGGCACTAAGTATTTGGACTCAGCGTTCTTGACTTAAATCCAATATTCTATTCACAACACCAATTGACTGTTTTCCGTGACTATAATTTCTGTTGTCCTGCTAACTTAAATTTGTCAACAATAACTAAATGTTTTCTCACCAACTCTCTGTTTTTATAGGTTTATCTCCCTATTGATGTTTTTCAGCATAATTATTTCCTGTTCAAAGGTCATTCCTCATGACAGAGAAACAATTTTTTAAAAATATAACAATTCATCCAGTGAATCTTCTCTCCGTTTAGAATTATCATAACATCCCAAGAATTTATTTTAGCCCTTCTTTGCTCTTCTTTTTACCCCAAAAGAGAACAAAGAAACAAACAAAATCATTTTCTTTTTTCTGTTCTTAACAAAAAGAGTTATCTAGCATTGTCTCATTAATTGTATTCATGCTCAGACTTTTCTAATATACTGTGGATTTTTTTTTTATTTGGGGAAAGAGAGAGGGTTTAAAAAAATTTTTCTGATTATTTTTCTTCTTTTACTTTACTTTTTTATTTAATTGATTTGTTCATTTACTTTTAGTTTACAAGATTCAGTTCCAGAATCCCTTGAGTTTCCAATTTTCTCCCCTCCTGCTCACCCCCCACCCCCCATGGCAGCATGCAATGAAGTATAGGATCTGCAAATACTTTCACATTGGACATTAGTCTGGTTTATAGAAGGGTTGTAACCAATGGAGTGAACAATAGGGAAAAAAGAAACAAAACCAAACATGGAAAAGAACGATAGCATGTAGATTGCTTCAGTCTCCATTTAAACTCTGTTCTTTCTAGATCTTTCTCTGAATGTAGATATCTCCTTCCATCCTGAGATTTGTAGAGTTGTCTTATAACTGTGCATTGCTGAGAAGAATCCAGTTTATCAAGGCTGGTCATCACACATACGATGTGTCTGTGATTGTGTACAAATTTTTCCTGGTTCTGCTCTTCTCATTTTGCATCAGTTTGTATAAGCCTCTCTATGTAATCATGAAGCCCATGTCCTCCCCATTTTTTATAGCACAGGGATTACCATTTTTACCCACCCTCTGATCTCACTATCTCTGGATTTAGACTTTTCAGGGTATGCCTGCCTCTGACCAGTCATTGGGGGTGCTGGGAATTATGAACTTGTGTGTTTTCTGTATCATAGGTGCCAACTTTGCTGGTGGATCACATCCAATTGCTCACAAGTTTATGATTGATTTGTGCAGTTCTAAGATAGAGGATTTCATGAAGTATTGTTCACTCTAGTGCTATTTTTCTGTTTTTGCAGGAATAGGAAAAGAAGCTGCTGTTTTCTTTTCAGAATGCCAACTTGGATAGAAGTCCCTCCCCATACTCCCCTGTCTCCTTTCAAATTCTTCCTCCTGTATGCAATATTTCAGAGTCCACAATGATGCTTTTTACATTCCTTTTGTCATTTTCATTTCTGCCTATATTAGTCATCAGGAATAGGGAATAATCATCTAGTTTGAAAGTTATCAAATGTTGCTGTCACATTTCCTGGAAAAGCAAAATGTCTCCCTACAGTTGTTGTCAGGTTAACATAAACCTGTCTAAACTAGACTTCACCAGCTACCCTTCCTCATCTCTCCTTCCTCTGACCCTTGCTTATCTCTCCCTGACAGCACTTGGGGATTCCCCTCCTCTATTCTTAGCAGACATTCTGATCTGTCCTCCACACATAGACCATGGTTGATTTTCATTAAGCAATTTATCATGGAAAACATAACAATCTTTATTCCTTAACATACAAACAATTGGGTTTAACAATTCTTTAAGGTTCATCTTACATCTCTACATATCTCAGACTTTTCTGATATTTGTTGTTCCTCACAACCTGGCCCAAATCTCCTTTCCCTAGGCTTCTTTCACCTTTCCCCCCTTCTCACATTCTATGGGCTGAGCATACTGGCATTATTGGTACCTATCTACGTTCTGTCACTAGTTTTCTTGTCTCTCCTCCAGGCCTGAAATGCTCTCTCCTAACACAGTTTCTTGGAAACCTTCATTTTCACATCTCTGGAATCTTCTTTTGTGTGAGGATTTTCCTGATTCCTTCAGTACTAGTGTCTTCCCCTTTGAAGTTACCCTGTATTTGCTCAGTTCATTATACTACAATATATATGGGCTATATAGGTGTGTTTCTTTATACACACATATTCATATGTAAATATGTATTTATGTACATGTGTATGTGCACATAATATGGACATATATAAATAGATATAAAATAACAAATAATGTATATATTTTTATTAATTATATACACTATAACTGTTTATTAGATGCCTGTATATGTATATTCTACCTCTTCCTTTTGAATATAAGGTCACCGAAGACAGGGACTTTTTCTTTTTTATTTCTATAACTCCAACATCATCTGGCCAATAGCAGCCATTAAACTAAGTGGCTGATTAATTCTACTTTGAAGGATTCATCTATGTCCTCTTATTTAAAAAAAAAATGTAGCTCTTAATTTACAACGTGTTTTTGTCCTTTTGAACTTCTCCTTTGAGACATATCCTTCTGTCTTTCAAAATTCAGATAAACATCTGGATTCTTCAGTATATATGTATATATATGTATATATGTATATATGTATATATATATATATATATATATATATATATATATTTTTTTTTTTTTTTTTTTACACTGACCCAACCTACCCCATTGTTTGTATGTTAAGGAATAAGGAATGTTATGTTTTCCATGATGAACTCTTCAATATATAGGACCACACCAGAGACATTTATTTCTCTTCTCTTCCTTCTTTCTTTCTGTCTTTCTTCTTCTTCTTCTTCTTCATCATCATCATCTCCTTCTTCTTCTTCTTTTTGTTCTTCTCTGTCTTCTCTTCTTTTCTCTGTTTCTCATTCTGTTTCTCCTATTTTCCTTCCTTTCTCCCCTCCCTCCCTTCCTCTTTCTTTCTTTTTTTTTGTTTCTTCCTTCTGAAGCTGCTTCTCATTTCTTTCTCATCTTTTTACTTTTTCTTCTTTCCTTTCTTTCTTCCTTTCTGTTTTCTTTTCTTCCTTCTTCTTTCTTTTTTCTTTCTTTTTTCTTTCTTTTTGTCTTTCTTTCTACATTTCTTTCTTTCTTTTTACCTTTCTTTCTAACTTTTTTCTTCCTACCTTTCTTTTCCCCTATATTTCTGCCTTCCTTCCAAACTATCTTCTTATTTCCTTCCTTCCACCTTTTCTTCTTTCTTACTTCCTAATTGCCTGCTTTTTTCTCACTTTCTTCTTTCTTTTATATATTTTTAATTTTCTTTCCTTCTTAACAGTCTTCTTCTTTCATTCCTTTTTTGCTTTCTTTATTATTTTCTTCGCCTCTTTTTCCTTTTTTCCTAACTGCTTTGTTGTTTCCTTCTTTTCTTTTTCCTTCCTCCCTTCCTTGCTAAGTTATTTCTTTTGCCTTCCTTTCTTCTTTCCTTCCTTGTTTCTTTCATTCATTCTTTCTCTAATTTTCTTCTTTTCTTCCCAAGTTTTTTCTTTCTTTCATTCTTTGTTTCTCCCTTCCCTCCTCCTTGAGCTCCTTCTTTTTCTTCCTTCCTTCATTCTCTCTCCCTTCCTCTGTAGCTGCTTTTTGCCTACCTCACTTCTTTTTTCCTTTCTTTCTTTTTTCTTTTTTACTTGCTTCTTAAATTCTTTCATTTTTCTTTCTTTCTCTTTTCTTTCTTTGTTTGATTTCTTCATTCATTCTTTTCCCCCCTTCATTCCAAACTGCCTAATTTTTTCTTTTCTTTTTCTTTTCTCTTTTTTCTTTCATTCCTTTTTCTTTTTCTCACTGTTTCCCTCTCAGTTTTTCTCTCCCTTGTTAAACTTGTTTTTCATTGCAAAAATTTCTTCATTCTTTATTTACACTCATGGCTCAGATTAAAGCAAAAACTTAGTCTTAAGAATTTCTAGAAAATTAGCATTCCGGAAGGTGATACAAAGAGCTATAATATTCTCTGACACAACAAGAAAGCAAAAAACAAACAACATGCACATCATATGTCAAAATAAACAAAGATTCTCCCCCCCACACTCACTAAGGAAACAAGAAACTCATCCAGGACAAAGGACAAGTGGGAGGTATATGGGTCAAGGAGTAAACATTCCCAAAGATGGAGTTCAGGAGGCAAAATTATCTAGGCTAAGAATGAATTTGGTTGAGATCAGCTAACTGGTAAAAAAATGTAGGAAGGGACATTGCTAATCAGACTCAGGTATGGTAGAGAAATTCTCTTCATCTGTTGGCAATACAGCTGTGGGGGAAGCTTAGGGAAGGAAAGTTTCCCTACATGGATTACAAAATGGTGGTAGCATCTGACTATAATTACTTAAGGCAAGAGAAGAAATGACTAGCTCAGAACTTTGCAGTCAGTTAAGTTGCATCCAGTGAAAAAAACAAAAATACAACTGGGAGCCTTATCTATCTGACACAAGCTTAATAGTGGAAAATTGTACATTGTGTTTTTTACCTGGATGCTTTCCTGGGCATTACAAATCACTTGGCCACTGGGGGAAAAAGAATATAGAGGGAAAAAACCTTTTGACAATTATACCTTGTCTCCCCAAATAAATTCTCCAATTGGTTATATCTCAATATAAATTATCTTTAAACTTTGAGTCCATTCCCTCTCTTTCATAAGGAGAGTAACAAGCTTCATCTATAATACTTGTTGGATTTTGCATTGACATGAGTCATAAAGTCTTTAAAAGTTGTCTTCTTTATAGTATTGTCATATTATACATTGTTCTCCTCCTTCTATGAAAGCCAATCCTCAATCAACTCATTCAAGTTTCCCTAGGTTTCTCTGAAATTCTCTATTCTGTTATTTGTTTTCATAAAATAATTTTCCATTACATTCTCATATCATAATTTCTTTAAATATGTTCAAATTGTTGGGCAACCTGTTTGTTTTTTGGGTTCTCAGTTATATCAAAGTGATTATGTACATATATGTATATATGTGTATAACCATGCATATTTATATATATGAACATGTTCATTATAACACATGCATCTTATATCTATTCCTATATATATGAATATATGCATTTTTGTGTACATATAATACATAGGGGGCCATATTGAGTTGTCCTGATCTATGTCTTGGCATTGGACTTGGATGCCTCCTGAAGAGGAATTGAGGCTGGTGACTTTTCACAGCCCTCTCTCACTTAAACCTGATTCACTAGCAAGATGTGGCCTAACTTTCCTGGTGTCATGGTCCTCTGAGCAAAGGTCCAAAGATCATACATATATGTTGTGTGTGTGTATGTGTGTGTGTGTCTGTGTGTGTGTGTGTATAGATGTGGTACAGGTCAATTCATGATCTAGCTGCTTAAATGGTATCAATAATTGAGATAGACCATTGTTTCCTATTTGCTAGCTATTGTTGTAAGTTTATTAGGTACACTTGCAAAGAATCAAGATAAAGCATGTCCCTAAGGACTTTACAGAATAATGAAAGATGACTGAACAGGAAGTAGGAAAGTGTGGGAATATGTTTAAGTAAAGGGAGATGGAGTTACCTTAAAAGGTGAGTTGAATTTGGCTAATGTGATCATGGTGAGATTTCATGAAATGATCTTCCAAGCTTTGAATTTTATTAATAATCTCTATAATAAAGCCAAAGAAAGTATTTTTTACAGTTTTAAAATTGTGAAAGCAAACACTTTATATTGCAAATATAAAATTTCTTGTAAAATATATCTCTAAAAATATTAGGGATTATAAAAAGGACTATAATATTGCGTAAAAATCTGGGTGAAGGTACTTTAATTTTATAAAATATAAAATAGGAATTTTGATAGAAAACATGACAGAGCAGACTGAGCTTCGTGGAGGAGGAATCTCCAGGTTGGGAAAGTTATTTGCAAAGACACAGAGAGGAAATTTAGAGATAGAATTAAGTGACTTCAAGGGCATAGTTCCAAATTATTTTCAGAAAGACTATACCAAGTCATAACTCAACCAACATGAATCTGCCTCTTTCCCTGTAAATCTTTCAACAAATGGTATTTTCCCTAAACATCATTTTTAAGAATGTGGTTATTTTTAAATCCTGTAAATATTAGTGAATTGGTTATGTGAATTTGGCCATATGGACATTTAGATTCCTTCCTTTTGAAAATTGCCTCTTCATATTCTTTGACCATTCATCTACTGGGAAGTGACTATCACAATTTTTAGATGAAGGATAATGAGAGTTAAAACTTAAGTGGTTCAGTTATGAATATCAAGATGAGAATGATTCCCCAGTTTTAGAAAAAGAATGGAGAATGGTTGAAAACTGACTACATAAGGAGAATGAGGGAAGTTGAATTAGGCAAGATATCTCTATTGCAAATTGGGGTGACAGAAAGAATAGTGAGATTTTTCACACAAGCAGGGAAGTTGAAGGTGGGGTAGTTAAAGGGGACAGGGGAATGCAATATGTTCTTTTCTAGACGTGTTGAGATTGATATTATTATGGAACATCCCAGCCAAGATTTCCAATCTTGTACTTGGTACAGGGGGACTGGATCCTAGAAGAATAGTAAAGGCTGGATACTTAGATCTTGAATTAATGAGCATGATACTGAAACCACTAGGAGGTGATGAGATCACCAAGTGAACCTAGAAGAAAAGACGGGTCAGAAAGGAGCAGTTGCAGAAAGGAGAGAGAGAAAGAGAAAGAGGGAAGGAGCTTACACAGGTAGGAGGTCCCAGAAATTTCGCTTCACACAAGCAATTCTTCCTACTGAACAGCATCCTTTAATACTTGCTTGCATGCCACTTGAGGCCCACAAACAGTCACATAGCTTCCTTTCAGGTTTTTCATTACTGTTCATCAACAGCAATGTCAGTAAACAAAGCAAAAGAATAAATGCAACAAGCTAGAGGAAATTACTAGCTTTAAACTTTCTGATAATATGTATTTTCTCCAAGATTGAACTAAATAACTGCAAAATGGTGTTTTACATTTTTTTTTTCTGCAAAGGCATCTTATGTTCTCTTAAAAACCAAATATCCTTTCTCTGGATAGCAACCACCCCAAATGTGTGCTTTCCTTCCAATTTACAATTTAAACATAATGGATACATAGTTATTAAAGGCACCTCTGCAGGGCTAATTTCATTCAATAGCCATGCTCTAGCTAGGACATAGTCAAGTGGATATATCAAACTTCACAAAGCTTTTCTTTTTCCCTTCTTTAGGTAGAAGCTTTTATTGTAAAAAGATCAGTGCATTTATTACCTAATCAATTTGGGTCTCTGACAACATGCCTAAGGTCATTCACTAATGTCTTCTTATCCTTGAAGCCACATGTCCTTGCTCTGACAAAAATGATGTGAGTATTCACTCTGTATGATCTGAGCCTTCCCCTTTATTTTCATATCTATTGCAAAATACCCATGTATCATGTAGAATGTTCATTAGTTAATGTTTAATCTCACTAAATAACATCAATTTATACTTTAGGAGTGTTTGGATCTCATTACATCATTGATAGTTCTTGTCTTGGGTTATTCTTTGTTGCAAACATATTATCATTTCTTCCTCTCCAACATGACCATTTTCTTTAACACTTGGATCAGTCACAATTCGAATTTTCTTAATATTGCAGTATTCTATAACTTATAAGAAGATAACCACCGTAGAATTATTTTGATATTAAAAACTTTAGAAGCATTTCTTAAGCACCAACTATGAGGTATTGGATCTTTGTTTCATCAAAAATCTTACGATCTTCAAAGATACAGGAGCTAATTGTCTGACCCTCCTTTTCTTGGGCAGCTGTGCCCCCCAGTCTCTATCCATTTTTATTGTTTGTGAAAAATTTGTACCTTCTGAGATAAGTTTTGTGGGAAGTTTAGAGCTTCTTTAGTTCCTACCTTGTCTAGAACTTCATACTATATCTATGTCAGATTATTCTGCACTTAGGAGGCTTTGAACATAAGGCTGTCTTAATTTTTTTTTCCTTTCTTCCTGTGATTTATAGGACTATAAGATAATTTGCAGAACGAGAAGGGATACTAAAAGCAATGTAATTCAATGCAATCATTTATTTATTTTTCCTTTTTAAATAGCATTTCATTTTTTCCATTTCATGTAAAGAGATTTTCAACATTAATTCACTCAAGTAAATACCCAAATGAAAGAGAAAAAACAGAGAAAGGGAAATACAGAACAATATCACTAATGCGCATGGTATAAATAAAAGGATACACATGCATATGTAGGCTACAATAAAGTATTAGGTTATATAATATGAGCAGGTTACGTTTATGCCAGGAATGCAGGATTGGTTCATCATGATGGCAATTATAAACATACATATAGATGCTAAGAAGGCATATGGAAAAATGTAACACCAATATCTAACAACAAGTTTAAAAGCAGGGAAAAACTTGACTTTTCCTCAGTATAGTGAATATCATCTACCCAAATCCAAGAAGAAACATTATATGTCATATATAAAAAGTGAGAGACCTTTTTAATAAGGTGAAGGCTAAATCAAGGGTTCCTATAATCACCACTACTATTTAACAAACTGATAAAAATGCCAGCCCTAGTAATAAGATGAGAAATCAAGAACTGAAAGAATAAGCCCAGAGAAAAAGTTATTAAAATATGATTTTTATTCATGTCATAGTTTCCTTCAGATCAACTAGGAGTCAACAAAATTAAACAACTCATAAATTTAATAAGTTGCAGGATACAAAATAATTGACATATACCATTAGCAAAGCTATATATTACCACCTGAATGTGACATGTATTAAACAATAAATATTAAAGAGTTTACTTTGTGCTAAGTGTTGGGGACACAAAGAAGCAAAAAGAAAGGAAGTTGCCTTTCTCAAGGAACTTACATTCTAATGGAGAAGACAACAAATGCAAGGGAACTGAAGAGATTTTTTTTTAATTAATTAATTTATTTTTACTTATCTATCTTCATTTCAACAAGATTTTGAGTTACAAATTTTCTTTCCATCTTTTCCCTAACCCCCACCTGAAGATAGCAAGCCTACTGAATTCCCCTTCCTCCAATCTGTTCTCTCTTATATCCTCCCCCATCCCTCCCTAACTTTCCACTAGGACAAGATGGATTTCTATACACCAGTGTCTGTATATTTTATTTCCCAGGAATTGAAAGGATTGATTGGGAGAGATACCCATGTATGACCATGCTAGTAACATCTCAGGACTTTGAATCATAACTCAGGGTAGGCTGCGGGCTAAATGATAGACAGAATTTGTCCATTGCTAAAAGTGAGACCCTAGTAAGGAAAGTGAAGCCTGACAGTACGTAGCAATTTTTGAGCATCAGAAAACCCAATGTATTAAGGAAATTTCCAGGTTAAGAATGGAACAGAAAAATGCTGGCAGAGTGAAGAACAGAGTCAGGAGGAGAATGAGGAAAGACCCAAAAGCAGAAATTCCATTCAAAAGAACTCCAGGAGGTAAAAATCCCAAAGTATTTAGGAGGCCCTTTATGAATATTCACTCAGGAATGGTAGGAATTCTACAATGAAACACTCTTGGAAGAAATGAGAACAGAGCAAAGAAATGGAGGAATATTAATCATTGCAGACAGGAAGAGTGAATGTAATAAAAATGACAATACTGTTTATATGAACTTAGTCATTCTATGCTCTCTTGATCATACTACCACAGAAACATTTTTATACCCAGAAAAAAATAGTAGTGAAAATAATATGATGGGGCAAAAGGTGAAGAATGTCAAAAATAAAGAGAACAAAAAAACAAAATCAAAGTTGCATTATCAGAAGTAACACTGATATGTAAAAAGAAAAAGAAAAGGCGAGAATGCAAATCTCAAATCCTAGTTTGTGTCACCCGTAGACAAAATGCAAGAAAATGCAATACAAGTGAACAAAGCGGCGGCTATCATGCTCAAAGACCCAACGTTACCCCTATCAGATACAGGACTATGAAACCGAATGTGAGATGACTACAATTCATAACATCACACTGGTAACTAATTATTCTCTCTGTCACCAGTGCTTTCTGGACACTGGGCCCTTCTAGGCATTGAGGTATCTGCTGGCACGCTGTGCGGATTATGTAAGTTAACAATTTCTCCAAAGAAGAACTCAACCTAAATGTTTCAAGGAAGCATCTTCTAGAAATAAAAGGCAAAAAAAAGCAGGAACTTTCTAATCTCCCCCTTGATGATCTGTCAGGCAGCACTAAAAGAAATATTCTCATCGTATTGTTTAGATGGAATTAATGGGTCATTCACGACATATACTGGACAAGCAATGTGTCTCCTTCATCTCAGAAAATGTCTTCTACCCGTTATATTTCTGAAAAAGCAAGGATCTATTTGTTTTGAAAGCAGCAAAAGGAAAATGATTTCAAATGACGTAGTATTGGGGCTCCTTTTGCTGTTTGAGACTGGATTTGGGGCTCTGGGGAACTCCTTCCTCCTGGGCCTTTATACCATTACCTTCTTCATTGGTCTCAGGCTGAGGCCCATAGACTTACTTCTCTCCCACTTGGCCTTTGTCAATGACTTGGTGCTTCTCTCCAAAGGCATCCCTCAGACAATGGCTGCCTTGGGGCTCACCAATTTCTTGGATGATGTGGGATGTAAATTTGTGCTTTACTCTCACCGAGTGACCCGAGGCCTTTCTCTCTGCACCACTTGCTTCCTGAGTGGATTCCAAGCCATCACTTTATGTCCTAGAAGTCCCAGGTGGGCAGAAGTCAAAGCCAGAATCCCAAAGTGCATTGTCCCATTCTTTTCCTTGTGCTGGACTTTTAATATGGTGATATATTGCCATATTCTTTTAATTGTCAAAGGCCCAATCATAATCAAAAACATCACTGGCAATCATGATTTCATTTATTGTTCTGCTCCAATTGATGTTTCATTTACTGTTGTACTATATGTATTAATATTTACCCTTCCTGATGTTTTATGTGTAGGCATCATGGTGGTGACCAGTGGGTATATGATTTTTGTCTTGTACAGACACCACTGGAGAGTGCAGTACATTCAAGGTAATAAACTCACATCTGGTAGAGCCGCTGAGACAAGAGCCACCCAAACTATCCTGCTGTTGGTCAGCATGTTTGTATCTTTTTACTCCTTGAATTCTCTTTTAGCATTGTATATTTATTTGGGGAAAACGTCTTCCTGGCTGGTTCACAGCTCTGCCTTCCTAACTTCCTGCTTCCCAGCTTTTAGTCCCTTCATTCTAATTGTCAGTGACTCTCAAGTCCCCAAGTACTCTTTGGCTCTGTGGGATAGAATAAAACTTTCACTTCAATAAAATCCTGAAAAAATACAATTAGGTAATGCAGCAGGTAGAGTTCTGGACCTTGTAGTCTAGAAGATCAGGATCAAAATTCTGTCTCAGAAACTCTGTACCTGTATGAAGCAGGGCAATTCACTACACCTCAGTATACCTCCAAATCATCCTTTGTAAAATGGGGATAATAATAATACTATCTATCTTCCAGGAGTTTTTGAAGTTCAAAAGAAATGAATGTAAAATGATTTGTGAATCTTAAAATGCTTTGTAAATATTAGGCATAATTATTATTGTTGTTTTTCTTATTATTTCTTATCATGTTCACCTTCTCTTATCTCTCAGAGGAAAGGGATCTTGAAGAAATCATTAATATGAAATAATAAATTATACTATATATTTGAACTCAAACTGCCAGCATATGAAGACTTGCCATTTTGTTTAGTCAATCTTGATAGTCATCACTTGGATTCAATCCAAGGACTTCAGTAGCCTCTTTCATCTATGAAATACTATGATTTATCAGGACAATATTCACCCCTTCTGACCACAGCACTGCTCAATCTGACTTCACAAGTATGATGCACTCTCTACAACTTTAATGGAAGTCCCACCACTCTTTGCTTAATTATCAGTGCTAAAGTTGTAGAGATTCTACACTGACTTATGTCCCTTGTGTTCTCAGAATGT
>CM053582.1:127744676-127763630 GCA_028627135.1 Pseudochirops cupreus
AGAAAACAGAAATAAAATCATAAATGGAGGGGAAATAGAATGGAGAGAAAGACACAGACAGTAATCATAAATATGAATCAGAATGGGATGAACTATCCCATAAAACAGAAGTTGATAGCAGAATGGATTAAAAATTATAATCCTACAATGTATAGTTTACAAGAAATGCATTTGAAACAGAGGGATAAACAGGGAGTAAAGGCAAAGAGTTGGAGTAGAATATATTATGTGTCAGGGTTCTCTCTCAAGGTACCCTAACTTAACTGCAGGGGCAGCTGGTTACTTACCTCACTCAAGAAAGCACCAGTGCATTCTCAAGAACAGAAGAGTCAAGGCTTGAAGATTCAAGCAGAGAAAGTTTATTGAGTCCTCTCCATACATCCAGATCTTAAGGCAGACTTCAAATCTGCCTCACCAGTTTGAGTCTTATATCTAGCCCAGACCCGCATACCATAAATGACATACAACAGAGCCCAGCTGCCTAAAACAGGATGAAACAAAAATGGGAGAAGGAAGATGCAGTCACAAGGGCATGAAGACCCCAGGGTATGGAGACACTTATCTGGAACATCAGGTAACCCCAAGTGAGAATCTTGAGCAGTGCAGTACCCCTGGCCTCCAAATGACCAGGCATGGTGCAGTATGCTCTGACCGCTACATGACCCAGCTAATTCCAGGGCCTCGGACACACCCTGTGCCTCAAACATTAACCACTGCAGCCTGCAATAACTCTCACAATTATGCATCAACTGAAGTAAAAAAAAAAAAACAGGGGTAACAATCCTGATCTCAGACAAAGCAAAAGTGAAAATAGATCCAATTATAAGAGATAAGGAAAGAAACTGTATCCTAACAAAAGGCACCATGGACAATGAGTAATATCGTTACTAAACAAATATGCACCAAGTGGTATAACATCCAAATTCTTAAAGAAGTTAAGGAGGTTAGAGGAAGAAGCAGACAGCAAAACTATACTAGTGGGGGACCTTGACCTACTCCTCTCAAAACTACACAAATCTCTCTGTAAAATAAACAAGACATTAAGGAGGTCAATAGCATTTTAGAAAAGTTAAATATGGTAGACCTCTGGGGAAAATTGAATGGGAATAGAAAGGAATATACCTTTTTCTCCATGGTACATGTCACCTACACAAAAAACTAATCATGTGCTAGGACATAAAAATCTCACAATTCAATGCAGAAAGACAAAAATATTAAATCCATCCTTTTTTCAGATCATGGTGCAATAAAAATGACACATAAAAAAGAACCAAGGAAAGATAGACTAAAAATTAATTGGAAACTAAATAATCTAATCCTAAAGAATGAGTGGGTAAATCATAGGAATAATAAATAACTTCATATAAGAGGATGACAATAATGAGAGAACATACTAGAGCTTATGGGATGCAGCAAAAGTGCATAGGGGAAGTTTTATATCTCTCAATGCTTATGTGAATAAAATAAAGAAGAGATCAATGAATTTTGCATGTAACTAAAAAAGTTAGAAAAAGTACAAATTAAAAATCCCCAATTAAATAGCAAATTAGAAATTCTGAAAACCAAAGGAGAGATTAATAAAACTAAAATTATGAAAACTACTGAACTAATAAATAAAACTAAGAGCTGGATTTTTTAAAACAATAAAATAGATAAATCTTTGGTGAATTTGATTTTAAAAAAAGAAAGAAAACCAAATTATCAGTATCAAAAATGAAAAGGGTGAATTCACCTCAATGAAGAGGAAATTAAAACAATAATTAGGAGTTATTTTGCTCAACTGCATGTCAATAAATTTGACAATCTTAGTGAAATATATAAATATTTACAAAAAAATATAAATTGACCAGATTAACAGAAGAGAAGATAAAATTTCTTCAATAATACAATTTCAGAAGAAGAAATTGAACAAGACCTCAATGAACTCCCTGGGACAAAATCTCCAGGGTCAGATGGATTTACAAATGAATTCTATCAATCATTTAAGAACAATTAATTCCAATACTAAATGGACTATTTGGGAAAATAGGCAAAGAAGGAGTCTTTTAGTGATGGCAAAGAATTGTAAGCTGAGGGGATGTTCCTCAATTGGGTAAAGTTTGAACAAGTCATCTAGTATATGTTTATAATCAAATACTCTTGTGATATAAGAAGTGATGAGCAGGGCATTTTCAGAGGGATCTCAAAAGACTTAGATGAACTAATGCAAAATGAAGTGGGAAGAACCAATAGATCATTGAACAAAATAACAGCAATGTTATTTAATGATCAACTGTGAAGGACTTAGCTATTCTCAGCAATACCGTGATCAAAGACAATTCCAAAGGACTAATGATGAAAAATGCTATCTACCTCCAGAGAAAACTGATTGAGTCTGATTGCAGGTAGAGGCATACTATTTTTTTTTCTTTTTTATAATTTTTTTCCCTATTATATGTAAAAACAACTTTTAGCATTCTTTTCCACAAAACTTTAGGTTCCAAATTTTTCTCCCTCCCTCTCTCCCATTCCTTCCTAAAATGGTAAGCAATTTGAGATAGGCTATGTATGGGGAGAGTGACAACTTCTCAGGCAGTTTGGGATTGTTAACTTTTCTCTTCCTACTCCATTGCTGCTGTCAATCAGCGGCAAGCCTCTTCAGGAATCTTTCGACCCCCACTTTCAGTCTTTTGTCTGTTTTTCCTGCCTTGGTGGGCCCCTCCTCCTGGCCAGTGGGAATCAGGGACAGCCCAAGCTCACTCCTCCTCCCTTGCTTTGGGTCCCTTCCCCCTCCTTTCCCTTGCTGTCAATCAGCATCCTTGTTCTTTGTAAACCTATTTCTCAGCCATTGAGAGATAGTGGCAGGCTTCCCTGCGACTTCTCATTTAGGGAAGATTTTGGTGCTGAGACTTGTCTGCCTCTCAACCAATGACAGAGGAGACAGTCGGAAAGGGGGCTTGACTGCGTTAGGGTATAAATTCTTATACTGTCTTTTGTAACACACCTCTCCTTCATGATGAGTCATGGGGAAGACCACCCACTTCTCCCTAGGGAAGAGAATAAATTCTTGTTCTTATCCTAAGAGATGTCTGTGTTTGTTTTTATAAATTAAGGAAGAGGTTTATTTTTCATCCCAAACTGTTATATATGAGCAATCATGTAAAACATATTTCCATATTAGTGACAGGAATGAAAGAAAAAAACACATCAAAAGGGAAAAAAAAACACAAAAAGAATAAAGGAAGTGAAAATAGTATGCTTTGATCCTGTATTCAGGTCCATCTTTTTTTTTCCCCCCTTTGGATACAAATACTATTTTCCATCATGAGTCCTTTGTAATTGTCTAGGATTAGTGAATTGCCAAGAATAACTAAGTCATTCATAGTTGATAATCAACATTTGCTGTTACTATGCACAAAGTTTTCGAAGCAAATTATTTTTCATTTTATTTTTCAGGGATTTTTTTAAAAAATATGATTAATAGAGAAGTATGTTTTGTTTGATTGCACATGTATAACCTATAACATGCAGTTGGGGAAAAACAAAATATTATTTAAGAATGGACTCTATGAAATCATGACTGATTACAACTCTGTAATTCAGAGGAACTCTTACTGACAGGAGAAAAGCTTTCAAATATTTATTAAGCACTAACTGTGTGTCAGGCACTGCACTGTTCTAGATACACAAATAGTAAAAAGAAAGACCTTCCCTTCCCTCAAGGAACTTACAGCCTAATAGAGGAAGAGAATACCCAAAAGTAAGCTGAAGACAGGTGGGGCAGCAGAAATCCTGTGGGCTGGGAACATGATGTTAATGGAACCAAAACCAAGGAAAACCTCTTCTGGGAAATTAAAGTGTTCTCTCCTGTTCTCTGGAGGGGGAAGAATCTTCCCCTTCCCTCTCCTCTCTACTGTAATGACTCAAGTCCAAGACTTTTTATTTCTCTTAGTGACACTCCTGCCCTGACATTCTTCCTACTCATGGTTTTCATTACTCAACCCTCTCCATCCCCCACTTCACACCCTCGTAGGAGGGAATTTCTTACTGAACTCTTCTGGTCATCTAATTCTGCTCTTTAAAAACTTGAAGTGCAGGCCCTTCATTGCCCATCAAGAAAAGCTTCACCTCCATCTGATGGCACTAAAATCCTTCATAATCTGTTTCTGAGGCTCTTCTTCCAGCCTTGCCTCACACTACTCCCATTCAGGTTCCCAAAATAATTCATATTCCCAATAAAGAGATTCCTAACCTCTGGTCATTCTTGACCCATCAGTGTCATATCTACGACTTTGCTAGTGTCATCTCCCATCCCTGAAATCTGATTAAATTTCTATTATTTTATTCTTATTTCAAGTCCCCATCCAGTTACTACTCCATTCCCAAAACCTTTCAGGAAGAAGCCAGCTGAAATGATCTCATCCTTCTGAAATTAGGAAAATGTCATATGGGTTTTTATTTTTGGTAATTTTTGCTTGTTCTCTGCATTTGTCTACCTGTATGCAAGTTTTAACCCCCAGGGAATTTAAATCTCCTCAATAACAACTGATCATCGTTATTATTCTTGTTGTTATTATCACCATTATCATCTGTGTCTAGTACAGTGCTTTGGCTAGTAGATAGTAGTAGATATTAATTACTGATAATATTAGATAATAATATTAGACTTAATATTATTATTGAATTGAAGTTAACTTTGGGTCCTTTATTTGCACTTATAGTCATAGAACCACAGAGTTTTACAGTTTGAAAGATTTTCAAGGCCACACAGAACAAATCTAGACCCTTCTCCAGGTGACAGTCTTTCAAAAGCTTGACTAAAACAATCAGGCTGCTCACCCTCCTCAGAAGTTCCCTGGAATGAAAACATCCATGTCTATTCAACTGATTCACCATTGTCTTCTACTCAAGGCCTTGCACTATCTTGGTTGAACTCCTTTATTTGCCTTGCTAATTTGTGGTGCTCACAGCTGAATACCAATCTGTAGATGTGACCTGACCAGAATACAATATAGAAAAATTAAGCATCTCTAAGTTATTGCTTTAGCCTGTCTTGTTGCAGCATTGTTTCATAATGCTTTCACATTAAGTTAAAATACCAACCTTTTCCAGACAAACTTCTTAAGCATCTTGATGTTTTTTAAACTGAGGTGTTAAGACTTTGCTCCTTATTACATTTCACTATCATTCAGCATGTTATTTATCCCTTTCAGCTTTATGGCACCTGCAAATTTGATAAATATGCTACTTTTCACTGACGTAATTTCATACATATTTCAACAGCACAAGGTCAAGAAGAGGGCCCCTGAAATTATACTGTCCACCTCCTATCATGTCAGTCAAACCATATATAATAATTCATAGAATTCAGCCATTCAACCTGTTCTTTTTTTAATTTCTTTTTTTAAATTAACTTTTGTTTATTTTTAGTTTACATCATTCATTTCCACAAGATTTTGAGGTACAAATTTTCTCCCCGTCTTTCCCCTACCCACCACCCCAAAAGAGCAATCCAATCCTTCTGTATACCCCCTCCCCCAATCTGCTCTCTCTTATATCCTCCCCCAATACCTAATGACTTTCTGGTAGGGCAAGATGGATCTCCCTACCCCAGTGCCTGTATATCTTATTTCTCAGTTGCATGTAAATAATAAAAATAATAATTATATATATATATATATATATATATATATATATATATATATATATATATATATATATATATATATATATATAACATTTGATTTTAAAATTTTAAATTCTAGGTTCTCTTCCTTCCTCCCTCATCACCCACCCCACTGGAAAGACAAACAATTCAATACAGGTTGTATATGTGTAGTTACACAAAATATCTCCACAATGGACATATTGTGAAAGACTAACAGATTCTTGGAGGCACTTTCACCCTTGCATAAACCTTTTAGCTTCTCTTGAAATCTCTCAATGAGCCAAATAAATTCTTTTGTTTTTAACCCAACTTCACCCTCGTACTTCAAGAGGGTAAATAAAGTCCACATCTTACCAGTCCCTGAGGCATTTCAGTTTTAATGCTGGGAAGCCCAAGGGGAAATAAGAACTCTTTCTGGTATTCTCACATTCACATCCTCATCTTTTTGAGGTCCTTCAAAGATATTTTATGTGTTATATTCAAATAATTTTGTGCTGCAAATAGACTTTTAAGAGATTCTTTTTTGTGCAAATGATAATAACTGAGGTAGGACCTTACCTCCATATGACTGGGAGAAATGATGGTGTCCTAGTAGGTTCTCTCTCTGTGTCTCTCCAGGTGACTCTGTTCTCTCTGTCTCTCTGTCTCTGTCTCTCTCTGTCTCTCTGTCACACACACATACACACACACACACACACACACACACACACACACAGAGCCACACAGGGTTAGAAGGAACCCCCAAAAGTATCCTCACTCACTTGCTAGATTGGCTTTTTATAGACAAGAATAAGCATTTTCCACAAGCGCCTTGATCACTCAGTGGATAGAGCACTGGACCTGGAGTCAGGAAGACTTACCTGAACTCAAATCTATCCGCAGGCACTTTCTAGCTCTGATATCCTGACCAAGTCACTTAACCTCTGTTTGCCTTAATCCATTGGATAAGGAAATGTCAAACCGCTTTAGTTTCTGTATCACTAACACCCATGGATCATATGGTTCACCTGCTCATGAAGTGTAGGACTCAACACCAAGCACCTTCCATGTAAAGACAACAGTATTTTGACGGGATCACACAGTAATGAGGTCATGGGATGAGTGCCATTCAATTCCTTCCTAAGGGTTTTGATTACTACATGTTTCAGATGAGGAGATGGGCTTAGTAAGCATGTGCTGCACCCTTTTAGGAAGCTACAAGGTTTTAAAAACAGAGTTCTGAAACTGATTAAGCACAGTAGCAGACTTCTCACACCTAGATTTTTTTTTTAAATAGGGAATTCTTTTCCCAGTAGTTGGAGTTCTCGATTGGATCAAACAATGAAAGTATGGTAGATTGCTTCCAATCTAGTGTTCCTTACTTGCTCCACTGATTTCTATTACATCACTGATTCTCTATTACATCAGAACCAATATTTTGTGGATTAATTCTCCACACTATTATTAGAGATCTAATACTTCTATTTCCTGTTTTTTTCTATTTTTCCTCTGAGATTTTGTTTTTCTCTGCATCTTTAAAGCAACTTTTGGTTATGGTAGAGAATTTATACGGTTAAGCTAGAGAATTTATAAATGAATTTTAATAGTTATCATTTTTGTATAACCACAGGCCAAGAATATAGAGTTTCCAGTCCCCCAAGCACATAATTATATACTTGCCTTTATTTTTTTTAAGTGTTTTCTAGGGGCAGCTAGATGGTGCAGAGAATAGAGCAGCAGCCCTAGAATCAGGAGGACTTGAGTTCAAATCCAGCTTCAGACATTTAACTAGCTGTGTGACCTTGGGCAAGTCACTTAATCTCAATTACCCTGCCTTCCCCTCTCCAAAAAGAAAAATATGTTTTCTGTGGTTATTCACGTAATACAAGTGATTAGTTTTTGTAGCTGGAGTACCTGATATTTATATAATTTCTAGTTTTTTTGATGGAATTATTTTGCTACCTATTCTGTCATTTTTTTCATAATATGAAAGTGGTGATTATTTTTAGGGTTCATTTTATATCATGATGCATTACTGAAGTTATTTTTTCAGACATATTACTTCAATGTATAAATCTGCAAATAATTATGAAATTTGCAAATTATAACATTTTCATGTCTTTGTTTATGGTTATTTTCATAATTTCTTTTTCTTAAAATCTTATTGCTATGGTTACTATTTCAGGAATAATAAGTAATATCAGACAAAGGATCATCCTTGATATAATCAATCTTTATTAGCAAAATAGAACAAAGAAAGGAGCCTAAAATTTCTTGACTAAAGATAATGGTAAATTTTACATAAATAATATATGTCATATTAAGAAATTGTATTTTTTTAATGTTCTTTTAAAGTTTTAACATAAATTAGTTTTTGCTTTTTATCAAAAGCTCTTCATATACATACATATATATATAATATATGCATGTCTATCTATCCATCCTTCCATCCATCCATCCATCCATCCATCCACTCATCTTTCTGTCTAGGTCTCTATCTCTGTCTGTCTCTTTCTTGGTTTCTTCCTGTCTACTGTACATTCCAATCCATGGAAATTATAGGGATAGAGAAGGATAGAAAAAGAAACAGATGGGGCTCGCCCATGCTTCTCCTCCATTCATTTCCTTATTTGAATGTTGTATTCAGGGTCCAGTGACTTCCCAAAACACTCATTCCTGTATATCTTCTTTTTTTTTTCACTTGCTATAGGGTGTTTGTTGCCCATAACCTAATCTACTGACTCCAAGCAAACCCACCTACCACTTCTAGCTGCCAATCATCCTATTGTGCCAGAGGCAAGCCTTGAGCATAGGTCAGCCTGACGTCCAGACCAGTCCCTCTCAACTATTCTCTGCTGCCTCTGATTTACATCTTTTAATTATAATTTATACTTGAATTTTAAAAATTCCTTTAGGTTTCTTAATAGTGTGGTTCCCATGTGTTTGATGAAATCTGACATATTAAATATATTCTCTATATATTTTTTTAACTTGTATTGGTGTTATCAAGAAATAGCAACTGTATGGAATTTCAAAGGCTAAGGGGGGTATGTTGTGCTTGATAGAAGTCTTCAAAATGCCTGAAACACCTTGAATAATGACTCCAATATTTATATTGCACTGGGACCATGGGAGTCCTTTCCTTATGAGAGTCTCATGCTAGAGCTCTTACATGGAATGTTTTCTCAGTTTTATAGGTGAAAAAAATTGAGATTAAGAGGGTTCAAGTCACCCATCCATTCGTTTCTCTAAACTAACTTCCAGAATATTATCAAATCCAGGTACATTGACCAGGACTCTTTCCATTACATTATGTTTCTTATCTCTCCTGGAAATGGACCAGTTTTCAGAGAAAGGGGAGAATAGCATCCATTATTTGATGTTTTACAAAGCCTTTTAAAGCCTATGAAACATGACAAATTGGCTTTACAATGGAGAATCTCCATTCTAAGGAAGGAAATCTAAGGTCATTCCAAAAATTCCCAGTAATTCTGAACCTAGGAAGAAAGCAAGATCAGAGGCAGGAGTACAGGCCCTTGGAACTGAATAAATGGGAATGAATTTGCTGCCCCCAAGAACCTATCTTCCTTGCTCAGAGGCCCTCACACCTGGGACCTCAATGTTCTTTGCCTCTCCCTGTGTCTTTGACCCCACTTGACTCTGACATCTGCTGCAGCTCAGGAAAGTTTCTCTCCAAGCTGAGACACTCACTAGTTGTTGAGCCTTTCTCAGTACTTCTTAATCAGTCTGAGGGGATCCTCATGAATCAACAGTAATTCTCAGTGATGATTTACACCTGAGACAAAAGTTAACTTTATCTGAGATGCTCCTGACTATCCTGTCAGACCGTCTTGTCTCTGACAGGTGACATGGTAATTACCTCTCTGGGGAAGGTGAGATAAGAACCTGGCACACCTACAAATAGCCCCTTGCTCTTCTATACTTCTATCTTAACTCAGGCTAGTTCATGGGTAGCACATACATGTATGCAAACACACGTATCCTGTTTCTTTATTGGCTTACTGGGTATCACAGACCTGTTTTCTCCATCAGCAACTGAGACCAGCATGGTGAGTGTATTTTTATGTAGAGCCTTCAGATGCAGGGCTTTGGAAGATAATGGACCCCCTCAGATCACCAACTTTATTCAAGACTCCTTTAATTGAGAAAGGAAGTAAGTCTGATGTTGAAGGAGATCTGGATTTTCTTCCTGATATCTCAGGGAAACACTGACTCTTCTTCATTTTCTGAGCATAAATGAAATCTCCATCTTTATTCTTGCTCTGAGTATTCCCCTACCCATTTGAAATCTCTGACTTTCTCCTATCCCTTCCCTGGGCTCACTGTGGCTCCTTTCTCTCTCATGTACTTGCTTTCTTTTGCTAGAATTCTTCTTCAGCTCTCTCTTCTTTCTGAAAAAGGGGCGATAATTTGTCCTATTATTCCCTATTAGATGGGTTCAATTGGATTCCAGGCCTCTGCCACTATGAAAAAGAGTAGTTACAAACATTCGTGCACAATGAGGTCTTTCCCCAATTCTTTGTTCCCTTTGGCTGTATAGGCCTTGGAAAGTTATTGTCAGGTCTAAGTGTGGCCAGAGTGATTTTCTAGCCTAAGGTCCAAACTGATCTCTAGGATGCTTAGACAAATTTCCAGCTCCAATAGTAGTGCATTATTGTGCACCTTCCCTGCAGCCCCTCCTGTAGTTGTCATTCTTTTTGTCATCTTTACTAATCTGATGATTATGATGTGGAATTTCAGGTACCTTAAATTTTTCTATTCAAAATGTTCTTTTAATAATATTACTGATAGCTCACCTGTCAGCACTTTAAGTTTTTGCTTTGCAGTTTGCTCCTGATTTGATTCTTTCAGAAGATCTATGAAGTAGGTTGTCCTCTTATGACCATTTAACAAGTGAAGAAACTGAGGCAGAGAGAATTTAAGTGTCTTGCTCAGGTTCACAAAAGGAGGATGTATCCGAGGCAGGATTCAGATCAAATCTCACTGAGCCAAGTCTGGTGCTTTATCCACTACATCTCCTCATTAGAATTCAATCTATTCACAAAGAGTAGATAAAGCCCTACTTATAGTTAGATGTACAAAAGCTAACAGGTAAAACACAGCCACTTGCCCCTAACTCCTCTAGGAATGACAGATAATTTGTTTAAAATTCCAAAGCCCCTTAAAGTAAAGCAAGGAGATAGGGTGTGGACAGAAAATAAGGGAGAGATCTTTGGGGGTTGGGTGTAGGTTAAGAAATAGGAGAGCAAGGAGACAGGTAGAAGTAAAGAAGGGGAGTCAGGAAGGATAGGAAATAAGTGATACCTACAAACATAAAATAAAGATGAGTAGTAGAATTTATTAAGCCAAAAAAAAGGTACGGTAGGTAGCAGTCATGACCTTAGACAAAGTTAAAACTAAAATAGATTTAATCAGACTGTATGTCAAGCATATGAATCAATATTGTTTCAGAACAGTAAAATAACTAGACAGTATGAGGTTGGAATATTGCTGTGGTATAGGAAAGAATGAGTTGGTAGATCTAGAAAAATATGGAAAGACTAAGACCTATCAAGGAAGACGTTATTCACCCTCAGAAAAATGGAGGACACACAAACATAGCATGGTCTTACATAGATTTATATGAGTGTACATATCTATATATGAGTATGGTTTTAGATATTTAAGTATATTTCTGTGCATGTAAGTGTATGTATGTATATGTACATATATACATGCATATATTTATACATATGTATATACTTTTGTGTATATGTAGATTTGTGTGATTTATGTGTGTGTGTGTGTGTGTGTGTGTGTGTGTGTGTGTGTGTATCCCCTGCTTAATTGTAGTCTTCTTTGGGAGGGGAGGAGGAAGAGGGGAAAAAGAATAAAGTATAAAGTGCCCAGCAGAAAACAAAAGAAAACTTACAGGGAAGGAAGGAAAAGGTGGACAGCTCAGGACACAGTGTGTAGTATTTACTAGATAGGCTTTCTTGAAGTGGAAATGTATTATTGTATATTTTGAATCCTCTCCTATGTTCTGCTGCGCACATGGCAATGTTTTTTTTTCTTTTCTTATTCTGTATTTAAGTTTTAGTATTTAAGTTGAAAATAAATTAATTAAATGAAAAATTGTAAGAAAAATAAAATTAATGTAAATATGCCATTAAAAAAAGATAAAGCTACAACTATGCACTACTCACTACTACATAAGCTATTAAAACATATTCCAAATGAAATTTGACTCTCTTTTTACCCACAGGAATTCAATGAAGCTTATTTGTCTTTGTGGGTTTTGTTTGTAAATTAGGCAGAAACAAACAAATAAGTGCAAAGTTTCTGAGACATTGAACATTTTGCACCTTTAGCTCAAGTCCCTTTGTTCCTAGCTGTTGCTCACTGGAGGCAGACTCTAGGACTCAATTTCAGACTTTGATCATTTCTACAACTTGGCTATTTGACCTCCAGTTCCCCCCCCCCTTTTTTTTACTCAGCTCTCCTTCCTCTGACTCTTGCTGATTTCACCCTGAAAGCACTTGAGGATTCCCATCCTTATTCATCACGGACATTCTGACCTGTCCTCCACACAGAGACCACTCTTGATTTTCTTTAAGCATAGGTTCGTCTTACATCTCTCTATGTCTCAAAGTTCTCTAATATTTATTGTTTCTCACAACCTGGCCATAACCTACTTTTTCCAGTCTTCCTTCACATTTTCCCCTTTCACACATTCTATGGGCCAAGCATGCTGCCCTTTTTGGTCACCATCTATGTATGGTCTGTCCCCAGTTCTCTTATCTCTCTCTCTCCCCCACACCTGAAGTGATCTCTCCCCTAACATAGTTTCTTAGAAACCTTTGTTTTCAAGTCTCAGGAATCTTCTTTTGTATGAGGGCTTTCCTGATTCCTCCAGTTCTAGTGCCTTCCCCTTTAAGGTTCTCTTGTATTTGCTCTCTTGTATGTATATGTTTATTATATGTATATGCATATATAATACCTAAGCATATAAATAGATGCAAAATTACAGAAAAACAGAGATATAATTTATTCATTATGCACACTATAACTGTTATTATGCCCATATATGTATATACTGCCTCCTCCTTTTGCATATTAGCTCATTGAAGACAGGCACTGTTTTTTATTTTTTTCTGTAACTCCAAGTCCTGGAATATCACTTGGCCAATAGCTAGCAGTAAACTAAATGATTGATTAATTTCATTTCAAAGGGTTCAACAATTTCCTCTTGTAGAAATAATTGTAACTTTTAAATCACATCATGTTTTTTTAATCTTTTTTCATCCTTTTTTCTTCCTTCCTTTCTTATTTCTTCTTTCATTCCTCCCTAGTGATTTTTTCTTCCTTCCTTTTTCCTTCAATCATTTTTTCTTCCTAAGTTTCTTCTTTTTTTCCCTTTCCTTTCTTTTTCTCTCATTCACTCTTTCTTTTTCTTCCTTCCTAGCTGCATTCTTTTTCCTTTCTTTTTTTCTATTTCTTCCTTCCTTTTTGCTTTTTCTAGTTTTAGTTTACAACATTCATTTCCACAAGCTTTTGAGTTTTAAATTTTCTCTTTCTCTCTCTCTCCCTCTCCCTCTCTCTCTCTCTCTTTCTCTCTCTCTCTCTCTCCTCCTCCCCCCCAAGATGGCATTCAATCTGATATAGTTTCTACATATACATTCATATTAAACGTAGTTTCACTTTAGTCATGTTGTAAAGAAGAATTAAGTCTGCATTCAGACTGAATTCTTTCTCTGGATAGGGATAACATTTTTCATCTTGAGTCTTTTGTAGTTGTATTTGAACCTTGCATTGCTGAGAAGAGCCAAATCTATCAAAGTTAGTTATCACACAATGTGACTGTAACGGTATACAATGTTCTCCTGGTTCTGCTCCCCTCACTCAGCATGAGTTCATATAAAGCTTTACAGTTTTTTCTGAAGTTTGCCTGCGCTTTACTTCTTATCGCAAAATAGTATTCCATTATACCACAACTTGTTCAGTCATTCCCCAACTGATGGGCATCCCCTCAATTTCCAGTGCTTTGCCACCACAAAAAGAGTTGCTATAAATATTTTTGTACATGTGGGTCCTTTTCCCATTTGTATGATCTCTTTGGGATACAGCCCTGGAAACCAAACCATGTCATTAAACCAAAACGAGGACTAAATGCAACAAGCCAGAGGAAAGTTAAAGCTTTAAAGTTTCTGATGATGCACATTGTCTCAAAGATTCAATTACATATCTGCAAAATCGTTTTTACATTTTTTTTTCAAATCCAGCTTTCGTTCTCTTAGAAACCAAATATCATTTCTCTTGGATATGAACCCCACCCCCCCACTGTGTTCTTTCTTCCTAACTTACAATTTAAGAATAATGAATACATACTTACTAAAGCTACCCCCTGGATGACACATTCTTCATTACAAGATTAATTTCACTCAAAAGGCATATTCTAGCTAGCCCACAGTCAAGTGGATATGTCAAACTTCAGAAAACTTTCTTTAATCCCTACTTTAGATAGAGCCATTCATTTATATTAATTTAATGATTGTTGTAAACAGATCAATGGATTTATTACCTAATCAATTTGGGTCTTTGAAAAGACACCTAAGATCCTTCACTGATGTCTTCTCATCCTTGAAGGCAAGTGCCCCTGATCTGTCAAAAATGTATTTAGTCACTGTGCTCTCTGCTCTCCTTTATTTTCATACCCATTACAAAATACCCATTTTAAGATCATCAAAGGTGCAGAGCTATATCCCCAAGGCTACTCACCTGCCCTCCTTTTCTTGTGCAATTGTATCCCCACTCTCTATCCACTTATACTGTCCTTGAATGATTTACATCCTGTGAGATAATCTTTGTGGGAATTTCAGAACTTTTTCATTTCTATCCTGTCTAGATCTTCATACGATGTCTATGCCAGATTATTCTGCACTCAGGAGGCCTTGAACATAAGACTGTCATTTTTTTTTCCTTTTTTCCTTTGATTTATAAACTGCAGGATAATTTGCAGGACCAGTAAGGATATTAAAAGCAATTTTCTTCAACCCACTCATATATTTTTCTTTTTTTTTCTTGAGTATTTTATTTTCTTCCATTACACTTAAAGACAGTTTTCAACATTTATTCATTCATGATGATACCCAAACAAGAGAGACAAAATAGACAAAAGGAAATACAGAAAATTATCTCAGAAATTGGCACCAAAAAAACATAATATAAATTAACATGTAAGCTACAATAAGGTATTAGGCTATATAGTATGATTAGGTTATGTTAATGCCAGGAAAGTGGCTAGAATGAAGAGTTAATGTTTTGAGAGAAAATACCTCCAGGCTGGGGCAGGGAAAGACAAGTACAGCTGGGGGAAGGGGAGAAACAGTTAAGAAATGTGGCTTTTACAGCTTAACACAAAACTGAATGAATAAAATCATAAAGTTACCCCAAAATATATTACATAGGCCATTCTGCACCTCTTCAATAGACTTTAGCCATTCAACCTGTTCTTAATCAATTTCTTATCCCCATCTTTGCATCTTTTCTGCTAGAAGAGCATGAGATATCATATTAAATATTTTGCTTAAGCATATATCTGTATCCATATACATCTATATAATCTCCATCTCTATCCCTCTGTATATACCCACACACACCCACACACACATATACATATATATATATATATATATATATATATATATATATATACACACATATACACATATACCTATATATACCTACATATGTCTATATATAGAACATGAAGAAAGGAAATAGTGATTACAAAGATTTTATATACATACCCAAAATATCAGTATATACATACGTTTTTGCAAATATAAATTGGCACACAAAATTACAGTAGCAATGCATAGATGTTTGTATATGTACAGTTACACATAGATGTATAGGCAAGCATGAAAATGTGTATACAAATACATAATCATTTATGTGTATGCATATATGATCTTGCAATAATTATTTCCTTCTCTACATGTTTAGTAATCCTCTCTTAAGGAGTACATTTTAGAATTCCCCCAGGAATCAATGATAAACTCACAGATCTATAGTTTACAGACTTTAATCCATTATCTATTTGGAAATGTTGGGCATGATTTTTCCTTCTTATTGCTTGTCCCTAATCTTTCTTTCTAATATCCTTCAGAGAAGCTCTTCAGTTAATTCTTTCAGTGCCTGGGAATGTAGTATATAGTGTTCAGCTGATTTTACGTCATTGAAGGAAACTCGAGGCTTCCTTATTGTCTCTGGATTTCTCATGGGTATCAAAGTTCTGTTAATTGAACCCCCCCCCCCCATATTTCAGCATAAAGATCGTTCTCCTTTGCATAGAAGTAGCAGCAAAACAGCCATGAGGCAGGACTATCTTTGCTCTGTGAATATTGCCCTTATAGTCAATCAGCATAATGCCTCTGTAACTTCTTGGATCTTCTTCTTTTCTCTAATTTAAAAGAAAACAACCCAGAAAACTTTTCTAAATTTTGTTTTGTTTTGGTTGCCTCTCATTTTCCTTTAAAGCTTCCTTCCTTTTTGAACTTTCGTATTGAAGAGATTATTGTTATAGTACCAGGTCATTCTTATACAGTAATCCTCCAAGACCAGCCCTATCTAGACCAAGGGTTTTTAACCTTGTGTGTATGTCTATATGTTCACACACACTTGTTTTTACTAGAGTGTGGCATGGACACCTTTGACAGTATGATATTACGCAACCCCACATGAGTGACTATATGCAACCTCTGTTTGACCAGGCTTTCATTGCAATTATTTCTCTTCGGGTTTTCATGATTCAATCTTGACCATTTCTCATCTCATCTAGGATATTTTCCTCCACAGACATTGAGTCTTTAGGATCCTATCCATGTGTTCTAGGAACCTTGTGAAATCTGCTCTCCCCGAATCTTGGCAGCCTCTCTGACTGGGCTCTGTTTTTTCCTCCTCTAGGGCAAATTGTAGGAGAGCATTAAGGCCTTTGTGTTCTGTTGTCTTTGTTTTATCCTTATTCTGGGAAGTGTTTCAGCTAGCTATTAGAATAATCATCTTTGGGGGGCAGAGATTTTTTTTCTCTTATTTCCACATTTTTATTTCCAGAACCTGTTAGAATGCTTTAATAAATGGCAGACAATTAATTAATTAATAGATAAATAAATAACAAATAAATAAATGCCTATTTTCTGATGGACTGAATTGGAGATTTTCAGTTTTTCTATATGTACTGATGAAAATTAATTTTTTATTAATTGATCATAAATTAACATATAATGCATTATATTATAAAATTAACAATGACAACAGATTAATTGATATTTAATGAGTGAATTACTATTCTTCATGATCTATTCTTTTCTTCATTTTGACAGATCCCACTTCCAAAGGGTAGGCAATTTCTAAGGGGCAAGATTGAGTAAGGTGATTGCAACACATGAACTCTGCTGCTGGCAGGTTTGCATTAGATTCAGCCAAACCAAAGGATGACAATTTAGGAACAGACAAGGGATTCATACCAGAATAGTCTTTTTGCAGTGGTGGCAAGAAGGATGTCAAGAAATATGGGGGGGGGGTTCAATTAACAGAACTTTGATACCCATGAGAAATCCAGAGACAATAAGGAAGCCTCGAGTTTCCTTCAATGATGTAAAATCAGCTGAACACTATATACTACATTCCCAGGCACTGAAAGAATTAACTGAAGAGCTTCTCTGAAGGATATTAGAAAGAAAGATTAGGGACAAGCAATAAGAAGGAAAAATCATGCCCAACATTTCCAAATAGATAATGGATTAAAGTCTGTAAACTATAGATCTGTGAGTTTATCATTGATTCCTGGGGGAATTCCCTGGCCAGTATCCCCTTGATTTATAGAGAAATAGACAAAGAAGGCAATTTCCCGACAAAGTTAATGAGAAAATGAATATTACAATGAGAATGTGGGCTATCTTACAATGAGGGTCCTTGTTAACATGGTTTGGGTAACCCAAAACTTGCTCAAAAAGACTTATCAATTTCCATATCACCTGTCTGACAAATGGGAGAATCAACACTTCCCAGATCTGTCAGAACAAACATAATGAGCAGGAATGCAACCATTAGCCTAAATTTACAATTTATTTTACTGTCTGTTTAGATCTTGGTCTGGGCAAATTTCTACCTAAGATTTCCCACACTTGTTGAGGTCTGAATGAGGAAAAAAGGGAAAATGTTGGTTCTGATTCAATAATGACTTATTGATACCAGAGACAAATCATAATTTTTCACAGTTGTTAGTGTATATACCACATAGAAAATTCGGATAAAGGTAGAAAAAGGAAGGAGAACAGAGAAACTTAAATTCTCTGCAGTTTTATGCAAACAATGGGTTCCTGATTGGATGTGCTTCTTATAACTCAGTTGTCAATAGCATTAGAACCAAAAGGTTTTTTTGCTGGTTTTCACCACAGGACATAGTTTTTTGAAAAGCAAAATTGCACTAACTTATATTGAGATTTGTTTCACAAAACATCTTAGCAGAAAATCTAAGAATCTCTATAAGAAACCTGAACCTGAGAAACCTCTCCCTTCAGAACTGCGCTGAGAATAAGCCCATTCCAAAATTCCTAAGAGGAGACGCTTTCAGAACCCAGAAGACTGCATCAGATATACAAAATCTAAGATACGAGTTGCTGATGTAATAAACATTGGGAATGGATTACTAAGAAAGAGACTGAATATTGATCGATTTCCTTTAGGTCACTTTCTTTGTAAGGACTACTTACCAAAGGTGAGTGACCCTAATGTGTCCTGTCCCTGCTTCCAGTAATCCCCCTCTCTCCTGTCATGCTATTCCTGTCAGGGCAAAACACCTAGGCCTCATAATCAAGAACCCTTAATGAAGTGTTCACTTCCTTTAGGTCTTTTTATATTATGGTGAGTCAATCCTGGGAGGAGAATAGATCAGATATCTATCTTGATAGATATTACTTGATAATTGACATATCAGCTAGTTATTTATCTTGCAAACTGTGTTTCTAATTGAATCAGGAGGGATGTGAAAATATTAAAAAAATAATATTACCTTTGATTTCTCCCATATTGATTCAATAATGTAATTGCTTTTATGTTGTACTGATTCTGATGATTGAGATAGTATCATCCAGAATTCTCCTTGTTCAAAAAATGTAGTTTTTCACTCTGAGGTAATTTAAAGATGTGGTTCATAGTCCTACCAAATTCTTTTTATGACACAGATACGGTACTGATACCTAAATCAGGGAGAGACAAAACAGAAAAAGAAAAGTATAGACCAATCTCCCTCATGAATATAGATG
>CM053582.1:127764130-127784386 GCA_028627135.1 Pseudochirops cupreus
ATCCTGTTGCTTTCCTCAAAATTTTACAATCCAGTTACAAATCTTTCTGCTTTCTAAAAATACTTCCTCACACACTCTCAACATACTTAAACCTTTCTGAAACTGATATCAACTACCTGGAGACAGGAGGGGCTTGGATAATCTCATTTGTCTCCAAACCTTCTTATCTGTCTTTCAAAATCCCTCAAAACCATGATTCAGTTTATTCAGCATTCCTTTACATTTGTTAACCACAAAACAAGATGGTTCGTATCTTTTACTGACTACTTGCTCTGATCATAGAAACATGCTATAGAAGGGATAAGCAGGGCCATAGGACATTCCAAATAAGACAGGATAAAAC
Organism: Pseudochirops cupreus; assembly: GCA_028627135.1. Lineage (NCBI taxonomy): Eukaryota > Metazoa > Chordata > Mammalia > Diprotodontia > Pseudocheiridae > Pseudochirops > Pseudochirops cupreus. Next base: position 127,764,474 of record CM053582.1, read on the forward strand.
ATCCTTGGCTCTGTTTAAATTCAGGTAAAGTCACAGTCATCCATCCATGCAGTGTTGGTACCACCTCACAGCTAGACTCAGGAATAGGTGGGAAACATTCCTTTTCATAGGAATTTCAGGGGTAAGCTGAGCCAGAAGGGGTCCCATCCCAGCTGAGGCTAGGATTGCCCCTTCGGCCTTTACCAGATGTAGACTTCCACCTGTTAACAGTATAGGATCACATTCCCTCTGAGTAGCTTGTGGCATTTGATGCAGGCACTGACTTATGCAGGCAACCATACCCAAATTCAAACTCCAAACAAAATTTAGTTATCGTCCCAAATGTCTTTTACCTCAAACAGCAAGTTTCACTATTCACAGTTTAGAGCCAGTTCTCTTAATTATTTATTTTCCTTATGGCACTAAGGCCAAAGGCTCTATATACTTTAGCAAATGAGAGACCATACTTCATCCTACACAAGGGCAAACATCTCAGCTTCTGAAAGTGCTTCCTTCTAGCCAGGGACATAGAGCTGTCCCTGCCTCTCTGGGTCTCATTCAAAGGGTGCATAGCCTGAGCAGTCATCTGGAAGTTGATGGCTTGAAACGTGGAAGAGACAAACCTGGCAAGGATGTTAAGCAAATGAGGACCAAACAAACACACAAAGAGTATAGAGAAAGGATAATTTCCCTGCAGAGAATTAAAGATGACTATGACAAGGCCAAAACATAAAAGGGCATGTTTGATAGGGGAGTTTTTGCTGTCAGATATCCCCTTCCTTTCCAAATTGCTCAGTGGGCAAGAAGAACATGGAAAGCAGTAGCAGCCACTAATTGTTTTGAAAAACAGGCACTGGCCTGGGGTCAGGTTCTAAGGAGTATATTAGTACTCCCGAAGCCTGTCCTCTCCTTTCATCATCATACAGAGTGAAAGGTTTTTCTAGATTGGGTGGAGCTAATGCTGGAGGGGTGGTCAATTTAGTTTTCAAAGTCTCTAAAGCTTTAGCCTGTTTGGGGCCCTACTTTAGAGGGAGTAAGTCAGGGCCTTCAGTAGGAATTAGGAATTGTAGTCCTTCCCAGGCCTTGGACTTAATTCCATATAGATGATGATGGAGGGAAAAGTTATGATCTAGGATCTAGGATCTAGAAGTTGAACAATGGCTGGGGTGGCAGAAGTAATTTGCCCAGGAATGCCCTGATCCCAAACAATTGGTTCAACTATCTCCCACACTTCTGAGGGAACATGAGAAGGTCTGGGGAGCTTAAAAAGAGAAAATTGGCTTCCCAATTTCACCATCAGGTCCCTTCTCAAAAAAGGGGACAAGATAAGAGAACATAAGGAAGGAGCATTCAAACAACAGATCCTCAAGTAGGCAGGGGATAGGGTAACATAAGTTTGGTTTAGGTTTTTTTATCAAAAGCTTTTTCCCATATATATGTATATGTGCATCTCTTGGTCTCTTTCTTTTTCTCTCATCCATCTTTCCATCCATCCATCCATCCATCTATCTATCTATTTATCTATCTATCTATCTATCTATCTATCTATCTATCCATTCTTCCATCCATCCATCCATCTGTCCATCCATCCACCTGCCTGTCTAGCTCTCTATCTCTGTCTCTTTTTTGGTTTGTTCCTGTGGATTGTAAGTTCCAATCCATAGTAATTGTAGGGAAAAAGAAGCAGAGAAAAAGACACAGATAGGGCTCACCCATGCTTCTCCTCTCTTCATTTCCTTATTTGAATGTTGTATTCAGCATCCAATGACTTCCCAAAACACTAATTCCCAAATATCTTCATTTATCATTCTCTATAGGGTATTTGTTGCCCATAGCCTAAGCCACTGTCTCCATGTAAACCAATCTACTGCTTCCAGCTGCTAATCAGCTTATTGTATCTTAGGCAAGACTTGAGCATAAGTCAACCTGACCTCCAAACCAGCTCCCTCTCAAATATTCTCTGCTGTCTCTGTTTTAGGGCTTTTAAATATGATTTACGTTGGAATTTGAAAAAATTCTTTAGGTTTCTTAACAACATTAATTCCCATATGCCCAATGTATTTTGACATATTAAAAAAAGATTCTCTGTATTTTTTTCTTACTTGAATTGGTGTTATCAAGAAATAGTAACTGTATGGAATTTCAAAGGCTGAGGATGGTATGTTGTGCTTGATAGAAGTCTTCAAAATGCCTTGAAACACCTTGAATAATGACTCCAATATTTATATTGCACTGGAACTATGAGAGTCCTTTCCTCTTGAGAGCCTCACAATATATATCTTACACAGAATGTTTTCTCAGTTTTGTATGTGAGAAAATCGAGACAAAAAGGGTTCAAGTCACTCATCCATTCGTTTCTCACAACTACCAACTTCCAGAATATGATCAAATCCAGATACATTGACCAGGACTCTTTCCATTACATTATATTTGTTATCTCTCCTGAAATTGGACTTGTTTTCAGAGAAAAAGAAGAAGTTTTGATGTTTTAAAAAGTCTTTTAAAGCCTATGAAACATGACAAATTGGCCTTACAACAGAGAATCTCCTTTCCAAGGAAAGAAATCTAAGGTCATTCCAAAATTTTCCAAGAATTCTGAACCTAGGAAGAAAGCAAAGTCAGAGGCAGGAGTACAGGCACTTGGAATTGAATGAATGGGAATAAATTTGCTGCCCCAAGACCTTATTTCCATTGCTCAGAGGCAAGGCCAAGATGTGGACATAGGCACAAAAGCCCTCACACCTGGGCCTTCAATGTTCTTTGCCTTTCCCTATGTCTTTGACTCCACCTGACTCTGACATCTGCTGTAACTCAGGAAAGTTTCTCTCCCAGCTGAGACAATGACTATTTGTTGAACCTTTCCCAGTACTTGTTAATCAGTCTGAAAGCTCATGAATCAACAGTAGTTCCTTGTGATGATTTACACCTGAGACAAAAGGTAACTTTATCTGAGACACCCCTAACTACCCTGTCAGACGGTCTTGTCTCTGACAGGTTACATGGTAATTACAGCTCTGGAGAAGGTGAGATCAGAGAACCTGGTCCACCTACAAATAGCCCCCTGCTCTTCTGTCCTATCTAAACTCAGGCTAGTTCATGGGTAGCACACGCAAGTATGCAAACACACATATTCTGTTTCCTTGTTGGCTTACTGGATGTCACAGATCTCGCCTCTCCATCAGTAGCTGAGACCAGCATGGTGAGTGTATTTTTATGTAGAGCTTTCAGATGCAGGGCTTTGGAAGATAATGGACCCCCTCAGATCAACAACCTTATTCAAGACTCCTTTAGTTGAGAAAGGAAATAAGTCTGCTGTGAAAGGAGATCTGGATTTTCTTCCTGATATCTTAAGAAGTCCTTGATTCTTCCTCATTTTCTCAGCATAAATGAAATCTCCATTTTTATTCTTTCTTTGAGTGTACCCTCTACCCTTTTAAAATCTCTGTTTCTCTTCTATCTCTTCCCTGGGCTCACTGTGGCTCCTGGCTCTCTCATATACTTGCTCTGATTTGCTAGAATGCTTGCTCTTTCCTCTCTTCTTTCTGAAAAATTGACCATAATTTGTCCAATTATTCCCTATTAGATGGACTCAATTTGATTCTAGGTCTCTGTCACTGTGAAAAAGAGTAGTCATAAACATTTGTGTACATTGAGTTCTTTCCCTCATTCTTTGTTCCTTTTGAGTGTACAGGCCTCGGAGTGTTATTGCCAGGTCAAAGTGTATGCAGAATTGAGTGACTTTCTGGACTAAGGTCCAAACTAATCTCTAGGATGGTTGGACAAATTTTCAGCTCCAGGAACAGTGCATCATTTTGCACCTTTTCTGTAACCTCTCCTATGTTTGTCAGTCTTCTTTTTGTCATCTTTACTAATCTGGTGAGTATGATGTGGAATTTCTGATGCCTTAACTTTTACTATTGAAAATATTAGTTCCTTTAATAATATCATTGATAGCTTACCTATGTTTAGCACTTTAAGTCTTTGCTTTGCAGTTTCCTCCAAATACCTCAGCTGATTCTCACAGAAGATATATGAGGTAGATTGTCCTCTTATGCCCATTTAACAGGTGAAGAAACTGAAGCAGAGAGAATTTAAGTGTGTTGCTCAGGTTCACAAAGTGAAGTAGTATCTAAGGCAGGATTTAAATGAAATCTCACTCTGAGTCTGGTGCTTTATCCACTATATCTCTTCTTTAGAATTCAATCTATTGATAAAAAGTAGATAAAGCCCTACTTATAGTTAGATGTATGAAAGGTCAAAGGTAAAACTCAGCCACTTGCCCCTAACTACTCTAGTAATGCCAAATAATTTGTTTAAGATTCCAAAGCTCCTTAAAGTAAAGCAAGGATGACGAGAGAGGGTAAGGGAGGAATTGTTAATGGCGGGGAAGGTAGATTCAGAAATAGGAGAGCAAGGAGGCAGGTAGAAGTAAAGAAGAGTCAGGAAGGATAGGAAATAAGTGATACACACAAACATAAAATAAATATCAGGAGTAGAATTTATTAAGAAAAAAAAGGTAGGGTAGCGGTCATGACCTTAGACAAAGTGAAAGCTAAAATAGATTTAATCAGACTATATGTCAACCACATTAATCAATGTTGTTTTAGAACATTTAAAATGACTGTACAGTATGAGGTTGGAATATTGCTGTGGTATAGGAAAGAATGAGTTGGACCTAGAAAAATATGGGAATACTGAGACCTGTGAAAGAAGATGTTATTCACCCTCAGGAAAACCGAGGATAAACATATGTAGTATGATCTTATACAGATGTATATGAATGTTCATATCTATAGATGAGTATGTTTTTTATAATGAAGTATATTTGTATCCATGTACATGTATGTAGGTATATGTATGTATATACATATATATTTATGTGTGTATATGTATATTGGTGTGTGTGCCTGCATGTGTGCATGTGTGTGTATGTATGTATTCCCCGCTTAATTATAGCCTTCTTGGGGAAGGGGAGGTAGAAAAGCAGAAAAAGAATAAAGTAAAAAGTGCCCAACAGGAAACAAAAGAAAACTCACAAGGAAGCAAGGAAAAGATGGACAGCTCAGGACACAGTGTGTTGTATTTGCTAGATAGGCTTTCTTGAAATGGAAATGTATTATTGTATATTTTGAATCCTCTCCTATGTTCTGCTGTGCACATGGCAATACTTTTTGTTTTCTTTTCTTATTCTATATTTAAGTTTAAAATAAATTAATGAAAGGAAAAAGTGTAAAAATATGCCTTTAAAAAAAGACAAAGCAACAATAACTATATACTACTCACTATTACAGAGGCCATTAAAACATGTTCCAAATGGAGTTTGACTCTCTTTTTACCCACAAGAATTCAATGAAGCTTCTTTGTCTTTGTGTTGCTTTTTTTTTTGTAAGTTGGACAGAAACAAACAAATAATGCAAGGTTTCTTAGGCATTGAACACTTTGCACCTATAGCTCAAGTTCCTTTGTTCCTAGTTGTTGTTCCCTGAAGGTAGATTCTAGGTGTCAATCTCAGACTTTAACCATTTCTTGTTTTTTAATGACTATTTTTAAAATAATTGATTTGTTTATTTACTTTTAGTTTACAAGATTCAGTTCCACAATCCCTTGAGTTTCAAATTTTCTCCCTTCCCTCTTCCCCCCCCCCCCCCATTGCAGCGTACAATCAAATATAGGATCTGCAAATATTTTCATATTGGACATTAGTCTGGTTGTAAGAAAGAAAATCAAACATGAAAAAGAACAATAGCATGTAGATTGCTTCAGTCTCCATTTTAACTCTGTTCTTTCTTCATCTTTCTCTGAATGTAGATATCTCCTTCCATTCTGAGACTTGTAGAGTTGTTGAGAAGAGTTCAGTTTATCAAAGTTGGTCATCACACATACGATGTGTCTGAGATTGTGTACAAATTTTTCCTGGTTCTGCTCTTCTCACTTAGCATCAGTTTGTATATGCCTCTCCAGGTGAATATGAAGACCGTTTCCTCTGCATTTCTTATAGCAAAATAGTATTCCATTACATTCATATACCACAAATTGTATCAGTTCACAGCTATACCAACAATGCATTAGTGTTCAATTTTTCCAAACCTCTCCAGCATTTGTCATTTTCCTGTTTTGTCATCTTAGCCAATCTGGCTGGAGCAATATGGTACCTCAAAGTTGTTTTGATTTGCATTTCTCGAATCAATAGTGATTTAGAGCATTTTTTCATATGCTTATAGGTATCTTTAATTTCTACCTCTTAAAATTGCCTGTTCATATCCTTTGACCATTTATCAATTGGGGAATGAGACTTTAGCCATTTCTACAACCTGACTATTTCACCTCCAGTTAATTTTTTTTTTTTATACTTAACTCTCCTTCCTCTGACTCTTGCTGATCTCTCCCTGATAGCATTTGGGGATTCTCATCCTCCATTCTTAGCAGACATTCTGATCTGTCCTCCACACAGAGACCACAGTCGCTTTTCTTTAAGCACAGGTTCATCTTACATCTCTACATACAGTCAAGCTTCTCTGATATTTATCGTTCCCCATAACCTGGCCATAACCTACTTTTTCTAGTGTTCCTTCACATTTTCCCCCTTTAAACATTCTTTGGGCCCACAATACTGATCTCTTTGGTCACCATATATGTTCTGCCCTCAGTTCTCTTAACTCTTTCCCTCAGGCCTGAAATGCTCTCTCCTAACACAGCTTCTTGGAATCCTTCATTTTCAAGTCTCAAGAATCTTCTTTTGTATCAAGATTTTCCTGATTCCTTCAGTTCTAGTGCCTTCCCCTTCAAGGTTATCTGATATTTGCTCTCTTGTATGTATGCATGCATGCATGCATGTATGTATATACACGTATGTGTGTATATTGATATTCATATATTTATATATATATATGTATGTGTATATGATGCTTAAACTTATAAATATATGTAAAATAACAAAAACATAGATGTCATTTATTCATTATGCACCCTATAACTTTTATGTTTGTATATTAATATATTCTATATGTATATACCGCCTCCTCCTTTTGCACATAAGCTCATTGAATATAGGACCTGTTTTGTATTTTTTCTGCCCCTCCAAATCCTAAATCATCATACTGACACTAAATTAAGTGACCGAGTAATTTCACTTCAAGGGGTTTGACAATCTCTTATAGAAAGAGTTGTTAACTATTAATTCACATCATGTTTTTATTTGTCTGTTTTAAACTTCTCTTTTCAGTCATGTCCTTCTATCTTCCAAAATACAGATAAATTTCTAGATTCTACATAATCTTTTTTATTCATTTATTTTTACACTGACCCCCACCTATCCCATTGTTTGTACGTTAAAGAATAAAGATTATTATGTTATGTAAAGGAGATTACCAGGTACATTTTTTTTTCTATTTGAAGGGGAAGATACACTTGCTTTTTGATCATAGAAAATCATTTGATTATACCTAATATTTCTTTTAATTCTTTTTCTTCTCTCTCTCTTTCTCTCTAATGCTCTTTATCCCACCTTCCCTCCTTTCTTCCTGTGCCTTCCTTCCCTCTTTTTTTGTTTCTTTTTTCTTTGTTACTTCCTATCTTAGTTCTTTGTTTTTTCCCCTCCTTTCTTCCTTCCCTTCTTCTTTCTTTCATTCTTTCTTTCTTTCTTTTTCTTCTTTTTGTTACAACTTTTTTCCTTCCTTTCATTCTTCCTTCCTTCCTTCTCAAATTCTTTTTCCCATCCTTTTCCTTCCTACCTTCATTCCTTTCTTCTTCCTTTCTTATTTCCTTCCCCAATGGCTTTTATCCTTCTTTCCTTTTTTCTTCCTCATTCCTTTTTTCCTTCCTAAATTCCTTCTTTTTTCCCCTCTTTTCATCTTTCCTTCTTCGTTTTTTTCTATCATTCATTCTTACTTTTTCTTCATTTCTTCCTAGCTGCATTCTTTTTCTTTTTTCTTTGTTTCTCTCTTTCTTCCTTCCTTTTTTCTTTTTTCTCATTTTAATTTACAACATTCAGTTCCACAAGCTTTTCAGTTTTAACTTTCATCCTTCTTTCTCTTCTCCCTCCTCCCCAAGATGGCAGGCAATCCAATAAACATATTTTCACAATAGTCATATAAAGAAGAATGATAACCTGGGGAATTAACTATAAGAAAGAAGAAACAAAACAAAACAAAACAAGAGAGAGAAAATGATATGCTTTGATCTACAGTCAGACTTAATTATTTCTCAGTTTGTGGAATAGCATTTTCTATCATGAGACTTTTGGAGTTGTTTTATATCCTTGCATTGCTGAGAAGAGCCAAGTCTCTCAAAGTCAGTCATCACACTCTGTGGCTGTAACTGTGTACAATGTTCTCCTGGTTCTGCTCCCCTCACACAGCATGAGTTCATATGAGTCTTTCCAGGTTTTTCGGAAATCCACCTGCTCTCCATTTCTTATAGTAAAATAGTATTCCATTACATGCATATATTGCAATTTGTTCAGTCATCCCCCAATTGATGGACATCCCCTCAGTTTCCAGTTCTTTGCCACCACAAAAAGAGTTGCCATAAATATTTTTGTACATGTGGTTCCTTTCCCATTTGTATGATCTCTTTGCAATATAGCCCTAGAAGTGGTATTGCTAGAGCAAGGGTTATGCTGATTTTTATAACCCTTTGGGCATAGTTCCAAATTGCTTTCCAAAATAGTTGGATCAGTTCATGCCTCCACCAACAATGTGTCAGTGTTCCAATTTTCCCACAACTTCTCCAACGTTAATACTTTTTCTGTTTTGTCATGATAGTCAGTTGACAGGTATGATGTGGTACCTAAGAGTTGGCAAGTTCTGGGTAAAGAATGATGCTCTTTTTTAATTCACCACCAGAGTGAAGCAAACCTGTATGCTTGCTCTCATGCTTTTCAGCATGACGTTTTGTGCAATGTCGTCAGTTTCAAAAAAGAAAAAAAGTTCTATCAAAGTCAGCTACAGAAGAAAAGTGCATGATTTTTCTCCCTGCAAATGACAGTGCACTAAGTCCAGCCTCTTAGGTTGAGATGTAACAGAACACGCGTTGATTCTCTGCAATTTGTATTAACTTTGATTACAACAAATGGTGAAATTTTGAATGTTATGTATGAGTGCACTTAACTTGACAGCACACTTTCTAAGGGTATATAAATGGATGACAAAATTGACATACCAATTACCAGAACTAATTCACCATTTAGAAAACTCCAAGAGAAAGTGTGGGAGAGAAGAGGTGTTAGTCTGACTACCAACTTGAATGGCTCCAGAACCTTTTCATTGACTACATTTTTGTATGCCAGTGATACCTGGACATCTTACTAGTACCATGCCAGAAAATTGTACTGCTTCCATTTGAATTGTCTTAGTAAGATTCTGAAGATCACCTGGCAGTATAAGTTACTGGACACTGAGGTATCTTGAGCTGAAAGCTTTCAAAACTTTTCTTTGGGCAACATGACTCTGATAGTCTGGCCACTTGGTCCAAAGGTCAAAGCTGCATTTTTCTAAGAGACTATATTAAGGAGAATTCACCCAAGGAAAGCATTCACAGAGAGGTCCAAAGAAATAATACAAGGACACCCTCAGGGTCTCTCTAGAGAGCTTTGATATTGATTGTCTGACATACAAGATAGTGGTAAAGGACTGCCTAAATCAGTGAGCAAAGCAGAATTCCTGCAACTCCCCCAAAATGTGAATACACAAATCTAGAGACTTTAACATTGCAAATATTCTCATGGACTATTTTTGTGTGACCTATGGTAGATCCTTCTGAGCTCATATTGGTCTAATCAGCCACAGTCACATTTATTGACTGTGCCTTTACCCCAACATCCTAATGTCATTTTGTCCTCCTAAAATAAAAAGGATGAATATTTTTCTTAGTAATCTCATCACTTATGGATTCAACTGTCATTCCTATATTAATAATTCCCAGATCTCCTTATCCACTTCTTAACATCTAACCTGATCCCTAGACTAATATATCCACTGAGTTTTTGGCATTTTGAATGAGATATCTTGCAGGCATCTTAAATGCAACATATCCCAAACTAAGCTCATTATCTCCCATACAACACAAGCTTCTCATCTTTATTTTCCTATTATTCTTTTAAGTACCACTATCCCATCAGTCACTCTGGATTGGAACAAGGTTTCATCCTGCAGTCCCCCTTCTCTCACCCCCCAATTCTCTGTTTGTTGTCAAGGCTATTGCAACTACCTGTGTGATATATCTTTTATTCATTCTTTTCTTGTCTAATAATGCCACCACTTTGGAATACACCTTCATTACCTCATGCCTGGAGAATTGCAATGCCCTGATAGTTGGTCTCCCTATTTTAAATCTCTCTCCCTTCAATCCATCTTTCCCTCAGTTGCCAGACTGATCTGCCTAATGAGCAAGACTTAGGTCAATAAATTGTATTGGCTCTCCCACTTTGGATACAAGTACATCATTTGGCTTTAACTTCTTTTGTGCCCTGACCTCTTCTTGTGTTACCAGCCTCCTTAGACCTTATACAATTCCACCTATTCTATATTACAGTAACAACGTACTTGCTGTTCCTCAAAGAAAACATTTCACCTTCTAACTTTGGGCATTTTCATTGACTGAATTTTATGGCTGAAATTTTCTATCCCTTTACCCCCAATATCTAGGATTTTCTATTTTCTTTCATGTCCCAGGTAAAATGCTATTGTCTGCAAGTAGCCTTTCCAATTTCCCTTTAATAATGCTGCCCTCTATTGTTAATAATGTCTAATTTGTCCTGTATATATCTTCTTTGTGTGCACTTGTTTACATGTTTTGTACTGAAGTAACCTGTGATCTCCACGAGAGAAGGGATTGTTTTTGTCTTTGTATCTCCAGTGCTTAGTATGGTGTCTGCGTATTGTACATGCTTAACAAATGTTTTCTGATTGACTGATGACTTTATCCCTTTCCTTCATCTAGTGTTGCTGGCTTTCTACATTAACTTCAATTTGGATACTTCTCCATCTTACTTTCTTTCTTTTTTTCATATCCTATTTTTCATCATTCTAGATTCTTTGTCACTTACCTTCGTATCAAATCCTTGTATTTCTTCTCTTTCATGAGTTTATTCTCAAGATCTATAAATTTGATTTAAGATCAAATAATATAGGCAGTTCCATAAACCTAGCAGAACACAGCAATGAGGACTGAACAAGAAACTATGGATGGATGGCTCTTACATTCAGTATAGTTTCCATTACAAATACATCACAAATTTAGTCTGTAATGTTCATATCTCTAGTTCTTTCTTGTGTTTCTTCTATCCTTCATATGTTTCCCAAAAGTTTCATTGAACCTCTTTAATTTTTTTTTGTTATTACCTAGACTCTACTTATCCCCCCTCTTCCTATGTTCAACTTCCTCCTCAGAGGGGAAAAAAATGAATGTAGGAAAAAAAACCCTTATAGCAAATATGCATTGTCAATCCAAATAATTTCCCAAATTACTTGTCTCAATATGAATTATTTTTCACCTTTGAATACATTCCCTCTCTTTCACAACGAGAGCAGCATGCTTAATCTTCAGTCCTCTAAAATTCTTGTTGAACTTCGCATTGATGTGAGTCATAAATTCTTTAAAAGTTGTCTTACTTTATACTATTTTCACATTATGCATTGTTCTCCCTGGTCTTCCTGAGAAAATCCTGAATCAATTTATTCAAGGTTCCCCAGGTTTCTCTGAAATGCTCCAATTTGTTTTTTCTTTTAGTAAAATAATTTTTCATTACATTCTCATATTGTTATTTGTTTAAATATGTTCAAATTGATGTGCAATTTGTTTATCTTTTGTGTTCTGTGTTATAGCAAAGAGAATTGATTATATACATTTATGTTTGTATGCATATACCCGTGTATATTTGTATATAAACATTTTTATTCCATATATTGATAAAACACATGTATTTTATATGTATTCACATGTACATGTGTATCAGCAAGCACCCTAGCATACCCAGGGTGGCTGCTAGCACAGGTTCTTAGATCTACTTTTCTAAAGGAAAGCAACTAAAAATGGGTTAACAATCTTACTTTAATCAATCAAATGTGTATCATTTACCTAGTTCAGGGGAAAAAGTCAGCACCCTGAACTTCAGAGAATGCAAACAGAATACAAACACAAGTTAACGGACAGAAGTTACAAGCAGACAAAGAAAGATCAGCAGATGGGCTTCCAACCATCTGACCATTACATCCATACCTATTCAGTTACCAGAGAGGGAAGCAGCAACATCTGGGTTTTTCAAAGCTAGGGGGCTCAATGGCATCCCAGAGTCTTGTCTGGCCAAATCACACAACTCTTCTCAAAGTGAGCCCCAAAGCAAAACCTCACATCAGGGTGTATATATAGTCTTCTCCTGTCTCAGAGAATGTCACAGCCCTCTTGTCCCACTGCCCAATCACAAAGTAATAAGGCATGGGCATTCTGGAAAAACAAGCCTCCTGCCACAGGCTCCATGTGAACACATTCAGCCTATTAGGGGACAGAGTATACTTTCAAATCTGGGAAGGTTCTCAGAGTCTCTTTAAGTCTTTAAGCAAAGGGCCTAGGGGCAGGGAAGATCTTCAGATTCCCATAACAACATGTAATATTTGTGAGTACAAATAGTACATATGGTGGTCAGCTCTATTCATCCTCCTCTGTGTGTTGACACTGGACCTAGATTGTTCCTGAGGAGAATGTGAGGTTGGTGACTTTGCTCAGCCCTCTGTCACTTACATCCAGATCACTTTCAAGTCATGGTATCATTTTCCTGATGTCATGGTCCTCTTTGAGAACAAAGGACAAAAAATAATAAACATAGGTATTTGTATATGTGTGTGTTTGTATATGTATGTATGCATACATATAAACATATCTATCTATCTATAGAATAGATAGATGAATAGAGAAAGAGGGAGAGACAGAAAGGGAGTGATAGAGAGAGAGAGAGAGAGAGAGAAATTCTCTTTGACTTCTAGATCAAAGAAGGAAGAAAGGTGGCTATATATACAAATAAGCTTTTGTATGTTTTTACATAACAACAAATATGTGCATATGTGTGTGTTTTTATGGCTCTCTTTCCTCATTTGTGGAGTAAACCAGTTCATTATATAACTGCTTAAATGGTATCATTTATTGAGATAAATAGATCATTTATTAAGTTTTCTATTTGCTAGTCACTGTTGTAAATTCTGTAGATTCAATTGTAAAGAGTCAAGATAAACCATATTCCCAAGGACTTTAGAAACTAATGGAATGTAGCTGAACAAAACAGGGAGTAGGAAAGTGTGGGCATATGCTTAGGGAAAGGGGGATGGAGACATTTTAAAAGTGAGTTGAATTGTACTGAAGTGATAATGGTGAGAGCTTTTCATGAAATGATCTTCCAAGCTGGAAAATTCACCAAGAATCTCCATAATAAAGCCAGTTCCAAAATTTTGAAAGGAACAATATTATATTGCAAATATTAAATTATTTCAAAAATATATCTCTAAAAAGATTAGGAAATAAAGAAAGGATTATGAGACTGAGTGTAAAACTGAATGAAAGTACTTTAAGTTTATAAAATATAAAATAGGAGTTTCCATTCAAAACATATTAGAGGACTGTGAGTTTCATAGTGGAAGAATCTTCAAGATAGGAAAGCTATTTGAAAAAAGGTATAGAGGAAGTTTACAGATGGAGTTTAGTGATCTTTAGGGTGCAGGTTCAAATTGCTTTTCAGAAAGATTGAACCAATTCATAATTCCACCAGTAGGAACCTGCCTCATTCTCTATAGCTCCTTCAACAAATGACATTTTGGGGGTGGCTAAGTGGTGCAGTGAATAGAGCACTGGCCCTGGAGTCAGGAGGATCTGAGTTCAAATCAGGCCTCAGACTTAACACTAGCCTTGTGATCTTGGGCAAGTCACTTAACCCCAACTGCCCTGCCATCCCCCCTCCAAAAATTTAAAAAAAAACCCAAATGACATTTTGCCTTTACATAATTTTGACCAATATGGTTATTTTAAATTACTCTAATTATTGGTGATTTGGTCATATGACTTTGGACATATGGACATTTTGATTTCTGCCTTTTGAAAACTGCCTGTTCATATCCTTTGATCTTGTATCCATTGGGAAGCAAGTGAGTATCACAATTATTTAGGTGAAGGATAATGAGAGAGAAAACCTTGGTAGTTCTGTTATGAATATTAAGATGAGAACAATTCGGTAATTTAAAAAGCAGAATAGAGAATGGTTTTCAACTGATTAGATAAAAAGTTTAAGGGAATGTGGTGAATTGGGAAAGATATCTCTATTGCAGACATAGGCAATAGGGAGAATAATGAGGTTTCCCACTCAAATGGGGAAGTTGCAAGATAGGGTAGGTAAAGATGGCAAGGGAATGCAATGTGTTCTCCTCTAGATGTGGTGAGATTGATATAATTATGGAATATCCAAGCCAAGATTTCCATTCTTGTAGTTGGTTCAGGGAGACTGAATCCTTGAGGTGTAGTGAAGGCTGAATACTTAGATCTTGAATTGATCACTATGATAGTTGAACCACTATGAGGTGATGATATCACTATGTGAACCTAGAAGAAAAGAAGAGACAGGAAAGACAAGTGGGGAACATATATGCATAGTGAAATACTGAATATATGGATAATGACAGAGAGAGAGAGACAGAGAGAGAAAGAGGGGGAGAGAGAGACAGAGAGAGAGAAGAGACAGAGAGAGAGAGACAGAGACAGAGACAGAGAGAGAGAGAGAGAGAGAGAGAGAGAGAGAGAGAAACTGGTTAGACAGGCAGGAGATCCCAGGAATTTCACTTTGTACAAACCTTCCTATTGTACAACTTCCTTTCATAGTGGCTTGCTTGACACTTTAGGCCAACAAGCAGTCACTTCCTGCAGGATTTTATTTGTATTCCTCACCAGACATGTCATGAAAGCAAACAGAGGACTAAATTTAACAAACTAGAGGAAAACTATAGCTTTAAAATTTCTGATGATGAATATTGTCTCAAATATTCAATTAAATATCTGCAAAATCATTTTTACATTTTTTTCAAAGCCAGATTTTTTTCTCCTGGAAACCAAATATCATTTCTCTTGGATATCAACCACCCCTGCTGTGTGCTTTCTTCCTAATTTACAATTTAATTATAATGAATACATACTTATTAAAGCCACCCTCTGCATGGCACATTCTCTATTAGAAGACTAATTTCACTCAGAAGCCATATTCTAGCCAGGCCACAGTCAAGTGAATATATCAAGCTTCACAGAACTTTCTTTTTTCCCCTACTTTAGATAGACTTATTCATTTGTATTAATTTAATGATTAGTATAGATAGAAAAATGGATTTATTTCCTAATCAATTTCTGTCTGTGGAAACACATCTAAGATTCTTCACTGATGTCTTCTCATCCTTGAAGGCAAGTGTTCTTGCTCTGCCAAAAATGTATTTACTCACTATGCTTTGTGCTCCCCTTTATTGTTGTATCCATCCCAAAATACCCATCTTAAGAGCATCAAAGGCACAGAGCTATATCCCCAAGGCTACTCATCTGCCCTCCTTTTCTTGGGCAATTGTATCCCCAGTCTCTATCGATTTCCTTTATCTCTGAAAGATTTACATTCTGTGAGATAAGCTTCGTGGTAAATTCAGAGCTGCTTTAGTTCCTACCCTGTCTAGAACTTCCTACTATGTCTGTGCCAGATTATTCTGCCCTCAGGAGGCCTTGAACTTAAGACTGTCTTATTTTTTCTTTTTTTTCCCTTTGATTTAAAATTCCAGGATAATTTACAGGACTGGAAGGGATATTAAAAGCAATTTGCTTCGACCCACTCGTTAATTTTTCTTGTTCTTTTTTTTCCTTAATAGTATTTTTTTTCTGATTACAGGTAAAGATAGTTTTCAACATTCATTCATTCATGTTGATACCAAAACAGAGAAAAGGAAATAGAAACCCACATCCCTGAAGAATATTGCACACACACACAAAAGTAATGCAAATCAACATGTTGGCTACACTAATGTAATATGTTTTGTAGTATGATCAGGTCGTGTTTATGCCAGGAATGCAGTATTGGTTCAAAATAATGGCAATTATAAGCATAAATATGCCTGCTAAAAAAACCATCTGAGAATATAGCACCAATATCTATTAAAAAGTTAAAAAGCAGTGAAAACCTTGACTTTTCCTCAGTATAGTGAATATCGTTTACCCAAATCCAAGAACACATGCTATATGTTATAAATAAAAGTTAAAGGCCTTTTCAGTAAGGTCAAGAGTAAAGTAAGATGTCTATAATAACCACTACTTTTTAACAAACTGTAAAACATGCCAGTCATACTTATAAGATGAGAAATAAAGAACTGAAAGAATAAACACAAGCAAAGAAGTTCTTCAAATATCATTTTTATTGATGGTACATTTTCCTTTGGATAACCTAGGAGTCAACAAAATTAAACAGCTAATAAATTCAATAAGTTGCATGATGCAAAATAAATTTACATGAATTATTAGTATTCCTGCATATTATCAACTAAATCTGGCATGTATTAAACAATAAATATTTAAAAGTTTACTACATGCTAAGTGCTAGGGGCACAAAGGCAAGCAAAAGGAAAGGAAGTTGCTATTCTTGAGGAACTTACATTCTAGTGGGGAAGACAACATATAAAAGAGAACTGAAAAGATTGATTGGGAGAGGTACCCATGTATGACCATGTATGACCATGTATGGTGATGTCTTGAGAGTGGGAATCATAACTCAGTGTGTACTGGAGGAAAATGATAGACAGCCTTTGTCCATTGTTAAAAGTGAGACAAAAAGAAGGAAGTTGAGGGCTGGGAGGGGTTAGCAATTTTCAAGCATGAGAAAGCCCAAAGTAATGAGGAAATTTCCAGGTTATGAAGGGAACAGAATAATGTTAGCAGATTGAAAAATAGAGACATGAGGGGAATGAGGAAAGAACCGGAATCAGAAATTCCATTCAAAATAATTCCAGAAGGCAAAAATCCCCAAATATTTATATGTTCTCTATGAATATTCACTCATGAATGGCAGGAATCCAACAACGAAACACTCTTAGAAGAAATGAAACAGTCCATTAATTATTATGAAAAAAAGGAGTGAATTTAATAAAAATGACAATACTACCTACGTTAACTTACTCATTCTGTGCCATATGAATCATACTACCAAAGAGACATTTTTATATCCAGAAAAAATAGTAGTGAAAATAATATGAATTGGCAAAAGGTCAGGTATCTAAAAAGTAATAATGAAAAAAAAAACACAA
Organism: Pseudochirops cupreus; assembly: GCA_028627135.1. Lineage (NCBI taxonomy): Eukaryota > Metazoa > Chordata > Mammalia > Diprotodontia > Pseudocheiridae > Pseudochirops > Pseudochirops cupreus. The sequence continues at coordinate 127,781,750 of CM053582.1, forward strand.
ATTGAAAAGGAAGATCTATCAATACCATATATTAAGCTGTGTTATAACGAGTAATAATGAAAATGACAAATTTGGTATAAGAGATAAAGAGATGAGAATGCAAATACCAGATAGCTCTCACGTCTATTACCTGTAAGAAAATATAATAAAATGTACTATTAGTGAACAAAGTGACTGTCACACTGCTCAAAGACACAAACATGAACCCTATTAGACTATGAAGCCTAACATATGAAATGGTTAGAATTCATGACATCACATCAATAAGTCATTATTCTGTCACAGAGGTTTTCTGGATACTGGTTCCTTCTAGGTACTAAGGTATCTGTTAGCACCTTGTAGAGATTGTATAATTGAACTATTTCACCAAAGAACTCAACCTAAATGTTTCAAAGGAGTTTGTAGAAATGAAGGGCAGAAAAAGACATTGGAAACTTTCTAATCAATACTACCCTCTCAATTGTCCATCAAGCAGCTCTAGAAGAGATACTCATCTTATTCTTTTTGATGGAATGAATGGTTCATGGTGAAGTATACTGGGCAAGTGAAGTGTCTCCATCTCAGAAAATGTCTTCTGCCCCTTATATTTCTGAACAAGCAAGGATCTACTGGTTTTGACAACTATTTATCTCTCATCAACAAAAAGAAAATGACTCCTGATGACATGGTATTGGGACTCCTTTTTCTGTTTCAAACTGTATTTGGAGCCTTGGGAAACTCCTTCCTCCTGGGCCTTTATACCATCACTTTCTTCACTGGTCCCAGGCTGAGGCCCACAGATTTGCTTCTCTCCCACTTGGCCTTTGCCAATGACTTGGTGCTTCTCTCCAAAGGGATCCCTCAGACAATGGCTGCTTTTGGGCTCAACAATTTCTTGGATGATATGGGATGTAGCCTTGTGTTTTACTTACACCCAGTGGCCCGGGGCCTTTCTCTCTGCACCACTTGTTTCCTGACTGGCTTCCAAGCCATCACTTTAAGTCCTAAAAGCTCCAGGTTGGCAGAAATCAAAGCCAGAATTCCAAAGTGCATTGTCCCATTCTGTTTCTTGTGCTGGACTTTTCATCTGCTGACATATTGCTTTATTCTTTTAAATGTCAAAAACCCAACTAGAATCAAAAACATCACTGAAAGAAATAATTTATTTTATTGTTCTTCTACAATTGATATTTCATTTAATGTTGCATTCTATGTATTCATATTCTCCCTTCCTGATGTCTTATATGTAGGAATCATGATGGGAACCAGTGGATATATGGTTTTTGTCTTGTACAGACACCACCAGAGAGTACAGTATATTCATGCCAATAATCTCACAACAAGTACATCCCCTGAGACCAGAGCCACCCAAACCATACTGCTGTTGGTCATCATGTTTGTATCATTTTACTCCTTGAATTCTATTTTAACATTGTGTATGCAGTGGGGGAAACCAACTTCCTGGCTGGTTCACATGAACGTCCTCCTAGCTGCCTGCTTTCCAGCTTGTAGCCCCTTTGTTCTAATTGTCAGTGATTCTCAAGTCCCCAAGTACTGTTTGGCTCTGTGGGATAGAATAAAACTTTCAGTCCAATAAAATCCTGAAAAAATACAGGCAGATGATACAGCAGGTGAAGTATTCAACTTTCTAGTTCAGAAGATCCAAGTTGAAATCCTGCCTCAGATATTTATTAGCTATATGAAGCAGGGCAATTCATTTCACCTCAGTTTGCCTCAAAATTATCATTTGTAAAATGGGTATAATAATATTACCTACCCTCCAGAATTTGTGTGAAGATCACAAGAGAGAATTGTAAAGTGATTTTTAAAAGTTAAAATGGCATATAAATAAAGGTATAATTAGTGTTGTTGTTTTTCTAATTATTATTACTGTTAATCATGTTCACCTCTCATCTCTCAGGGGGGAGGAATCTAGAAGAAATAATTAATAGGAAATAGCAAATTATACTATAGATTTGAAGTCAAACTGCCTGCTTGTGATGACTTGACATTTGGTGCTGCCAATGTTGATAGATTTATCACTTAGATTAAACCCAGGGACCTCTGTATTCCCTTTTATCTATACAATTCTATGATATTTCAGGATAGCAATCAGCCCTTCTGTTCCCAGCACCACTCAATGTAACATCACAGACAAGAATGTACTCTCTACAACCTTAAGGGTAGAGAATAGAACAAGGGGGGTGGGGAGGGATAGGAAGGAGGGACATATAATCAGTTTCTCACAATATGCCCACTGTGGAGAGGTTCTGTGTAATTACACATTTACAGCCTGTATTTAATTGCTTGTACTTCCAATGCAGGTGGGTGACGAGGGAGGAAGGGAAAGAATCTAGAATTTAAAGTTCTATAATCAAATATTTAAAAATACGTATGTATATATATATGTATATATGTATACTATTATTATTATTATTATTATTATTATTATTATTATTAACTACATCCAACCGGGAATTAAGATACACAGGCACTGTGGTAGGGAGATCCATCCTGCCCTACCAGAAAGTCAGAGGAGAGAGGGGGAGGACATAGGAGAGAGCAGATTGGGGGAGGGGTTATATAGTGGGATGGCTGTTTTGAGGTGTTGGGTAGGGGAAAGATGGGGAGAAAATTTGTAACTCAAAATCTTGTGGA
>CM053582.1:127790730-127816713 GCA_028627135.1 Pseudochirops cupreus
ATCTTATTTTTATGCTCACTAATTCAGAATGTACATCAAATAATATCAGACAAAGGAAACTCCTTGATTTAACAAATCTTTATTAGCAAAATGGAATACAGAAATGTTCCTGCAATTTCTCTATTAAACATAATGATCATTTTTTCTTTTACAGAAATAACATTTGTCATACTAAGAATGGTACATTCCTTACAATGCTTTCAAAGTCTTCATATAAGTTAATATTGTTATTTATCAAAACTTTTTCCTGTATATACATAAATGCACGTCTATCTATTTATCCATCCATCCACCCATCTATCCATCTATCTATACTTCCTTCCATCCATCTGCATATCCATTTATTAGTCCATCTATCCAACCATCCATCCATCCATCCATCCGTCCGTCCATCCATCCATCCGTCCGTCCATCCATCCATCCATCCATTCATTTATCTGCTTGTCTAACTCTCTTTCTCTATGCCTGTCTCTTTCTTGGTTTGTTCCTGTCTATTTTCAACTCCAATTGATAGTAATTACAGAAATAGGCAAGTAGACAAAAAGACAAAGTCAGGGATCATTCGTGTTTCTCATCTCTTAAATTCCTTATATGAGTGTTGTGTTCAGGGTCCAGTAATTTCCCATAGCAATGATTTCTAAATATCTTCTTTTTTCATTCTCTATGCTATGTGTGCTGCCTGTACCCTAAGGCACTGTCTCCATACAAACCCACCTCCCACTTCCAGTTGTAAATACCCTATTGAGACAGAGGAAAGTCTTGAGCATAGGTCAGCTTGACCTCCACACTAGCCCTCTCTCAACTACTCTTTGCTATCTCTATTTTAGAGTTTTTACAAAAATACTTCAAAGGAATTTTTGAAAACCCTTTAGATTTCCTAGTAGCTTAATTTTCATATGTTTAATGTGTTCTGATATATTAAAAGAGATACTCTGTTTTTTGTCACTTGTCTTGCTGTTATCAAGAAATAGTGACGGTATGGAATTTCAAAGGGTAAGAGGGATATGCTGTGCCAGTTACAATGCTTCAAAATGCCTGAAACACCTTCAATAATGACTCCAATATTCATATTGCACTGTAACTATGGGAGTCCTTTTGTCATGAAAACCCTATGTTTTCTCAGTTTCGTGTGTGAGAAAATTGAGATTAAGAGCTTTCAAGTCACTGCTCATGATTATTAACTTTCAAAATATATGATCAAACCCAGGTATGTTGATCAGGGCTCTTTCCACTACATGATGTTTATATCTCTCCTAGAAATGCACTAGTTTTTAGAAAAAGGGGAGAATGATATCTATTATTTGATGTTTCACAAAGCCTATGAAACATGAAAAACTGGCCTGACAACACAGAATCTCCTTTCCAAGTAAGGAAATCTAAGGTCATTTCAAAAATTCTCGGTAATTCTGAACTTAAGAAGAAAGCAAGATCAGAGGCAGGAGAGCAGGCCCTTGGAACTGAATGAATGGGAATGAATTTGCTTCCCTCCAGTCCTTATCTCCATTGCTCAGAGGCCCTCATACCTGGATCTTCAGTGTTCTGTGCCTCTCTCTGTGTCTTTGACCTTACCTGATATCTGTAGCAGCTCAGGAAAGTTTCACTCCAAGTTCAGACACTGACTACTTGGTGAGCCTTTCTCAGTGCTTGTTAGTCAGTCTGAGGGGAATGCTTATGGATCCACAGCAATTCCTGGTGATGATTTACACCTGGGACAAAAGTTAACTTTATCTGATGCAACTATGAATACCCTGTCAGACTGTCTTGTCTCTGACAGGTGACATGGTAATTACAGCTCTGGGGAAGGTGAGATCAGAGAACCTGGAATATCTACAAATATCTCCCTGCTTTTCTGTCCTTCTATCTAAACTCAGGTTAATTCATGGGTAGCATATACATGTATGCAAACACACATATCCTGTTTCCTTGTTGGTTTACTGGATGTCACAGATCTGTCCTCTCCATCAGCAGCTGAGACCAGCATGGTGAGTGTATTTTTACATAGAGACTTCAGATGCAGGGCTTTGGTAGACAATGGATTCCCTCAGATCACCAAGCTAATTCGAGACTCCTTTAGTTGAGAAAGGAAGTAAGTGTGTAGTGAAAAGAGACATGGATTTTCCTCCTGATATCTCAGGGAGACGCTGGTTATTCTTCCTCTTTTTCTGGGCATAAGTACAATCCCTATCTTTATTCTTACTCTGAGTCCTCTACACTTTTGAAATCTCTGGTTCTCTTCTATCTCTTTCCTGTGCTTCTATGGTTCCTGTTTCTCTCATACACTCATTTTGATTTGCTAGAAAGCTTCTTTGTTCCTCTCTTTTTTATGAAAAGGATACCATGATTTGTCTAATTATTGCTTATTAGATGGGAGTTAGCTTGATTCGAGGTATCTGACAGTATGAAAAAGAGTACTCATAAACATTCCTGTACGTTGAATACTTTCCCTCATTCTTTACTCACTTGGGGTGTATAGACCTTACAGAGTTATTGGTAGGTAAAATGTATGCAGAATTGAGTGGCTCTCCAGAGCAAAGTCCAAACTGATCTCTAGGATTGTTGGACAAATTTCCAGTTCCAAACAGTACTTTATTGTGCATCTTCCCCTCCCATATTTCTCTTTCTTCACTTTCTCATCTTTACTAATCTGATGAGTATGATGGGGAATTTCTGATGCCTTTATTTTTACTTATTCAAAACACTAATTCTTTTAATCATATCAATGATGGCTTACGTATGTCTAGCACTTTAAGTATTTCAATGCACTTTGCTCCTGCTACATGAGCTGATTCTCACAGAAGAATTATGAAGTAGATTGTCCTCTGCTCTTCATTGAACATGTGAAGAAACTGAGGCAGAGAGCATTTAAGTGTCTTGCACAGGCTCACAAAAGAGGGAAGTGTCTGAGGCAGGATTCAGAAGAAATCTCACTGGCTCCAAGTCTGGTGCTTTATCCACTACATCTCCTCATTATAATTCAATCTATTGATTAAGAGTAGATAAAACCCTGCCTGTAGTTAGATGTATAGAAGATCAAAGATAAAACTCAGCCACTTGCCCCTGACTTCTGCAGGAATGGCAGATAATTTTTTTTTAACATTCCAAAGCCCTTTAAGGTAAGCAAGGAGATAGGGACAGGAGAGACGATAAGAGAGGGATCTTTGATGAGCAATGGAGTGGTTATGTAAAGTAATAGGAGATCAAGATGGAGTTTAGAACCAAAGAAGAGTGAGAAAGGATAGAAAATAAGTGTTACACACAAACTGAAAATAAAGGTAGGCAGTAGAATTTATTAAGGAAAAAAAAAGCTGGGGTAGTGGTCATGACCTGAAACAAAGTTAAACTTAAACAGATTTAATCAAAGGAGAAAAATGAGGAAACTATAGTTAAGTGTCTGTCATGTAATCCATACTATTTTAAAATATTTAAATAGCTGCATAATATGAGCAAGAAATATTGTTTTGGTATAGGAAACAATGAGTTAGTAGATTTAGAAAAATATGGAAAGACTAGACCTATGAATTAAGATGTTATCCAACCCCAGAGAAACATATGTCAAACAAGTATAGTATGATGTTACATAGATGAATATGAATGTACATTTTTGTAAATATATATATGTGTATATGTGTATATATATGAGAATGATTATAGATAACTAAGTATATGTGTGTATGTATGTATATATGTGTATCTACATACATACATGTATATATCTGTATCTATGTGTGTATATGTATGTATACATAATTTTGCATATATGTATGTGTGTGTGGGTCTATGTATGAGTATCCCTCGCTTCATTGTAGCCTTCTTGGGGGAGATGGAGAGCAAGTGGGGAAAAAGAGCAAAGTAAAAATTGCACAGCAGAAAACAAAAGAAAACTTAAAAGGAAGCAAGGAAAAGATGGACAGCTCAGAACACAATATATAGTCATTCTTGTATAGGCTTTCGAGAAATGGAAATTTATTGCTATATATTTTGAATCCTCTCTTACATTCTGATGTGTAGATGGCAATGTTTTTTTCTTTTCTTATTCTGTATACAAGTTTTAGTATTTGAGTTTAAAATAATTTAATAAAAAGTAAAATTTTTAAAAATTAAAAAAATATATAATTAAAGACATGCCATAAAAAGATAAAGCATGAATGGAATAGAATATTATTTTTCCATAAGAAATGATGAGTAGACAGTCTTCAAAAAAACCTGAGAAGACTTACATGAACTAATGCTGAGTGAAGTGAGCAGAACCAGGAGAACATTGTACACAATAACAGTAATGTTTTATGATGACCAACTTTGATGGGCTTAGCTCTTCTCAACAATAAATGATCTTAGACAGTTCCAAAAGACGCTTGATGAACAATGCAGTCCACAGCCAGAGAAAGAACTATGGCATCTGAATGCAAATTGAAGCATGCTGTTTTCTTATTTTTTTCTTTTTTGTGGTTTTTCCCATCTGTTCTGATTCTTCTTTCACAACATGACTAATGTGGAAATATGTTTAATATGATTGTACATGTATAGCCTATATCAGATTGCATATCATCTTTGGAAGCTGGAAGTGTAAGGAGGGGGAGAAAATTTAGAACTCAGAATTATATAGAAGTGAATGTTGAAAACTAAAAACAAATAAATGAGTACATTTTTTAAAATATTAATTTTTTAACCAGAAAACTCATTTAACAAGTCAGCTTCTTATGAATTTTTTAGAAGATTCTTCCTTCATCATGCTGTCATGTGGTGTTTAAAATGGTTAAAGAGACATAATTCCTAGGTAATCTAATTATTTTCAATAGGCACCAAATGTTTATTAACAAAAGAATGGTCATTTGATTATGTCTCTTACAACAAAGACCCTTCATGGAGATGGGTTCAAAGCATATATGCCCTGGAGGAGAAGTTAGTCCTCAGGGTGACAATCAACACTGATTTGTAAAGAATTAATGAGAAAATTAATATTACTATGAGAATGTGGGCTACAATGAAGCGTCTTGGCATACATGACTTAGAAAACCAAAATCTTCATTAAAGAAACAATTGCCATAACACCTGTCTGACATAAGGAAGGATCTACACTTCCTAGACCTGTCTGAGTAAACACAATGAGCAGAAATGCACCCATTAGCCTAAACTCAAATTTTCTTTTCCTGTCAGATTAGATTTTAGCCTGGGTAAATCATTGCCTAAGATTTCCCACACTGGCTGATTTCTCAATGAGGAAGTAGAAAAAGAGAAAAACTTTGCTTCTGGTTAAATAATTAGTTATCAATTCCAGAGAGAAATAAATGTTTGTCACAGTTATTAATGTGTATGATAGGTAGATAGTTCCGATAAAGATAGAAACAGGAAGGAGGATAGAAAAACTTAAATTCTCTATAGTTCTATTTAAACTATGGGGTCTATGAAATCAATCATGAGCAGCTCTCCTGAGGGCTGTTGCTGTGAACAACTTTAAGGGTCTAATTGCATAGTATGATGAACTCTCTATTTATTCAGCAATAAACTAAAGCATATTCAAGAAACTAAAGCATAACATTTACAACAACCTAATATAACAGTTTATTACTAAGGTGGCCACATAGTCTTAAACAAAACATATCTTTCAGTATATACTAGACATCTTTAAGGAGTAGCAGAAAGTACAAATACCATCCAGCCCTAGGTCACAGTAAGTTACAAATTTTGTCAGCCAGTACAGAGTATCCAAAGTAAGGTCCTCTTTCATCTTGACACAAGCCTAGCTTCTAACACCACAGCTCCTCATCCATAGGCTGACCACTCTCAACTCGTGCTGGATTCACATGTTGGCAACTTTCTGCTCCTGTTCCATATTTCAGCTCACAGGGATAACTCTACTCCAAGCTCTTCTGAAAGCTCTTCACAGTTTCTGTTTCAAGGAAAACAAAGCTAACAGGGCTACAACAACATTTATACATATTATCAGCACTATCATCTCAATTCACCTTCCATCTGAGAAATAAAAACAGACCAACAAAAAGAGTACCAACATCACAAACGTTCTCTCTCCCAGTTCTGCCTGCTCCCAGCTCTTCTCATGCTCTTATCTGCTCTTTCCTGTCACATCATTGTTGTAAGCTTCTCCCACCTTGGGGTCCCAAGTGATTACATTGGCCTAATGGAGGGCGTGGAAAGATCTTCAAACTCCCTTAGGCCTATTAAAGGCAATCTAATGTATACTATTTCCAGTCAAAAACTCTTGACACAATCAAAGGTGAGGCTCAAAGGCACTTAATTAGCTAAAACTCAATCCAGAAAAACAGCAAAAAATCCTATTTTGCTTGTCATTTCAGGGGCCTAATTGGATGTCCTTCTTATAACTCAATTGTTAACAAATTAGAAACTTGAGGTTTTTTCTGGTTTTTACCTTATGACATAGTCTGTTTGTTTTAATATTGTATTAATTTATATTGGGGTCTGTCAAAGAAAACCAAAAAAACTAAAAGAAAAAAAGAAGATGTAAAAAACCTCATTGGAAATACAACTGACCTGGAAAATGGATCCAAGACAGATAATTTAAGAATTATTGACCTACCAGAAGACTATGACAAAAAAAAAAGCCTGGACTGAATCTTTCAAGAAATCATCCAGAAAAACTGCTCTGATATCCTTGAACCAAAGGACAAAATAGTCATTGACAGAATCCACAAGTTACTTCCTCAAAGAAATTCCAAATTGAAAATGCCAGGGAATATTTTAGCCAAATTCCAGAATTATCAGGTCAAAGAGAAAATATTGCAAACAACCAGAAACAAACAATGTAAATTTAAATGGAACTGTAGTCAGGATTATGCAGGACCTTGCATCTTCCAAATCAAAAGTTCAGAGGGCTTAGAATATGATATTTCATAAGGCAAATGAGCTTGGATTACAGCCCAGTATCAACTACCCAGCAAAATGGAGCATAGTCTTTTAAGCAAGGAGATGGACATTCAGTGAAATAGGGGTCTTCCAAACCTTCCTGATAAAAAGGTCAAAACTCAAGAGAAAAATTGATCTTCAAATACAAGACTCAGGGGAGGCATAAAAAGGTAAACAGGGAAGGAAAAAAATAACATATCATTCACTAAGGGCATACTGTTTACATCGCTACATGGAAAGATGGTACTTACAAATCTTGACAATTGTGTCTTTATTACTACATTTAAAAGGGGTGTGTATAGACAGAGGGTATGGGTATAAATTAACTCATGTGATGATAAAAACCCTTATTAAGTAGTGAAAAAGGATTGTAATTGGAGAAGAGGAAAGGAGGAAGCAGAAAAGTGTGAATTACACGACATGAAGAGGCACAATAACATATTACAGTTGAGGGAAAGAAGGGAGGAAGATGAGCATTGTTTGAACTTTACTCTCATCAGACTTGATTCAAGTGGGGTATAACATACTGAGGTACAGAAATCTAATTTGCCCTACAGGCAGTAGGAGAGGAAAGGGGCAAGAAAATGGAAAGGTCAGTTAGAAGTGAAGGAAGAAGTAGTAAGGGAAATGGGAAAGAAAAAGGAGAGGACTGATAGAAGGGAAGGAAAATTGAGGCAGGTGGTGGTTGAAAGCAAAACTCTTTTGAGGAGGGAAAGGGAAGAGGCAGAAATAAAAGCATAAATTGAGGGGGGAGGAATAAGATGGAGAAAAAGACTAAGAGAGTAATTATAACAGTGAATGTGAATGAGCTCAACTCTCCCATAAAATGGAGGTGGATAGCAGAGATTAAAAACCACAATCCTACAATTTGTTCTTTACAAGAAACACATTTGAAACACACAGTGTAAAGGGAAATGACTGGAGTAAAATATTTTATGCTTTGGCTGAAGTAAAAAAAAGAAAAAATCAGGGGCAGCAATCCTAATCCCAGATAAAGAAAAAACAAAAACAGGTCTAATTAAAAAAGATATGAAAGAAAATTGTTTCCTGCTAAAAGGCAGCATAGACAGCAAAGTAATATTATTACTAAACTTGTATGCAACAAGTGCTATAGCATCCAAATTCTGGGAGGAGAAGTTAAGGGAGTTGAAGTATTTGGGCTTTATTTCAAGGAAAATCTTGAGGTCATCAAAGGCATGGAGATATATCACCAAGGCTACCCATTTGACACTCCTTTACTTATGCAAAACTGAGTATAATGCTTCTGGGGGAAAATACAGTCATTCAATGAAATACGGAATTTTCAAGATTTCTTGATGAAAAAAACAGAACTGAACAGAAAATTTGACTCAAATACAAGAAGGGAAAGAAGTATGAGAAGGTAAACAGGAAAAAGAAATCATAAGGAACTTATTAAAGTGGAACTATTTACATTCCTAAATGGAAAAATGATCGTTGTAACTCATGCCACTTTTCTTAGTATGAGGATAGTTGAAGGGAATATATATATGTATCTAAATATATGTATATATGTATACTTACATATATTTGTATATATAAGAGGGTGTGTGTATAAACATATATGTGAGTGTGTGCATATGTATGTACATGTATACATAGACAGAGGGCACAGAATCAGCTGAATAGGAAGGCATGATATCTAAAAAAATAAAATTAAGAGGTGAGAGAGGAATTTACTGAGGGAAGGACAAAGGGAGAGATACATTAGAGTAAATTATCTCCTATAAAAGAGGCAAGAGAAAACTATTACAATGGAGGGGAAGGGCAGGAAGGGGAAAGGGAATGAGACAACCTTACTCTCACTGAATGTGGCTTAAGGAGCTGTAATGCCATGTACCAGCAGATTCCCAAAAGAATGATACTGTGAACAGCTTTTAGGGTTCAGATTACACAATATAGTGAACACTGTTTATTCCATTACAAATCAAGGCAAACATTCACAATATAATATCACAATATAATATTTACAACATTACATCTTATCACAGAAAATGGCCACACAGTTTTCACTACAGTGGCCACAATATTTAGAACAAGAAACAATAGAACAATCAAACTTCCACTCATGGGGCAACCATTACCTTAATCAGTCTCACTAATCTAGATTCACAATTACTAAATATCGCTAATCATAAATACAGTCATTAGAAAACCACACAAACCCTCCACCCATTGGTGTCCAGAAAACCTCAATTTCATCCAAGGGGAGGCCTTTTCTTCATCTTGACTCTGGGTGGTCTCTCCAATTCCCTGGATCCTCTTCCAAGGTCCCAGCTCCCTCCTCAATGCACCAAACAGTCACCTGGATTCAGAAGCAGACAGCTCCCAGGTCCTCATCCAGTCCTCAGAGGTAGACAGCTCCTAGGTCCTTGTCCAGTCCTCAGGGCTGTCCCGGGCACACACTGAAATTCACAGGGTCCAGCACATCTCAAACTCTTCACCACTTCTCTTGCCTGGAACTCAAGGATCAGCCAGGCCATGAACAAACAAAGTCTTATCCTGGTCATGTTCTTCAGTCCTCCAGCAGTTCAGCTGGCCCTAGGACCCAGAAGGAATATCAGCCTTTCAGGCATCCTTCCAGGCAAGCCTTTTCAGCCTTCCAGGCAAGCCCTCTCAGCCTTCCAGGCAGCCTTCACCAGATTCTGGTCTTAGGAAAACTCCATCTCAGTTCTCAGTCAGTTCTCAGCTTCCAGATGCTGGGAGAGAAACTCTCTCTCTCACTCTCTCTCTCTCTCTCTCTCTCTGTCTCTCTCTCTCTCTCTGTCTCTCTCTCTCTCTCTCTGTCTCTCTGTCTCTCTGTCTCTCTCTCTGTCTCTCTGTCTCTCTGTCTCTCTCTCTCTGTCTCTCTCTCTCTCTCTCTCTCTCTCTTTCTCTCTCTCAGCAGGCTTCAGTCTCCATGATTCTTCCTTCACCAGGAGCAGGGTTGCAATTCTGTCTATGTCTCTGGAATTCTTGCTTATATACACACACTGGCCTGGCCTCCTGTCTCAGCCAATCCCCTTCTTCCACATCAACAGGGGAGTTCATGCCTTCTCAACAGTGGGACAGAGTTTGCACCTTCCACACTTAGCCCCAAGGTACTAAGTGCTAAGTATCTGCTAAACTGATTACTATTACAGGAGGGAACATACACGCTCAATTGGGTATCTTACCCTACAGGGAAATAGGGGGGAAGGGGATAAGAGGAAGGATGGTAGAAGGGATGACAGATTAAGGGAAGAAGTATTCAGTAGGCTTGGTATTTTTGGGTGGGAGTATGGGAAAGATGGGGATAAAAATTTGTAACTCAAAATCTTGTGAAAATGAATGGTGAAAACTAAAAATAAATTTTTAAAAATGCCTGGAAAAAAAACCACTTGAATACGAAACTAGAGATTGCCCTTACATTCATTTTGGTTTCTATCATAAATACAAGAAAAATTTAATTTGTAATGTTCATAATTGTCTTATCTCCAGTTCTTTCTGGTGTTCCTTCTATTCCTTCTATTCTTCATATTTTCCCCCAAAGATCTTTCAGTGAATCTTTTTTATTTTTCTTTATGTTGTTACCTACACTATACCTATCCCCCTTCTTCATTTTATTTACTTCCTAATCAGAGTGGGGTGGGGGCAATGAATATATAGGGGGGGAACCTCATGACAAATGTGCATTGTCAAGGCAAATAAATTCCCAAATTGACTATGTTACAATAGAAATTTCTATAGATAGATAGACAGATAGTTTATAAGTATTACTATTCACTTTTGAGTCCATTCCCTCTCATTCAGAAGGAAATGCTTCATCTTAAGTCCTCTAAAAGTCTTGTTGGATTCAGAATTGATATGAGTCACAAAGTCTCTAAAACTTGACATTTTTCATAGTATTGTCGTACTACACATTGTTCTTCTTCTGCTTAAGTTAACATTGAATCCATTCATTCAAGTTTCCCTAGCTTTCTTTGAAAATTTCATTTTGCTATTTATTTTAGTAAAATAATTAGGAGAGAGAAATAGTGTAGACAGGTCGCAGGTCTCAGAAATTTCACTCCATACAAGCATTTCCTCCCACTATAGAGCATCTTTTAATAGTGACTTGCTTGCCCTTTTAGCCACAAGAAGTCACATGGTTACCTTCAGATGTTTGATTAGCGTTCATCACCAGTAATGTCAGGAAAGCACACAGGGGGCTAAATGCAACAATCTAGAGGAGAGTTATAGCTTTAAATTTTCTGTTACTAAACAGTCTCTTAGATTTAATTAAATATCTGCCAAATGGTTTTGACATTTTTTCAAAGTCACTTTATATTCTCTTAGAAACAAAATGTTGTTTCTCTTGGATATCATCCACTCCTGCTTTGTGCTTTTTTCCTAATTTTCAACTTAAGGATAATAAATACATACTTATTAAAGCCTCTCCCTGCCTGGCACATGCTCCATTACAAGACCAATTTCATTCAAAAGCCATATTCTTGTTAGTCCACAGTCAAGTGCTTATTTCAGACTTCACAAAACTTTCATTTATCCCAGTTTTATTTATATCAATTTAATGATTATTAGAAAGAAATCAATGGCTTTATTTACTATTCAATTTGGGTCTCTGAAAGCATACATAAGACAATTCACTGATGACTTCTCATCCTTCAATGCAAGACTCATTGCTCTGTCAAAATGATGGGAGTATTCACTCAGTATGCTTTGTGCTCTCCTTTATTTTCATTTCCATTGCAAAATACCCGCATATCATGTGGAATGTTCATTAGTTAATGTTTAATCACACTATGTAACCTGAATTTGTACTTTAAGAGTATTTGGATCCCATAACATCACTGATAATTCTTGTTTTCGGCTACTCTTCTTTGCAAACATGTAGTCATTTCTTCCTTTCCAAAGTAAACATCTCCATTAACATTTGGATCAGCCTCAACTTGAATTCCCTCAATACCATGGTATTATATGACTTATAAGAAGAAAGACACCCCAGAATTCTTCTGATATTAAAAATATTAGAAGTGTTTCTAAGGAAGAACTATGAAGTATTTCAGCTTTATTTCAAGGAAAATCTTGAGGTCATTCAAGGCACAGAGCTGTATCACCATGGCTACCCATTTGACACTCCTTCGTTTATGCAATTGTACCCCCAGTTTCTCTCCATTTATATTGTCTTTAAAAGATTTACAACATCTGGGAAAAGCTTTGTGGAAAGTTCAGAGCTTCTTTAGTTCCTCTCCTATCTAGAACTTCATACTATGTCTATGTCAGATTCTTCTGTAGCAAGGACTTCTTGTACATCTATCTATTTTTTCCCATTTTTAAACTTATATTTATAGGAACATAGGAAAAATTGGAGGACAGGAAGGGATATTCAATCCACTCATTTATTCTTTTTCTTTTTTCGTTAATAATGTTTTATTTTTTCCCATTACATGTAAAGATAGTTTTCAATATTCATTTATCTTTATAGCTAAATAAGAAAAACAAAACAGAGAAAGGGAAGTACAGAACAATATCTCTAAGGAACATTGGTGCAAGAAAGGTAATCAAATGAAAAAAATAGCTATAATAATGTCTTAGGTTATGAAGTATAAACAGGTTACCTTTATACCAGGAATGCAATATTGGGTCAACATAATGAAAATTATAAACATAAATATTGATGCTAAAAGGGAATCTGAGGAAATATATAACCTATATCTTTAAAAAATTAAGAAGCAGTGAAAAAAAATTGATTTTTCCTCAGTATAGTGAATATCATCTACGCAAATCCAAGAACAAGCATGAATATGTTACAGATAAAAGTTAGAGACCTTTTTAAAACAAGGATGCCTATTATCATCACTACTATTTAACAAACTGCTAAAAAGTACCACCCATAGTAATAAGATGAGAAATAAAGAATGGAAAGAATAAGGACAGGCAAAAAGTTATTCAAATATCTTTTTATAGATGATATTTTTCCTTCAGATAGCCTAGGACTCAAATTTAAACAATTAATCAATTTAATAAGTTGCAAGAAAACAATTAATCAATTTAACAAGTTGCAAGATACAAAATAAATTTACATCGATCTTTGGCATTCCTGCAGAATACCAAGTAATTCTGGAAAGTATTAAAGCAATAAATATTTAAGAATTAACTACATGCTAACTGCCGGGAGCAAAAATGCAAACAAAACAAAGGAAGTTGCTGCTCTGGAGGAAGTTACATCCTACTGGAGCAGACGACATAGAAAAGGAAACTGAGAGGATTGAATGGGAGCAGTCCCCATGTATGACCATAGTGGTAGTGTAAGGTATGACAGAATTTTGTTTCCACAGAAATTCTATAAAAACAGAAATTATATGAAATATGATTTTAAATGATGCTGATGGCTAACGTCGTGGACCAAACCACTTACAGAGGGCTGTAAGGGATGCTGGGGCCTGTAAATCAGCATATCTACTACTTTTCTTTGTTCTGAAATGTCAAAGGGACTTCCAGAAAGCAATGAGGGCCATAATCTCAGACCTGCCCTCAGCTAAGAGAGCTTTCATTGTCAATATCCTGGGTTCAAATCCTCAAACTCATACTTCTGTCAATTCTCCTAGCAATAGAGGAAAATCCTTTTTCATGCTATCTGATGCAGACAAAAGAGGCGGAGACTAGAAGCATTTTTGACCTTTCCTTTATTTAAGCTTTAGGAAAAATGAAGATAAGAAGGGAGGGGGGAATTGAAATGTAGAAATGAGAAGATGTAAGCAAGGGGTGGAATTTAGTGGCCAATGGGAGGCACATGGGAAATTCAAATTGAAAGCATGGCAGTTAAGCCTGGCATTTGTCTAAATAAGAAGTACTCTTCATTTGGGAGGGGCTCATTCACTAGGAATATAGAATAATTAACTAAAATGCAGTAAGAGATTTCCTGACTTCACAAGGAGTATTGTTCTTTGTTTAGAGTAAGCATGTTTCTCACAATATGGGGTGAGGAGTGAGGAGAGAAGGGATGAAGGAGAGAAGAATTTTCTGAGAATGTGTCTATCTCATGTACTTTGCTTAGGAAGACCTGTGATCCCCACAAGTGTATTTCTAACAGTAGTGCCTCAGGAGTCTGAATCCTAACTTGGAGTAGCCTGGGAATAAATGAGAGAAAACCTTTGCCATTGCTAAAATTGAGGCCCCAAGAAAAGATTTGAGGGCTGTCATGGGGTAGTAATATTTGAGCATGAGAAAGGCAATAGTACTAAGGGAATTCCCAAGTTAAGAAAGGAACAGAATATTGTTGGTCAAGTGAAAAATAAAATCAGGAGAGGAATGAGGAAAGAACTAGAGACAGAAATTCCATTCAAAATAACTTCAGAAGGTAAAAATCCCAAAATATTTGGGGGGTCCTCTATGAATATTCACTTATGAAAGATAAGAATCAAACAATGAAATACTCTTAGAAGAACTGAAAAACAACCTAATAAATGAAGAAACTTTAATTATTATGGGTAAGAATAGTGAATGTAATAAAATAATGATTCTACCTATATTAACTTACTCATTCTGTGGCATATCAATCAAACTGCACAAGGGACATTTTTATACCCAGAAAAAAATAGTATGAAAATATTGTGAATGGACAAAAGTACAAGAATCTTGAAAGTAATAATGAAAAAAAATATAAATTGAAAATTGAGATCTATCAGTACCTTATATAAAGGTTTATTATAAGAAATAATACTGAAAACAATCAATTTGGTGTAAGAAGAGAAAAAAAAATGAGATGAAAGAACAAATACCAGATTCTTCTTGACTCTACCACCTGTAGGAAAAAAGAAAACAAAATGTATTATTGCTGAACAAAATGACTACCAATATGCTCAAAGGGAAAAACACAAACCCAATTAGATATACAACTATGAAACCTAACTTATAACATGGTTAGAATTCCTAACATCACAGCTGTAACTAATTATTCTCTCTCTCTCTCTCTCCGATGTTTTCTAGATACTGGGTGTTTCTAGGTACTAAGGTATCATGTAGCGTCTTGTGGAGATTATATAATTTAACTATACAACCAAAGAAGAACTCAACCTAAATTTTCAAAGAAGAATCTTCTAGAAATGAAGAGCAAAAAAGACATCAGAAACTTTCTAATCAATACTATCCTCTTACCAACCCATTAGGCAGCAATAAAAGAGATATCATCATCATATTTTTTAGATGGAATGAATGGTTCATGGTGAAATATATTGGGCAAGCAAAAGTTTCTCCTTCATCTCAGAAAATGTTTCTGGACAAGGAAGG
The DNA here is from genome assembly GCA_028627135.1 of Pseudochirops cupreus. Lineage (NCBI taxonomy): Eukaryota > Metazoa > Chordata > Mammalia > Diprotodontia > Pseudocheiridae > Pseudochirops > Pseudochirops cupreus. The sequence goes on from CM053582.1 coordinate 127,805,875, forward strand.
ATCTATTGGTTTTAATAGCTATTTACTTCTTATTTACAAAAAGCAAATGACTTCTAATGACCTGGTATTGGGTTTCCTTTTGTTTTTTCAGACTGGATTTGGGGCCTTGGGGAACTCCTTCCTCTTGAGCCTTTATATCATCACCTTCTTCATTGGTCCCAGGCTGAGACCCATAGACTTGCTCCTCGTCCATTTGGTCTTTGTCAATGACTTGGTGCTTCTTTCCAAAGGGATTCCTCAGACCATGGCTGCTTTGGGGCTCAACAATATCATGGATGATGTGGGATGTAAACTTGTGTTTTATATTCACCGAATAGCCCGTGGTCTTTCTCTCTACACCACCTGCTTCCTCAGTGTCTTCCAAACCATCACTTTAAGTCCTAGAAGTCCCACGTGGGCAGAAATCAAAGACAGAATCCCAAAATGTATTATCCCATTCTCTTTCTTGTGCTGGACTTTTCAACTGATGACAAATTACTTTATACTTTTAAATGTTGTAGGCCCAACAGGAATCAAAAACAACACTGAAAGCACTGATTTAGTTTATTGTTTTGCTACATTTAGTATTTCAAATACTGTCATACTATATGTATTTCTTCTCTCCCTTCCTGATATTTTATGTGTAGGAATTATGGTGGGAACCAGTGGATATATGGTTTCTGTGTTGTACAGACATCACCAGAGAGTCCAGTATATCCATGATAATAATCTCACACCAAGTAACTCCCCTGAAACCAGAGCCATGCAAACTATACTGCTTTTGGTCAGCATGTTTTTTTCCTTTTACTCCTTGAATTCTGTTTTAGCATTGTATATAACATGGAGGAAGCCACCTTCCTGGCTGGTTCACATCTCTGCCTTCTTAGCTGCCTGCTTTCCAGCTTGTAGCCCCTTTGTTCTAATGGTCCGTGACTCTCAAGTCCCCAAGTACTCATTAGCTCTATGGGATAGAATAAAGCTTCCAGTCCTGAAAGAATACAGGAGATGGGGTTGTGGACCCTATAGTCTAGAAAATCTGAGTCAAAAGTCTGCCTCAGATACAAAGCAGATACATGAAGCAGGGCAAGTCACTTCACCTCAGTTTGCTTCAGAATCATCATTTGTGAAAAGAGGATAGTAATAATCAAACTGATGCTCCAGGATTTTTGTGAGGATCCCAACAGATAATTTTTGTAAAATGATTTGTGAACCTTAAAGTGGCATATAAATACTAGGTTTAAATATTGTTGTTGTTTTTATCATCATTATTATTGCTAATCATTCACCTTCTCTCATCTCTCAGGGGAGAGGAATCTTGAAGAAATCATTAATATGAAATAGCAAATTGTACCATAGATTTGAACTCAAACTGCCTGCTAGAGAAGACTTGACATTCTATGTTGCTAGTGGTGATACATTCATCAATTGAACTAAACCCAGGGACCTCTGTAGTTCCTTCCATCTCTGAAATTTTATTATTTATTAGGACAGCTCTCAGCTTTTCTGCCCCCAGCACCACTCAATTTAACATCATGAGGAGAATGCACTCTCTACCACCATGATGAAAATCCCACTGTTGTTTGCTTAATTATCAGCCTCTGCCTACCGCGAAAAGTGAGGCCTCAAGAATGAACTTGAGGGTCGTAGTCGGTAGGAATGTTCCAATATTAGAAAACCCAAAATACTGGGGACATTTCCAAGGTAAGAATGCAGCAGAATAATGCTGGCAGAGAGAAAAAATAGAGTTAGGAGGTGAAAGAAGAAAGAAGTAGAAAGAACTAGAAGCAGAAATTCCATTCAAAATATCTCCAGAATATAAAAATCACAAAATACTTAGGAGTACAGATATGAATGTGCACCAATGAGTTCTAGAAATCCAGCAACAAAATACTGTAAGAAGAAGTACAAGTTGGCCAAAGTAATTGGAGGAACATTAATTATCATCAATGTGAAAAGCGACTACAATGAAAATGATAGTATTAGCTACATAAATTTACTCAGTCTGTGCCATATCAATTATACTATTAAAGAGACTTTTTGATGCTTAGCCAAAAACAGTGAAAATAATATAAAAGTGAGTCTGAATGGATTTTGGAATGACAGAATCTACTTCGAGATGGAGTGTAGTAGATTCCCAGCCCAGGAAAGTTCCCATGTACATCTGGGCAGGGGGAGCATGGAGCACAGGGAGCTGCACAACCTTCAACCAGAAAGCATACTGCAGCAGAGTGAGAAGGAGCCCCAGCCAGCAGGAAATATGAATTAGTTCCAAGCTCCTCTTGGAGGAGCTCAAGAAAGATTTTAAAAGCCAAATTAGAGTAGAAGATCAATTTAAATCTACAGTGACCAAACTGGAAAAAAAAATCTCACTGAAGAAAACTAATCCTTAAAAAGTAAACTTTATGAACGTGAACTCTAACTGGAGAAAATACCTCCCTAAAAATGAAAAATGAACATATGGAAAAGGAGCTTCAAAGCTAACCAAGGAAAACAATTCACTAAAAATTAGAATCAGTCAAATTGAAGCTAAGGAGTCTATGGTGCATCAAGTCAGTCAAATACAACATGAAGACTGAAAAATTAGAAGAAAGTGTAAAACATCTCACTGAAAAAACAACTGAACTCAGAACAGATCCAGGAGAGATAACCTAAGAATTATTGGTCTACCAGAAAGCCATGATGAAAAAAGCAGCCTGGACAACATCCTCCAAGAGATTGTCAAAGAAAAGTTTCCTGCAGTCCTAGAATCAGAGAGTAAAAGAGTTACTGAAAGAATTCACCAGACTCCTTCTAAACAATATCCCAAACGGAAAACTCCAAGAAATACAGTAGCCAAATTCCAGAATAGCAAGATCAAGGAGAAAATGCTGCAAGCAGCCAAAAAGAAACAATTCAAATTTCGTGACACGACAGTCAGGATTATACAGGGCCTAGAAGGTCCTATTCTAAAATGTCTGAGGAATTGGAATTTAATATTTCATAAGGCAAAAGAGCTAGGACTTCAACCAAGAATCAACGACCTGGCAAAACTGAGCATAATCTTTCAGGCAAGGAGGTGGTCATTTAATGAAATAAGGGACTTCCACTCTTTCCTGATGAAAAAGCTGGGGCTCAATAGAAAATTTGATCTCTAATTACACGACTCAAGAAAGACTTTTAAGGTAAACAAGGAAAACACACACACACACACACACACACACACACATACACAAATGCACATAACCTGGGATTTCCATAAGAGCAAACTTTTTACATCCCTATATGAGAAGCCAATCCCTGTTTATATTGAAATTTATATAATTATCATGACATTTTAAAGGGATATACATAGATAAAGGGTGTGGGTATAAATGAACTAATCTAATGATTAAAAAAAACCTTTTTAACTGTTTCAACTGTAATGGGAGAAAAGGAAAAGACGAGGCCAAAAAAAGAAAATTATGCCACACTAAGAGGCATAAAAACATACCATAGTAGCAGGGAAGAAGGGAGGGAGATGAACATCATATGAACTTTATTCTCATTGGTTTTGGTTCAAAGAGCGATCAACATAATCACTTAAGTTTAAGATTCTAACATGAAAAGACACAAAAACTCATTATAATAGAGGGAAAGGAGGGAGGGAGAAGAGCACTGTATGAAATTTACGGTCATTGGTTTCAGTTCAAAGAGGGAATAACATACTCCCTTAAGTATAAAAATACATTGTGCCCTACAGGCAGTAGGAAGAGTAAGGGGGAGGGACAAAAAGGTGGAGGTGGTAGTTAGAAAGAAGAGAAATAGTAGTAAGGGGAAAGGGTAGGTAAAGGGGGGGTCACAGAATGGGAATACTGAGGGATGTGGTGGTCAAAAGGAAAACTTTTAAGGAGGGGAAGGGAGAAGGAAGAAACAGAAACATAACAGAGGAGGGAATAGGATGGAGGAAAAGACACAGATAGCAATCATAACTGTGAAGGTGAATAGGATGAACTCTCCCATAAAATGGAGATGCATAGCAGAATGGATTACAAACCATAATCCTACAATATGCTATCTACAAGAAACACATTTGAAACAAGAGGATACAGACAGGGTAAAGGTAAAAGGATGGAGTAGAATATATTATGATTCAGCTAAAGTAAAAAAAAAAAGCAGGGCTAGAAATCCTTATCACAGATAGAGCAAAAGCAAAAACATATTTAATTAAAAGAGATAAGGAAGGAAACTATATCCTGCTATAAGGTACCATTGAGAATGAAGCAATATCATTACTTAACATATGCACCAAGCAGTATAGCATCCAAATTCCAGGAGGTGAAGTTAAGGGAATTAGAGGAAGAAATAGATAGCATCTGAACCTGATAAATCTAACCTCAAAGTAAACAAGAATTAATTGAAGGAGGTGAATAGGATTTTAGAGAGGCTAGGTATGATAGATTTCTGGAGAGAATTGAATGGAGACAAAAAGGAATATACCTTCTTCTCAGTGGTACATGGCACATAAACAAAAATCAACCATGTGCTAGGGCATAAAAACATCACAATTTAGTACAGAAAGGCAGAAATATTAAATGCATCATTCTCAGATCATGATGTGATAAAAATCATATGCAGTAAAGGGCCATGGAAAGAGACTAAAAACTAATTGGAAACTAAGTAATTCAATCCTAAAGAACAAGAAATTATAGAAACAATTATAGAAACAATCAGTAACCTCATTTAAGAGAATGACAATAATGACACAATATACCAAAACTTGTGGGATGCAGCAAAGGCAGTTCTTAGGGGAAGTTTTATATCCCTGAATGCATACATGAACAAATTAGAAAAAATGGAGGTCAATGAATTGGGCTTCCAATTGAAAAAGCTAGAAAAAGAACAAATTGAAAATCCCCAATTAAATACTTAATTAGAAATACTGAAATTCAAAGGAGGGATTAATAAAATTGAAATTAAGAAAACTATTGAATTAATAAATAAAACTAAGAGCTGGTTTTATAAAAAAAAAACAATAAAATTGATAGACCTTTAGTCAACATGATAAAAAAAAAACAAAGAAGAAATTGAACAAAACATCAATTAACTCCCTAGGAAAATATCTCCAGGTACAGATGGATTCTAATAAACATTTAAAGAACAATTCATTCCAATACTAAATAGACTATTTGGGAAAGTAGGCAAAGAAAGAGTCTTATCATATTCTTTTTCTTTCTTTTTTTTTTTTGCCAAAGAAAAACAAAGTTTATTGGAAGTTTGCCATATTGGGTAGACTCTTAAGAAGCCTAGGTATCTGTAAAGCTTACATTGGGCAAACAGTCCAGAATAAGTCTGTGCTAGGTCATTCCATGGCACTCTCACAGAGCACATCTGTGCTAAGGCATTCTGTGACGCTCTCATAGCACATGGAGGGAAGATGGGATCCTATATACAGAAAGATTGTGGGAGGAATCTAGGAGTAGTCTAGAGGAGGAGTTTGGGGAGGGTCTTCAGGGGGAGTCAGATGAGGTTAGACTCCAGTCATGAGTTTGGGGAGGGTCTTCAGGGGTCGAGATGGGGTCAGACTCCAGTAGTGAGTGATTAAGGGTGGGAAGTTGCTGGAGGCTACCTGGAAACCATAGACAATGGTGGGCCAGGCCAGTTCAAGGGTGGGAATAGGAGCTTCAAGGGTGGGAAACTATTGGAACAAAGGAGGGCTAAAGACTTGGGCAGAGCCACAACTTAAGGCCCATGACCCTAGGCAAATGCCTTCCCTTGGGAAGATTCAAGGAGAGCTCAAGAGGGCTCCCAAAGCCTACATCTCATCATTCCCCCCTCAAAAAAATGGGACCCAAATTCCTTTGGGGTAAAGGGCAAAGGTCTCAGCTTCTGAAAGTGCTTCCTGCTGGCAAGGGGCATAAAGCTGTTCCTGCCTCTCTGGGTCCCATTCAAGGGGGTCAGACTTCACATCCAAGGGTCAAACTCTGGAACACTCCTGATGCCAGGTCCAGTGGGCTGGAGAACTTGGGGCTTAAACCCTGGAGGAGACAAACCTGGCAAAGATGTTCAGCAAACAAAGACCGAACAGGCACAAAAAAGTACAGCGAAAGAACACTTTCCCTGGGGGGAATTAAAGATGACTATGGCAAGGCCAAAATGCTGCCAGATATCCCTTTCTTTTCTAAATTGCTCCATGGACATTTAGCACATGGAAAGCAAAAGCAGCTTTTCAAAAAAGGGCAACAACTCCCAAAGCCTGTTCTCTCCTTCCATCATCATAGAGACTTTTGGGTAAAGCTGCAAAGTCTCAAAAGCTTTTACCTATTCTAGGCCCCACTCTGGACAGAATGAGTCAGAGCCTTGAGTAGCCATTAAGGACTGAAGTCTCTCCCAGGCCTTAGGTTTCGATGGGGGAACAGTTTAGGACCCAGGAGTCAAAAACAAATGCTGGGATGGCATAAATAGCTCACCCAGGAATTTCCTGATCCCAAACAATTGACTCAACTATCTCCCACACTCCTGAGGGAACATGGGGAGATCTGGGAGGTTTAACTAGAGAAAATTGGCTTCCCAATTTCACCAACAGGTCCCTTCCCAATGAGGGGAAAGGATAAGAGGAGAGCATAAGGAAGGAGTGTTCAAACAATAGAGCCTCAAATAGGCAGGGGACTGAGTATGTCTGGAGACATCCCTTAGTTTCCGCTTTGATGCCCCTGACCTGACCAGTCAAGGGGAGGGCAGAACCAATTGGTTAGAACAGAGAACTTAGCCATAATAAAGTGGGTAACCTTACCTTCAGCTATGATGCTTTCTCAGAGTTCAGTGAGATATGGAGAAAGTGGAAGCACTGCCAAGCCCCATGCTTCCCCATCATTTTAAGTCTTGAGAAGACTGGAGGACAGGGTACTGGGAGGTGGCTCTATCACTTTTCCAACCTTAGGGACAATCCTTCCTCCAATGTCCCTCCTGGTCAGATGGGCATGGTACTATAGGCATTGGTTGCTGGGACTCCCTCTTGGGGAGGGTGCCCTGGAGGGGCACTCCTTGGACCAGTGACACTCCTTGTGGCATTGAAAGCAGGTTTTCCCTTTGCCCAAGTGACTGGGCTTCCTCCCAGGGGGTCCCCTGGACAGACTTTTCCTGGCCATGGCAGCAGCTAAGAATCAAGCATGTTCTCTGTCTCTGGTTCATTCCCTTCATTCTTTCTCCTCTGCTGCAACCAAGTCTCTGTTATTAAACACTCCAAAGGCCGTCTCCAGTAATTGAGCCTGAGGTGTTTGGGGTCCCATTGGCAATTTCAGCAATTTTCTTCTAATATCTGGGGCAGACTGACTAATGAAATACATGTTAAGGATTGCTGCCACTTCTGTAGAGTCAGGATCTAAATTTGTATACCTTTTAATAGTTTCTACCAGTCTATCTAGGAAAAGGGCAGGTTTTTCTTGATTTGTCTGGGAAACATCTCTAACTTTCTGATAATTTACTTGCTTTTGAAATGCAGTTCTTAGGCCTACTAACAGGCAAAGTACCATATGGTGTCTCTTCTCTCTATCCTCCCAGGTTTGATAATCCCATCCTGGGTCACCAGAGGGAACAGCAGCTGTTCCTGGGGAGTATTTTCTGCAGTCATTGCTAGCCAAACAATCGCCAAATTTTGGGGCTTGTTCCCAGATTCTCTTCTTCTCCTCAGTGGAAGAATAGGTAGAGAAGAGGGTATGTAAATCACCCCAAGAAAGTTCAAATTGTAGGGATAGGTCCCAAAAACCTTCAGTAAACTTTGTGGGGGTTTTGGAGAACTTACCCAGCTTCTCTTTAATTTGATTGAGATCCAAAATGGAGAATGGGACATGCACTCTAGTTGTTCCACCAGCCGAGAGAGTCGCTTCCCTTAAGAGAAAAAGTCCTGAAGGTGATGTGGGGACAGGGGCTTGGGAAGGGAGATTGGTAGTCCCACTTCCTGTGAAAGAGTGACTGGGGGGTGCTTGCTGAGCCAGATCAGACTGCAAGACTGGGGGATCTGGCTGGCAAGGGGGAAGTTCGGCTAGCAATTGAGGAAGGGAAGGGGTCAGAAGAGAAGATACCCCTAGTGCTGTCATGGGGGTAGGACTTGAGGCCTGAGTAGGTGTTGCCTCAGGGGGAAGGGCTACAGAGGGAGGCACTTCAGCAAGAACAGTGGCTGGGACCTGAGCAGGGGTCCCTGAGTGGGGAGGGGCCATGCTGGGAGATGCAGGGTAGTAGATATAGATGGTGTAGGGGGCAGGAAATGAGGGGTGTTGGACTAGAGGAAAAGGGCAGGGAACCCAGGGGGGAAAGGGTTGGGATGCAGTAGAAGGGACTGGGGGAGCTGCCTCAGTGGGACTGGTGACTGGGACCTGAGCAGGAGTTCCTGAGGGAGGAAGGCCTGGGGCCAAAGCCATAGGAAGGGGGTCATTTAATTGGTCCTCGTTGCCACTTTATGGAGGTACTCTAGCTTCAAGCATCTCACAATATTTCCTGAGAACCATGTTCTGAGAAAGTTCAAAGAAAGCCATTAAGAAGTCAGCTTCTGTCCATCTTCCTTCTCTGCAGCAGTATAATTCTAACTGCAAGAGAGTACTATCTTTTAAAGTCCCAGAAACAGACCACAATTCATGGTTTTCTAAGCAATACTTAGACCAAAGAGTGTTGCAAAAAAAACGCTAGCTTTGCCTTTTTAAGGTCTCCAGAGAAACTAAATTTTTCCCAATGTTGTAAAAGACAACCCAAAGGTGAACTTTTGGGAGCAACAGATATAGGATCTGGAAGTCCCTTCCTCCATAAAGAAAGGTTTGAGAGTAAGCCTCAAAAAATAAACAAAACAAAACTCACAAAAAAGTACCTAAAGTTCTCCCCATTCCCTAGCACTGAGAAAATTGAAGGAATCTGGCTTACACTTCCAGATGAGGCATCTGTCCTTGTCCTCCATTCTTCAGCAGCTGTGCACATGTCCATTTTCTCCAACATAACCAAACAGGACCAAGAACTGAGGTGAGGCTGAGTACCTAGCTGTCTGACCTAATGGGACCTGAGAGGTAAGGCCCACAAAAACAAAACAAAACACAAAAAACATGCAAAAAACACACCTCCAAGTACTTGGAGAACAAGAAGGCAATAGGGAAAGAGAGAGGCTTACATACCTTCCAGTCCTGGCTGGAGAAGAGCTTGAGATTATCAGTGTTTCCCAGAGTCAGGGAACCATAAAAATGAAGAAGGTACCCATAAAGAGGGTTAGGGTTGCCTGAGACCCCAAAATACCAATACACTGGATCCTGCCGAAAGAATTCAACTCAAGTCTTCTCAGCCAAAGAAAAGTAAAGTTTATTAATAGTTCTCCATATTGGGGAGACTCTAAAGGAGCCTAGGTATTTGTAAGGCTTGCATTGGGCAAGCAGTCCAGAATAAGTCTGTGCTAGATCATTCTATGGTGCTCTCACAGAGCAAGTATGTGCTGGGGCATTCTGTGGCACTCTCACCCATATTCTTTTTCTGATATGAATATGGTACTGAAACCTAAACTGGGAAATGCCAAAACAGAAAAAGAAATATATTGAAAGAAAAGAAAAATGATAACTGAGTCAAAATTATAAGATTACAAGTCATTTCTCAATTGATAAATGGTTGAAGGATATGAAGAGGTAGTTTCAAGATAAGATAATGAACTCTATCTATACTCATTAAAATGTTCTACAGAATTATTGAGTAGAAAAATGCAAATTAATACAACTGTGAGCTACCATGTCACACTTATCCAATTGGCTACTCTCTCAGAAAATGAAAACAATAAATATTAGAAATTATGTCAGAAATTTGGGACACTAATGCACTATTGGTAGATTGAGGTAGTTGTGAACTGATCTAACCATCTTGGAGAGCAAACTATGCCCAAAGGGCTATGAAACTATGCATATATTTTGATCCAGCAATACCACTAGAAGATCTTATCCCAAAAAGATTTTGGAGAAAAGGGAAAGGAACTATTCCTACAAAATATTTATAGCAGTTGTTTAGGAGTGGCAAAGAATTGGAAATTGAGGGGATATTTCTTAATTTGGACACTTTTGAACAAGTCACTCGGTATATAATAGTAATCAAATACTCTTCTGTGATAAGACCTGATAAACAATATACTTTCAGAAGGATCTCAAAAGAATTAGATGAACTAATACAAAATCAAGTAGGCAGAAACAGTAGATCATTGCACATAGTAACAGCAATGTTTTTTTAATGCCCAACCATGAATGACTTAGCTATTCCCAGAAATATAATTATCCAAGACAGTTCTAAAGGACTAATAATGAAAATGCTATCCACTCTCAGAGAAAACTGTTTGAGTCTGAATGCAGATAAAAACAATACTATTTTTTTCTTTTCTAACAGTAGTTTTGAAAAATTTTTCCAATTACAAGTAAAAATGTTTAGCATTTGTCAGAGGAGTGAAAGAAAAACAGAACAAAAAGGGGGAAAATCACAAAAACTGTAAAGGAAGTGAAAATTGTATGCTTCGATCCTGTATTGTAAATTTATCAGTTTGTTCTTTTGGATGTGGATACCATTTTCCGTTATAAATCCTTTGCAATTGCCTTGGATCAGTGTACTGCTGAGAATAGCCAAGTCATTCATAGTCCATCACCACACAATATTGTTGTTACTGAGCACAAATGTTTACTTTTTTTTTCCTGACTCCAGGGCCAGTTCTCTATTCACTGAGGCACCTAGCCACCTCAAGAAAATAATTCTTTTTTTACTTAACTTTTGTTTATTTTTAGTTTACATCATTGATTTCCACAAGATTTTCAGTTACAAATTTTCTCCTCATCTTTCCCCTACTTACCTCCCCAAAACAGCGATCCCACTGTATACCCCCTCCCCCAATCTGCTCTCTCCTAT